>CM076569.1:183111023-183332292 GCA_034641835.2 Pinus albicaulis | reverse complement strand
ACAGGAAGTTAGGGAGGCCGCAACATCCATAGTGACAGCTAGAGCAACATGTTTTATTGAAGATGCTGGAAACAATCAACATACAGAGGATATACTGGACAGAGAAATTGAGTTGATAACGAGGTTAATGATGAAAACGCCTCAGAGAAAGACAGTAGCAAGAAAGGAAAGGAAAGACAACAAGAGAATGACAGTGAAAGATTGCAAGAGCAGAGCAAGTGGAGCATTACAACACAAAATATGGAAACCTGGAAGACAACAACAGATAACAACAGTAGTAAAGCAATCGACAAGCACAGAAAGATTACAAAATAAAATTTGGGATCCAGGAGGAAATATGCAGACTTATGACCAGGTGGTCATGAATTTTCTTACATGGGGAGTCTGATGCAGGAGCATCAAGGGCGTTTTTTATTTTGTAAATATGTTAAAAGGGGGTGTGATAATTTTTAATATTTTATTAATTAATTTGAATAAAATAGGAGAAGGTGAGGATTTTTGTAAATATCTTTTTATTAAATAAAAGGATATGAGGGAATTTAATTAGTTGAAGGATTTTAGGGATAAAGATCTATCCTTTAGGGATGTTGAGAGATTTAGGGGTTTGTTGAGGAATTGAAGGGATTGAGCATTTAATTAAATGATTTTTAAAATTGTATAAATAGGAGGGGGTTTTGAGAGAAAAAAAACATTAGAAAGATTGGGAGAGAGTGTGAGACTGAGAGTAGGCTTAAACAGCAAGGCTGTAAGCCTTCAGCAATTGTAAAGGGCCACAGAATTGAAATATCTAGCCAACAACAGTTTGTAAGTCATTGTTTTGTTTCAGTTTATATACATTGATTGATTGTGGAAGTTATATTTATTTCTGGTTAACTGTATATGTATGATTGAGGTATCGATTGTTGGAAAGCTCGACCAAAGGAAACCTGCAATAAAAGAAATTGTGAGATCGATTTATGTGTCCAAGCTAAAAGGATTGATATTAATATAACAATTGTTATCTATGCATGAGCTTATGAATGGTTTTGTTATATCGATCTGAATTTGATTAATAGAAAATGAAAAGAGAAGAGCACCAGCATTTTAATACATTTTAAGTCTGCATTTTTGGTGTGAAATCCTGTACGCAAAACTCTATTATGTCAATCTTGTGTAATCCTGAGGGGTCGATAGCAGAAATTGCTATTCGTTAGTGCGTTGAGAGTGCTGTTGCGTTGAATGGTAAAGGAGTATATATGTATTGAAACGTGAATGGGTTCAAAAGATAGTTGAATATGTTTACCCTGTTATGATAGATGCCGTAGTCCGATTGCAGAAACAGTCTTTGACAAATGCGTGAAGCAACAAGATATAGTCTTATGCATAACTGAATTCAATGTTTGGGTTTTGTGAGTTTAACTACAGAAAGAAGGAATGATGGAGTGCGCCTACAGCGTAAACGTATTAATGTTGACTATCAAACACTTAAAGAACAGTAATGCGTTGAATTCACAATGGGTTGCAGAAGACTGAATGTCAAGTTAATGAATGCCGGAAGGGCGGTTCAAAGGAACTCAACAGCGTGGAAGACCTGTCTGGAATGAAATTCGATTGTCATACTTTTAAATTTGCAGAATTGAAAACGATTTCCTTGTTTCATTAAGAAGAACAGATTTTTGTTGACGCTGAAGTAACTGTGTTTATTAAGTTGCAGGTGGAAAAGCAGTGGAACGTTGTGATCAGTTTAAAAGTGACATGTTCTGCGTGTAAGAAGACGATGTGTGCAACGAAGTGCAACGAAACTTGGTGAGCTGGTTGGAATATGTGTGAACAATTACTTTTAAATGCAATTGCTGAATGCTGGTGCAGAGAATAGATCGGAACAATTTGTCAGGTCTATGTGCAGTATAAAGGGTGGAACGTTGAAAACTGGATGCAGAAGTAGTAAGAGTTGCGTGGCCAGATTGTCCATGGAGGTAAGTGAATGAAATGACAGATTTTTGTTTGCGTTGAGATTTTGGTGACATTTAAAAACTGGAACAGAAGATTGTGCAAGTCCACGTGCAGTGTGGAGACATAAATAAATGTTCATAGAAGAAATCAAAATTTGTTATACTGTTTCACAAACATGGCAATGAGGATATGTTGTGTGAGAAATGATAACCTATGAAAGCATATTTTGAAATCGATCTCCATCAATAATTTATCAGTTGAATTTTTAAGAGAGAAAATGTGCATACACTGGGTATGAAGTGATTTTGAAAGGGCAAGGGCGCACATCAAAATTTGGGTTTTCATACTTTCCAAGTACTGAATTGAGTGTGTTAAAGTAAAAGGTTCAAGATTTGGCTTTGTAATTGAATGATGAGTATGAAAGTCTATACACATGGATTGGAGTTGAACTTTTGTATAAAGTTATGTTTTAAGATTTGAGATTTCAGTTTTATAAAAGCCCTATGAAATGGAAATGAGGTATGATGAAAGTATGTGAGTTTGAATGAAATTTATGTTGAAAATTGGGATGATGTGTATTAATCATTGTTTCATAACCGTGGCTTTGAAGCTTCCAAAAATTTCCGATGAAATTTCCATGTATTGAGGTTGATTTGGAAATTGCTCGAGGCGATGTTTCGTATATGCATGTATGGAAAGATCCTCAAGTTATTAGTGTGCTCAGCCTCCATCAACCACCCCTACCTCCTCTTCTCGTGCCTTCCACCCCCACCACGCTAATATGCCTCGTCTCGGTATCGCATGCGTACGTGTGTGTGCGGTGCCAGCGAGGGGCCGCGCCTCTCGACCGTCCTCCTCCTACTTGTCTGGGCCTCCTCATCCTCCTCCCCGAGCATTCTCGTACTGTGCACTCGAAACTCGTAGTGGTCGTGGTCTTCTCGTTTAGTCTCGTCTTCATTCCTCCACTCGACCCCCTAACTCTAGCCTTCGACCGGAACCTCCGCCTTGCTCCTCGATCCCCTCACCCTCTCACACCCCCACCATCGCCCACCCCACTTTAAGTGCACCTCCAACACCCCCGCGTCGTCGCCACCATCTCGCCCCTTCCGTGAGGTGCCCGTCGAGGCCTCACCACAACAACCCATCCCGCCATCGCACCCTTGGCGACCTCGCTCCTTCGAAGAGGTGGGGAAGAAGCAACAGGCTCCCGACCAAGCACAATTCACGCATGTACAAAATAAGACAGCCCCTCGAGATACTGGGCGGGAGCAGTAGCAGCAAAGCCGATGATAAAGGTGAAGATGCTACGCGCAACGACAAGTCATTACACTGTGCTCCCGCATGCCGATGAAGATGAATACCAATGTCTCATACCGAAGAACCACCTCTAACACCCCATGATATTTAGAATTTTAGGGTTTTTTTCATTTTACGGATCCTACCATCTTAGTTTTGCTATATGTTTACATCTTTGTCTGTACAATCACTCATGTCTCAGACAGTTCTTGCCTTTCATCATGGTGCGTCGATTCAAACTCTCTTTGCGTTGCTCTCCTTGTAAGGGCCTCCATTTTTTGTTGTTTTTGATGCAAACAATGCCATTGATACAGTTCGAACCGGGCAGAGGCTAGAGCTTCCATGTATTATATGTTTAACTAATAGAATCACTCACTTTATGTCTATGGGTAAATTTTGTTTTCACCATTCTTTTGTATATGAATTCTTATAATTAAATAATTTAAGTTACAATTATATCAATATATAAAGTGATATTGTTATAACTTTATATTATATTACTTAGTTATAATGTTCTATTAAAAGTATATTAAGTTTATATAATAACTATCCGTAAAATAAAAATTAGAAATTATATGCTTATAATTATTTATAAAATCTCATCATTAGTAATTAATTATTATAATACAAATTATAAATTTTATTTAAAATAATAAATATTTAGACATTTGTATATTTGTTTTACCATATCTATATCTCACATTTTCAAAATATTAGTGTAACTGACTTCTCCGAATTTATATCCACGATTTTCAATCTTAGGGGTACTATGCCCTGAAATTAAGCTTGAGATTGGTCCATTTATTAGTGATTAATCCTCATCTTACTTACAATTATTAGTTCATCATGGTGTTGCACCCACAGCTGGTGAACCCAAATTCTTCCAAGTCTATATCCAGCTGCTAGTAAAAACTTTTACTGCTACCGTTGATGACTTGTGCTATATCAAGTTGTTACTAAACAAAATAGCAAAAACAAAAAATGAATATCTTGGGTACATCCATTTTAATATTTTTGATCTTGAAATATATCTTTGCGCCCATGATATTTTCCATTCGTAGTCCACGAATTAATTTTTCATCATGTTCTCATTTAATTATTCTCTTGGTAACCTCTCTCAAATGCTTAACATTGCGCCCAGGAAAATTAAGAAGATTATGCACAAAATATGAACTCTCACATCACTGCCCATCTATTTCACTTTCTTTCTGAGTCTTCATCTTCTTTTTGTTTTCTTAGATTCCTTCCACAAGAAAGGTCTTTAAACAAACCATTCTCATACATTTTAAAACAATTAATAACAATGTTAAAAAGCTAGATAAAAAATGCTATAAAAGAAAAAATTGTTTCACTCCAACAACAATCTTATTTTAAATTAAACCACTCTCATAAATCTTAAAACAATTAATAACAGTGTTAAAATTCTAAATAAAAAACGCGATAAAAAGAAAATATGAATGCATTATTCTCAAAATTCCTACACTCAACGATATGAAATGAATTGAATTGTTAAACTCAACCATATGAAGTTGATAATACCTACATGAGTAGGCTGGGTGACCTAAATCTTTCTAGAATATCATGATAGCATACACTACCCTTGGGGATTAGAATATCAAATGCTGGATTACCTCAAAGAACAAAACCATTACTGTCCACTTTAATAGAACTCCCGCAATTGTTTAAGTTCTTGAATTTTACTATTTTCCATAAAACTACTCCAATAATATCTGAATGATAATCCAATAATATAATTCTCGTGTTATAAAATATAATATGATGATTTAATTTCTCTTTAAACTTTGATTTTATTTTTAATCCGTGAGCTTCTGGAAAAAAAGTGTATAAACCATTGGCAATATGGTGTCAATATATGAATGCAATGAGAAAAGGGTATAAACCATTTGCACATTGCAGAGTAGGCTCGAGTACTGACCTGAATGGCTATATAATATCTCAATAAGAATAAATACTGGCCCCTGGGAGTCAGAGGATTGTCAAATGCTCGATTACCCTCAAAGAACAAAAGTTCAATCCCTGCGAATTTTAGTAGAATGCCCATAATTATTCTAAGTTCTGACTTCTACTAATTACCATAACCTACTTCAATAATGTGTGGCTGATGAGACTTAGAAGCCAATGATAATGATAAAGATAAAGTTGTTGATCATTCACTTTCGGGACTTGTAATATTTTTCCATAACCTACTTCAAGAATGTCTACCTAATGAGACTACATGAGTGATAATGCTTAATAAAAACTCGGATAAAGAGAAAGTTTTTATTTTGTCGAAGAAGCTGAAACTTTATATACTCAAAATGTACGTCAAGTCAGTGACTCGAAATTTAAGATTGGAGCCTCGTTTTTTCTCCGATGAAGATTCCTCTCATTAAAGGCACCCACCTTCTTCATCGAACATTGCACCCAAACTTCTTGTTTAAGATGTAAACTTTGTTGTTATGAATAGATCCATGATTAGGAGAAGCACTAAACATATCCAAATTATTTTTCCCCTTGTTTGACCTTTTACCTTTAGGCATTCACCTATGAGCTTCTTGTTACTCCTTCACATATATAGTTCACATAAAACATTGACCTTGAGATTATAGTATTTATGAAATCAACATCCACATCTGCCAAATATATGTGAAGATAATGTCTTTCTCATGTTGATTTATTCTCTCATATGGAAACTTCTCTCAGAGGTATAAATTGTTAAAATATGACAACAAATGTAAATAAAGTAATTCTGGTTAAATTTACTTATTACTTGTTAGTTGGTTGTATAACGAAATGAAGTTAGAATAATGAAATAGCCCAGGTTAAATTGGATGGCCCAAGAGGCTTGTAGAGATGTAGAGAACATTTGTTGATTAATAGAGTTTCCAATCCCTTGCCCCGTGGAGGTTTCCTTGACACCCCGAAGCCAAGGTTTTACCACGTATATTTGTGTATTTACTCGTGTGTTTATTTCAGTTTTTCCAATTCAGTTATATGTATATTTTGCTTTCCATTAATGTGTTCCTCGGATCAATAAGTGGTATCAGAGCTCTAGAAGTTAGAGATCCGCATAGTAGATTTGTTGTGGTTGTGATCCCGCAAGCTACGAACAGCCAGAGATCAAGGGTCTGTCATCAAGAAATTCGTTGGAGAATTATGTTTCCATATGCCCAATTCGAGGGTTGTCCGTTGTCCAAATAAAAGTAGACGCTAGCAAAAGAGTCTTTGTTGTACACGGAGAGGAGAAGAGTTGTTGGAACGCTGCTATCGAGAAAAAGAAGTACGCAGCCACCGCCAGAAGAGAAGGAGTGTTCATCAGCTGCTACCGCAGAAATAAAAATGAAATCATGTTTGTCTTCCAAAGAAAAAATCCGCTGCTAGCCATTTAAAATTTGTTGTCTGTTGTTAATTTCCCTTGAGGGAAAGGACTGCTACCACCGGTCGGAAGGAAGAGCAGGGTGTGTCCAAACAGGTAAATTGCTGTTATTAATATGAATTGAATCTTTCTCAAGGAAAGCAGATAAAGAAAAAACAGATTTTTTTTAAGAGGGTTAAAGAGAGTTCCCGAAGAAGTTTTCTCGGTAGAAATTAAATTTCGGAAAGTGGGCTTGAAGTTTTGTGAGTTTTCTCTTAAACAAAATAGGGGGTTTAAAGAACATTTTTTCTTCCTTGAAATTATTTAAAGAAAAAGGGAAAATTTTGTGGAATTTGAATGAAAAAATTATTTGAAAAGATTCAGAATTTGAAGGAATCGTACTCGAATTTTTTAAAAAAATTTTGAAGGGAAAAGATTCAAAAATATTCAAATTTTTTGTTTTCGAGCTCGAATTGTAGAAAGGAATTTCAAGTTTAAAAACTAGAAATAAACCCTAGCTAAAAGGAGGAAAAAGTTATACCCTAGTTGGAAGTTTAAGTAAGAAGGAAAACTAGAAATGGCCAAAATGACAAATGCAAAGTTCGAGGTGGATAAATTCCCCGGGAAGAACAATTTCGCATTGTGGAAACTCGAAGGTTAGGATTGTGCAACAAGGGTTGCACAAAGTATTGTGATGGGGTAAAGAAAAAACCCGCAAGCATGATAGATTCGACCGGGGAGGACTTGGATGCCCGAGCCCTCAAAGACCATTAGGTTATGTTCGCGTATGGAAGTCTTTAATATTGTTGGAGAGAGTACAACCGAAGGGGTTGTGGGAAAACCGGAACCTTGTATATGGATCAAATCATCGACAACAGAATTTATTTAAAAATACAATTGTACAACATTGATGAAGGAGGGTACAAAATTTGTAGAACATTTAAATGTTTTTAATACGCTTATTTTCCGTATGTCGTACATGGAAGTTAAAATGCAGAAGAAGAGCAAGGCAATAACCTTGTTGTGTTCTCTACCCGAGTCAGTGGACTACTTCGTAACTTCAATCGCCTTGAGCACCGTCGATTCTTTGAAATTTGAATCATTGTGGGTGTTGTCTTATATGAATAAGTACGAAGGAAATCTAGTATTAAGACATCCGCACCGAAGCCATGGTAGCCGCAGGGCTCGTCAAAGGAAAGAGGGGAGAAAGCAAGGGGTTCTTCTAGATCAAAGTCAATGGAAGATAAGAAGTGTAAAGCCAAGGCCGGGTACCGTAACAAACGGACACTGTAGAAAGATTGTTGGAAATGGAAGGATTTGGAAAACCATAACAAGGAAGTGAAAATCAAAGTTGATTCAGCAGGGTTGATAAAGTTTAACCCGTTGAAGCTCTCCTATTTGTAATGTCTCTCAAGATGTCGAAAATCGCTATTAGACCGGGTGCTTCTCATCATATGAGTCGCATTGAAGTTGGTTTACTTACATGAAACCGTAAAATGGTAGTTCTGTATTCATGGGAAATAATGCATCTGTCAGATCGTTCGTGATTAAAATGTAAAAATTAAAATGTATGATGATGCGTTAAAACATTATCTCGATGTTAGGCATGTACCCGAACTAAAGAAAAACTTGATTTCGGGAGTTTTGGATTCAAATGGGTATAAATTTACAGGTCAGAATGGAGTGTCGAGTCTCAAAAGGAGCTGTTGTTTTCAAGGCCGAAAAAGGTCGGAAATCGTTACGTACTCAAAGGAAGCACTCATGCTAGTGAACCAACGATCTAATCAAAAGCAGAAGAAAGTTCTCGTCTATGCACGCGGGTTGGGTCACATGAGCGAGAAAGGTCTTCGTGCACGATGAACCTCAAGTCGTCTCGATTTGAAATCCTTGAAGTTAGATTTTTGTAAATATCGTGTGTTTGGAAAAAAATTTAAACAAAGGTTCAAGACTCGGGAAATCATAATAGTAAACAAATTTTTGTATCAGCATTCATTCTGATCTCGTGGGGACCATCTCCTACCGTGTATTATGGAGGTGCATTAGATTACGAACATTTATCGATGATTTCTCTCAGAAGTTCGGGTCTATATGTTGAAGAATAAAGTTGTTGTATTTAATGTTTTTAAACAATTTAAAACAATGGTGGAAAAGAAAACATGCAAATCAATTAAATGTTTAAGAACTCGACAATGGCGCTGAATTTACTTTAAGAATTTGAACAATTTTGTAAGGATGAAGGGATCATAGAGCATAAAATTGATGTTTATACCCTCAAAGAAAATGTCGTTGCCGAACGATGAATCAAAATCTTATGGAAGGAGCCGAAGCATGATCAATAGTGCTAACCCGCAAAAGGAGTCAGTATGAAATATCTATTGCTTGTTATTTAGTTAACATCACCTTCTTTGCCAGGCTAAACTCAGAAATTCCCCGAAGAAGTTTGGTCGGGCAAATTTTGTGATTATTCACATTTGAAGATTTTTCGGTTGTGATGCCTAAGCTTTTATTCCTAGAAATAAATGTTCAAAGTTAGATCCAAAATCAAAATGTCGTGTCTTTGTTGGGTATGATTATGTTGAAAGGATATAGGTTGCGGGATCCTTCATCATGAAAGATAGTCATTAGCAGAGATGTGACATTTGATGAATCTTCTCTTCGAAATCAAATGTTGGAAACGTTGAACAGCAATAGCACGTCATAAATCAACAAATTCAATTGGAGACTAAAATTTTTCTAGAAATTCGAAAGGAAGGAGAGACTTCGATGAAAAAGGTGAAGAAGCAAAGGAAACTGGAGAAATTCTTAGAACCAATTTAAAGAACTACCACTCTAAGAAGGTCTATAAGGGAAATAAAAACAACCAAAAGGTATGAAGATTGGCTTCATCTTTTGTATCGATTACCAAAGATGAATCTTCGTTATTGGGGAAGCAAGAGATGATGCAGATAGCAAGATATGGAAAAAGTCTATGGAAGAGGAAATGGATTCCTTAGCCAAGAACAATACTTGGGATCTTGTAGAACTTCCGAAGGGGGAAGTATCATGGTGCAAATGGGCCTTCAAGTTGAATAGAAAATTTGATAAGAAGTATTGAGAGTATCAAAGTAGGTCAGTCGAAAGGATATTCCTGCTCAAGGTATTGATTTTCATGAGATTTTTTCACCGCTGTTAAACTTGTTTCTATTCATATTGTGTTAGCACTAACCGCATTACTTAACCTTGAGTTAGAACAAATAGATGTTAAAAAAAACTTTCTTCATGGTGATTTGGATGAAGAGATATATATAATCAAACGTAAGGTTTTGTACAAGGTCGCAACAGAAGATTAGTTTGCAAGTCAGAAATCATTGTATGGCTTGAGGCACAACAGTAATGGTACAAGAAGTTTGGATTCCTTCATGGTGAGCTAGAATTTTATCGAAGTGAGTATGATCATTGTGTATACTTCAAAAGTTTCAATGGCATATTCATTATCTTGGTGTTGTATGTTGACGATATGCTTATCAAAGAAAAAGCATGGAAGAAATCAATAAAGTTAAAGGCTCACTTCTCTGTGGACGTTTGAGCATAGTTGATCTTTGGAGCGGAAAACATATCTTCAGGTATGGAGACATGGAGATAGGAAGAATGGTAAGCTTTGGTTGTCACAACAAGTATGTGGAGAAAGTACTTGAAAAGTTCGTATGAATAATGTGAAACCCGTTAATGTTCCATTAGCTTCCCATTTTAAGCTTTCTTCAGATTTAAGTCCTAATCCAGAAGAAAATAAGTATATGTCTCGTGTACCATATTCAAATGAGGTAGGAAAATTAATGTATGCGATGGTATCTACAAGACTTCCACATTTCATGGCGCTGGAGTCAAGCGTTACATGTTCATGGCAAATCTAAAGAGAAGAACATTAGCAAGCAAAGTGAAATGGGTGCTTTTGGTATTTGAGAGGTATTAAGTGACCATTGCATCAACTTTGATGGTCATGAAGGCCCGCCATGGATATGTGGATGCTAATTATGGGTGTGATTTTGGACAAAAGTGGAAAGGTCTACTTATAGTGATGTTTCTCACTTCATGTGGAGAAATCACCGGATGTCAAAGCTTCAAAAGATAGTTGCTTTGTCCACTACTCCGTTGCAGTATACAATCGCTTCGTATGCTTGTAAAGAGGCCATCTCAATGTTCGATGAGATTGGAAGGAAGGTGGAGAAAGTGAATGTGTTTTGTGACAAGCCGCAGCTATTCATTTGGCTACAATCCAAATTCCCTATCACAACAAGACCAAGCACATCGATGTAAGGTATCACTTTGTGAGACATGTAATCGAATGTTGCAAAGTATGTCTCAATAAGGTCCGTACATAGGAAAATCATGCAAATATATTCACGAAGCTAACACAAAAGAGAGAACAGATGGTGTCTCGCTTTCTCGCTTGCAAAAAAGACGATGAATGGGCATGGGCAAGGATTAGGAAAATTGTTGTCAAGGTGGAGTTTGTTAAAATATGACAACATATGTAAATAAAATAATTTTGGGCAAATTTACTTATTACATGTTAATCGTTATATAACGAAATGAAGTTGGAATAACGAAATAGCCTGTGTTAAATTGGATGGCCCTGTAGATTGTGAGAGATGTGGAGAATCATTTGTTGATTAATAGAGTTTCCAATCCCTTGTCCCATGGAGGTTTTCGACACCCCGTCAAGGTTTTACCACGTATATTTGTGCATTTACATGTGTGTTTATTTCATTTTTTCCAATTCAGTTATATGTATATTTGTTTCTCCATTAATGTTCCCGCATCAATATAAATCATATTCTCATGGGATTTTTTCTACGTGTTAAATTGTGTGCGTGAACGAGGGTTAAGAAAAAATCCAAAATCATGACCTAATTCAAATACAAACTTCATATAAGAAAAGAGCTAACAACAAAATACTAGTTTTTTTCGCAGAAGACTAGACACACTTACGAAAGGAAGGACATGACTTCGACTCCAAATACTATCAATAACTTTCCCAAATTCAGGAATGAAGGCACACTAAAATAATATAGAATGAGAAATATGAATGCATTTAACATATTATCAATTCTCTCTTCTGACTTTACCATTCAATTAAAACGAACTTCGGTGTGTGTTTTTAAGCCGATAAAAAGAGTAAATGGATGATATGAATGGGAATGCTAGTTAGTGCTTTTTCGTGCTAAAGATCTGGTTCAAAATTACTCTTAGGATGATGAGGTTAATTGCAGTAATTTTAACATGAGTTTTTATGTGTTTTTATGTGAATTTCATAAGAAAAAATTAGCATAAACAAAACACTAAAAAACGTCATCTAACCAAATATACCATAAAAGTCCTAATTTTTTTTAATTTGAGTATGAAAAAGTGTTCCTCCTACCAAAAACCCTTAATAAAAAGGATACCCTAAATTCAATGTGAAGTCCAAAGGAATTGGCTCACAATTCATGCAATTTAAGACGAAGTTGAAATATATATATGGCAAAATGTTAGATTTTAGTTCTATAACTATAGGAAATTTTAATACTTAGACATGATATTTGAATATGATTACTATTAATAGAATTATAGTAGTTGTAGCAAGGGTGACATCAAAGTTGTTATTGCTTCGGTTCTCGTCATGGAACTATGTACCGCACAACACCCACACACAAATAGATTAGACGATTCAATGCACACTTTCCTAATCTACTTACCGAAAATGTGGATGAGGAGATGAAATGGAAGAAAGAAATGTACTACAAATACTTTCGCCGTAGCAATCGGCAATGCTGCGCCCTTAGAATGGTAATGGCGACAACAAGGTTGATTCTACCATGCTTCACTATGGGAGAAAGGAACACCGCACACATGTAGGTGGGCATTGTAAGGACTTTCGACTTTGGGTACAGCAGCCGAGGGACATCAGCTTTAGCTCGTACTAAGAGCCACCGTGTTAACGGGAGTTTTCCCACATTCGCCCGCTATAAGCAATTGTGAATATGAATGAGCTCGACAGCGGCCATTGCCTTCATATTTTCCATAGCCAAAGGAAAATAAATTTATGTTGCCTCTCTATCGCAACACCGCCATTGCCTTCATATTTTCCATGGCCAAAGGAAAATAAATTTATGTCGCTCTCTCTCGCAACACCGATTATCACCACAAATAAAGTTACAAGAAGAGAAACTCTGCAGCTTGCCTCTTTTATACACGAGGGCTTCCCTTCAATGGATGAAGAATCGAGATCTCTCGTATGAACGTGATGAAAATTATGGAAGGTTTGGAGAGTGTCATGGGCCCGCCGGGAGAATCCATGTTGTCCAATTTCCAAATAAAAAAAATTTCAATATGCAAACTCTATTCAAATTCTATGTTCTTAATCGCAGATATTACACACATATTTATACATGAAACAGTCTCAAGATAGGAAATCTATCTGGATGTAAAATAATGTGGTTGAGAGATTCTCTCAACCACACACTAAAATAGGAATAAATATAGTTCTAGCTACTCCTATTATGTAGAACACTTCTTAAAATAGAGAATTACAACCATAGACAAGTAGGAATTAGATATTCCAACTCCCCCCTGCACGACTATCTGTCATGATGTTAATTCACAAAGTCTTCATTGCGGGTCAACACAACAAAGGATATGTCGACGTTCATATAAAGGAGCAACCATCCACCGGAATTCATGGGTACCAACCACCGCAACCGCTAAGCCCGTATGATGTCTCCTTTCGACACATGATTCGTCAACTATTATTACCGCATATAGGTACTCGTATCTAAAAATCCACAATCACCGAGCGAATCACATGTGCGTAACCTCCAACAACTTGATCTACCACCATCGGGAAAATCCGATCTACCACCACCGGGAAACTTTATCCGCCACCACCGGCAAGTCCGATTCGCCACCACCTCCGGGAAAATCGCAACTTCAATATGCCACCACCGAGAAATTCGATCCGCGGCACCACCGGCAAATCCGCCAACTTCAATGTGCCACCACCGGTGCAAGTTCGATCCGCCACCACTGTGCAAATACGAAACTTAAATGTGCCACCACTGTGCAAGTTCGGACCGCTACCACCAGGCAAATATGGAACTTAAATGTGCCACCACCGGGAAAATCTCGTAGCCACTTCAAGGCTCGTATGTGGTTTCGGTTCACGACAAACCATCACTTTACATTTTAAATGACCATAAACCATTACAAGGTGGTTTTGAGATTACCACGAACTTTACACATGATTTTACAAGGCTTACATTCCATACTTCAACTTTTCGAGTTTCCCTGTGTACATAACATGACCACTACAACAATTTTCCTAGACTTTTCTTATAACATGCTAGGAGCCTATCCTCGACAGAATCACACTAACTCAACAAACATTTACTTTGTCGTCCATCATAATAGTTTTCGTTTCGTTTCATTACCTCCCTTTCGTTGCTCACATCTTCGGGAATCTTTTTTATATTGTCAATTAAAACTTGAACTTCACGTTTCAATTCGTCATTCGTTAGAGTAGCTAATTCTAACAAAATAACTTACCTACATTGAGTTATCTAGGCTCAATAACTTTAAACATGATTCCAAGAAACTAAATAAAGAATAAACTCTTCAGATTTAATTTCTCTATCTCCGCCCAAAGATGATTATTTTCCAAACATACCAACCATTTTTCAGCAACGATACCCGTGAGGGGTCCACCGATAAAGAAACAGACGATTTAATTTTCAAATGTAGACTCAATGCAAAGCATTCCAACACTAATGATCCATATTAAGCACTTATAGCCACACAAAGAGAACACAATTTTCCCTTCAACACAATAATTCAGACTCCACGGTCCATTCCTCCGTCATCCACCAATTCACTATCAACATATATAAAATTCAATAATCTTATACAAAAAAAGTTCTCGTTTCGTATCTAACTCCCCCGGTATTGGCAAAGCCAGAATGCCTCTTCCCCCGTTCACAATATCAAGGCAGGGTAATCCGCTTCCCCAAGCATGCATCCTGGCCCCGCCGAAAGGCCGCAACAATGAAGACCCATTATCAAGCTCAATTTCCTCACACTTGAACATTTAGGCTCGTTCCCATACGACCGGGCACACACAAACTCGATCATCCTCCAATATCTCCGATGTAGCTCCAACCACTATCCTTAGATTCCATTTTCATTGTCATGTCTTCATCAAATCTAGTGAAGAAATCAATTTTGCTCATTGTTGGAATGGCCAATTCCAACAAAGACTCAAATTCATGACAATATCGTCAAACTAAATGTCACAATAAATAACTCAACTCTTTCAACCAGATTTACATTAATGACATGACAATTTATAAAATAAGCCAAAATTCTAAAAAATGGCAAATAATAATGCAACTACTCTTGGGGCACCACCAGACCGCGCCCTCTCCTTAACACAACAATCGTGAGATCCTACAAGGCCCGAGGTCCTGGCGCTCTCTTCGTGGACCGTAGATTTACCATCTGAACCCCGGTGACCAAATTTCCCGCAAAGTCCATTCCCGTAGTTTCCAAAAGTTTGACAAAGTCTTCGGGCATATATTTCCTTCTTTATAGCAAACATATTTCAACATCTACAACACAGACCGATCTTTAAACAAAAGGGGGAACCAAGCTTGGGAGCTCGTACCGGCCACTTTAATTTTACAACTCTTATCCCACCATCTAAGCAACATACATCAATCCTCAAACAAAAAAGAGAATGCAGCTCAAGCGCGAGTGAGGGGGAGACCGCAGGCTATTGATAACTATGGCAAACCCTTTCCCTCATTATTTTTTTAAATTTTGTATTTATCATCCATTCATACCATATCGTATTCAACTTCTCATCGCATTTGAACTACCAAAATATCTTCGTTGGCAATTGCCACCTAACAAGGACAACCATCGCTAGCAATTGCCACCTAACAAGGGAAATCCTTCGCTCAACCCTTTATGCAATAACAACCAAGAACTCGGACTCCAATTAACAAAACCCAAAGCTAAATCTAAGTACAAAAACCCTCTTCTCCCGTACCTCTATATAAAGTCAATTCCAAGCATACTAAGAAAGCGCCAGCCGTACCCACTACATCTCGCTCCCTCATGACTCACCCAAAATGCATCCTTTCTCTCACACACAAGAAGAAGATGACTTTGACATTATGTGTCCATGGAAATAAAGAATTCATGAACACCGATTTCTTATGGAAAAACCGTCAAACATTTCAAAACCTCAAACAAAGAAACATAAGACAAAAAAGGAAAACTAGGCAAATCAAGCTAGAAAACCTTAATCCTACCGAAGAAATCCTCCTTTCCTTTAGGCTTAGACGATGCCATGGAGCTATTCTCCGTGTTGGAGATCATAACATCATACCGTATATGTGACACACCGCCAATCTCTTCAATTGACACCGTCAATTCCCTTCGCAAATACCGACTTTCTCGAACTCGAAATATCTCTCGTTTATTCAAATTGAAAAGAATCTTAAGACGAACCAACAATTGCAAGGGTATATAAGGTACATAAAAACGAAGGTGAGGAGGAAACAATATCATACAGAACTTGTTACAACGTGACCATGAAAAACTCGGGAAACTAAACTATAAGGGGATTCTCGTATTTGCATTTGTTTGAAGAAGAGGAGTATTATATGAAGTATTTCACTCAGTAATGAATGATTTGGCTATATTATATGAAGTAAATTACATTTAAATTACATTTTTTTTAAGTAAAACCACCAAATCCATAAATAACTAATCTTACTTAGCTTACGAGAACCAGACAACCCATATGTACATTAGTTTTTTCCCTTCAAATAAAAACCAAATATTAAATCCACAAGTAACTAATCATTTAATCACGTAGCACTAAGACAACACATATGTAATCTTTGTCACTATTTCTATTCCAATGAGGAATGCATCGTTTAAGCAAGAATTAAATTTCGAAACGTAAAATGATGCCCAAGAACACTAAAAGAAATATCGTTCATCGATAGGGATGAGCCATGTGAACCAGGATATAAAAAACCCTCTTTGCTTTCATCTTCACATCACAGAGGAGATACCGTCAAGCCATGGATTCTACTCGATCTTATCACCGGTGGTGACTACCTTGTGCTCCTCATCTCGACCACCCTCTTTTCTTGACAATGTTCTCATAAGTTTTAAAGCTTCCATAAGAAGGTGAGTCCGTGGAAAACTTTGTGTAACCGAATACTATCGATCGACAGAGATATCCCTTGGCTCTCCTCTTCGACCTTCTTTCATGTCCAAGAAATATTGTCATATGCACTCGCTCTACCGATGATACTTCTATCCGAGCGTTCATCTCTCCTCGAAAATACTCGCTAGCAATTCCACACGAGGTGGAGAAAGCCTAGAATTTACCTCGCTTTCATTCTCGTTTTTCGAGGTGCGACAGCAACCGCACCCTAGAGTATGGGGAGTAGTAAATGTTTCCCGGTTATTTCGTTGCTTTAACCGATTTCCCTCCAACTTCACTAGGGATTTTAGAATTTCTCCTAGAGGGCAAGAACAAAATAAATAGCAACAACGCAGCTACTAGAATTGATAAAACCGATAGTTTGACTAGGCGTAAGCCTCTCATCGAGTTCCCTGAAGGAGGCACCAACCCGCAACCACGTAGTCTCTGCAGCTAGAGAAGGAGATTCTTCTGGTTGCCTTCTCTTCCACTTGGGAAATCATAGAGTCATTCCGTTCTCCGTGAATTGTAACTCCTTCACAAGGTACTCACCATCTACATTTGAAGGAGAAGCACCGTAACTTTCATCTTCGACACCACATTCTCGTGTTTGGCCGGGCCCATGTCTAAGGCCTCATATTATTGCTTGAATTTTATTTCGTGAAACCAAGGTTCAATGACTTCGAATCTTCGCCGACAACTCGATGCAAACTTCTTCCGGTCATGGTTGGGAATGACGGTAGTTTCGTGAATCCCATCAATTTCTCGTCGTCATTGATATTATCCGCTTCTTCGAATGAACCATAGGAAGAGATTCTCGAAGCAAAGCAGAATGTCTATTTTATATGAAGAATATGAGAACATAGATTCCTCAAAACCGTATCTATCATTTTCATCATCTATGTCGAGTAGAGGGATAAATGTATGTCTAAACGAGGAAGGGTTTCGGAGAAGA
Organism: Pinus albicaulis; assembly: GCA_034641835.2. Lineage (NCBI taxonomy): Eukaryota > Viridiplantae > Streptophyta > Pinopsida > Pinales > Pinaceae > Pinus > Pinus albicaulis. The sequence goes on along the minus strand of CM076569.1, from coordinate 183,314,520 downwards.
TAACGGCATTAAGTCTCCATGTTCTTGTACTCCAACCTTATTTTATTTTTCGCATTCTAGAGATGGTATGTTCTCGACGTGACCGTGAAGATTAGCTTCATGCTTAGTATTCCCTCTCGGAACATGCCCTCCCTCCCTTGCACCGGATATTTGGGTGGAATGTTCATTATGAACTGAAGAAGCAACAAACTCGATCGAATCCTTTCGAGTAGCCTCCGTGCTACTCCCCTTCTCCAAGAGGGCCCCTCACCTGAGGAAAGGCTATGGTCCTCATATACCTTTCTACAATAGTTTCCAAGCTAAGATGATTACCCATTCCTTCAATACCACTCATGGGTTTTCTCAAAGGAGTTCTCCATTGTTCTTTCCATAACATAATTTGTTAGCAAACCTTTCGCTCGTCAAGGATGAATCAACCCAATCCTCTAACATTCTCTACAATAACATCGAATTTTGACCTTTAATACCGTAAAAGAGAATGATTCATGTCTTCGACATAATCCTTTCTCCAAAACCCTCGTACATCTTTAACAACATTCATCGCCGAGGCATAAAACTCCACCATTAGCCAATGCATTGTTTTGCGTAGATGGTGGCAAGACCGGTGGCTTCGATCCCAACAAAGAACCGAAGCGTATAGAAAAACAAATACAAACAACAATGACATTTTCAACCAAATTTTCGTAGGCTTCTCCTCATCCTCCTCATCTTCATCATCATACATTGCCCGCTCTTTTTCAAAAATATTCAACCTAGGTTCATGGTGTCGCACCACTAAAGGTCAGCAGGCGTTTCCCTCGCATTTATCAACCGATGCTATTTATTTTTCTTCAACCTCATGGATTTCTCTACACCAAGGATATACCTACGTGTTTCATTCTGCCTCCCTGTGAATCAGTATTTTCTAATCTCCGTACCTCTCTAAGCCCAATTTCCGGTCCGTATTCCAAAAACCCCCGGCCTCACAATTCGTCTCCAAATTCCAACTCTAAGTCTCTTCTGGACTTATACGCAGAAACCGAGGCCGATATTTATAATTAGTCTTAGGATCATAGGGTTGATGATCAGGTTTGTCGCCAGTGGTCAGAAACCGAGCCGGAAGGCTAATGACTACCTTCTCGCTAATTCAAGGTTAGGTTCCTTTCCCTCGTCTTATTCCGAAACAAACCCAAACCTTCAAAAAGAACCTCGGCAGCCTTGATTTTTAGTCTACCGTGTGATCGGACTTTGTCCAATTTCCATAAAATCCACCGAAACTTCTTCATGCCATTCTCTAGCAAGTACATTCTCTTCCATCATAGGCTCATATAGGACCGAATTTCGAGAATAAAGGATGCATGGTGATTTCACCTCGAGTTTTAAATGTGATCGTATCAAGGTTTCAAGATGACCAACAACCTCATTTTTCTCCATCAAAATCCTTTCTGGGTTCAGCAACCTTAGAAGCACTCGAAAACGTTGGGGCCATGAAACTTTGATGCCTTTAGCAGAAGAAGCACCTCATACAAACAAGGAGGCCCGATGTCTTTGCCCATTCTTCTTCGATTCCCCCATCTCTGCCTGGAAATGCGGAACTTCGAACCAGGACGCGTGCTCGGAAAGATACCGAGGGATATTGGCCAGGGGTGGAGGCGCAGATTCCCTGCGGGAACCCATCACATTGACACCGGCTCTTCCGAAGGCCATTCCCGTCTCCGGGCTTCAGAAGGCGCTCTCGGGGCCGCTCCGTAGCAGGAGAAAGAAATCTTGTTTCAGATGCCACACTAGACTCTCGAAATCATTCTTTCCTTCAGTAGAAGCAACTTTCTCGCTGATGATAGTATTCGCTTCCAGCGCTCCAAAATGCGATTTCCATTTAAAAGTAGACTCACCACGATATCACCAAGAACAAGAGAGAAGGGCAGACTATTAAGGGACCCAGTCCGTCCACTCATTTCCACGGAACCTTAGTCCATCCGCCTCTAATGTCCGCAATGCCCGTCCCGCCCTCGCTGAATCTAGTCATAACAATGGCCCGCCGAATCGAATGGCAATGAACCCTCCGCCGAATCGAACATGCTCCAATGGAAAAAATTTTGGTCGGCCTCTCAGAATTTCGATCTCATTGAACTTGAATCGAACGAAGAATACAATGTCTTCCAATGGAATGCGCTCCAATGACAAAATTTGGAGCGCAGGTGCTTTTTTTATTTTTCGATGATGCCCGCACAACAAGCCATTTGGCGAAATAAATCAATAATAAATAATTTTAAAATATTTTTATTTCCCAGACAATAAAAACACACTCTAACCCATGGTTATATGTCCAATATAATGTTTTGCCTACTAAAAAAATTTACCCCAATATGAACGCACATGATATAATATTTCTTTAATGCTGACGCCCTCGTGACTCCTTCAACCCATCATTAATTTCCAAGATCGCTTCTCCATCCCCGTCCTTCCATGCAATATACCCGAGCTTCCTCAAGGGCATACTCCAACGAACCATCGAAGACATATCAACTTCGACACTAAGAAAACACTCGCCGCAAATTCAAGTTCCAATTGCCAAGACAAAAACTCAACCGCTTCAATGTTTTGCAATTGCTCCAATGATCAATATCGCTATGATACCATGTATAAATTTGATAACCGATATGTTATACACCGAGATTCTCCTCGATCACACACTATTTTAACTTCATGCACAATACGAATCGCTTCTACCATTGATCATTAATTGCGGAAATAAAAACAATCGCATGCGCACATTAAAACCATAAACAATCACGCATATGAACACATTATTTTATGGGAAAGATTAAAGTTGAAAAACCCAAACTATATGTATATTATATTTCATATATATCATGTAAATAACTAATATACAAAGTTCCTCAAAAAGCTCTTAAATACACCTAATCATACACACTAATCAAGCCCCGATCTAGCAAATCACATGCTCCAATCTTCGCCACCCGATAGCCCGCTCTACTACGCAATCACCGCTCGAATAATGGCTCGAATGAACTCAAATTGGTCCAACCTTCTCACTCAATCCTCATTGGCATCTCCAATCATCAAGTCATGGTAAATCATGCAACACTATAGTCACAACCGATAGTCACACTTCTCTTCACCTACCTCTTCACTAGTTTCCACCGAAACTCGTCAATGCACCGTAGTTAAGTGATGTATTATTTAGTTGATTAATGAGTTAATAATTATGAATTAACTAATAATTAATTCACACCACCGTCACTAGCGTGTATCAATCGCTTAGACTAGATACAACTAAGCTCAACTATGTTTAACTCGCTAAACCGAACACAACTCCATCAACTACCTCAATAACTCCACCTAAACTCCTCACAGCATGAGTTCTAACCGAAGTATCCATGCACAGCCTCCACTAACCCTTAGGAATAGCGTAATTCCTTCGTCAGCCTCTGTGCCACATCTGGTACTTAACTGAAGTGCTCCAAGAGAATAAAGATATCGTTTTAGAGTCCAAATATTATTAAGAGCTAATAATATTCGACATATCTATTTTTATATCGCAATCTAAAAATAAACATTCCGCCCAATATGTCTAAAAATAGAAGTCCATCTATTTTTCCAACTTTACCAACCATCCACAAATAGCATCTCGCAACTCATAGAATATGATCGACATGTCTAAAAATGTATATAGTCTAAAAATAGACTCGCACCAAAAATAGCTCGGCAGCTCCACTTAGTGAAGGTGACTCGTTTTCACTAAGCTCATCATCTTCGTTGCAATCTCAACAATCCCTCTCAACAAGATAAGGATTATCTTCCACCCCTATCCTCGCCCCCGTGGTATTCGAATTTGCTCCCCGTTGAGCGCCTTTCGTCAAGATATCAACATCCCGATCCTCCGTGGGAATGTATGAAAGTAACATGATCTTCCACCGCACACAATCTCCGATATGATGATACCGGATGTCACTGTGTTAAATCTATCATGAAATTTCTGGATTAATCGAGAGTTTGATAAATCGATTATCACAATATATCACAACAAGATCTAAGTGTGAACCGAACAACTCCGACTAGACCTTCCTCATCCATATAGCCTCGAATGCAGCCAAAATCGCCATGCTCGTCTGCTAAACTAAGTGCCACGGGACCTGGCCGCCCACCAAGAAACTGTTGTTGACCCGATATTGAAAATCCCTCGAGATGTGCTCTTCTCACCATTGGGCTCCCCGCCCAATTCGCATCCATGAAGCCACACAAACCTTCACCTCATTCGACTATCCGTACCATAATCCATATCCCGATGTGCCTCCGAGATATCTCAATACATGCTTGCCCTCGCTTCCAAAAGAGCTTGGCAGGCTTAACCATAGCTTGTGAAAGCTGGTTAACAATGTAGCATATGTTGTAGTCGTGTATTGACTAGATACATAAGAGACCCCACCAACCGTAGATAAACAGCGGGCATCCACTACCGTCGATGTAGCATCCCTCAATCCTCCATCCACCAGGAAGAGGAGTTTCGATAGGCTTGCGTCTATGCATGTCGAACTTCTCCCGCATCTCCCGCGCAGCTCGAGACACAAACATTCCATCACCGCGCTGCCAAATTTCCAATCCCAGGAAATAATGGAGGCCCAAGTCCTTCATCTCAAACTCCTTTTGCAAGATCAAAGCTACAGTGAGTGTATCACCGCTCATCACCCGTCAAAATCAAATCATCTACATAAAGTACAATGATCAAGCAACTTACCCTCCACCACAATCAGGTATAGATTCGTGATCCGACTCACTTGGAGAATCCAAGTCCGTGAAATAACCGTCTATCCATGTGTACCAAGCACGAGGTGCTTGTTTCAACCCATACAACGCTCTCTTGAGCCCGCACACATGTGACTCGCGTCTGCTCTGAAACCTTCGGTCGCTCTATGTACACCTCCTCCTCAATCACTCGTTGAGGAATGCAGTGTTCAAGCATCCATCCGATGAATGTGCCACCCCATCCGGGCCGAGAGAGCAAGAATCGTCCATATGGAAGAAACCTCGCGACAGTGCAAAGGTTTCCTCACAATCAATCCCCTCAATCCGTGAGAAGCCTCGGGAAAAAATATTGCCTTGTACTTCTCCACACTCTCTCACCTACTTGTTTCACTTTAGGATCCATCTCAAACCTACCATCGATTTCCTTCCGACTCGGGGACAATCTCCTGCGCACTATTTCGACAATCGAATCATACTCTTCCACCATGGCATCTACCTCCATGCGGGATCCTCCATAGCTTCCTCGAAAGATGGCTCGTCACGATACACTTGCTCATAAGAGCCATGTATCCATTATACCCGCCGGTGTGACTATCTCTGTCGCGCTCGTGATGTAGGTGCTCCGACAATCTTCTTCGCATCTTGAGCCGGGGCCGTCGTCTCTTCTCCGTAGTGCGCTTCCGCCCGATGGCCGGGCGCCGCTCGAGTGGTCTCTTCCACTCCATGAACCTCGTGCTTTCGATCCACATCTCAAGGCTCATCCTTAGGAAATAATAGCTCCTCATCCGCATGCAAAGTGTGGCTCCCTCTCAAGTGAACACTTCATGGCTTTCTCCTCATGAAATTTGATATCCCGTCGAACGCCCTTGCGACCGTCCGAGTCACACACGATATTTCAGGTGTATCAAAGGTACCCAAAAAATATCCCAACCTCTCGTAGTCGCGCTCTAAATTTTCTTCCCCGGCATCCTTCGCTCGCTACGAATGTAAACAGTGAACCAAAAAATCCTCAAATGGGAAACACGTTTCCTTACCAGAAAACGCCTCTCGGTGTGTACTCATGCCAATTATCCCGTGAGGACAACGGTTTTGCACATAAACCGCAAGATGCTCTGCCATGCCTCGGCACCACAAGTGTATGTGGAAGGCCCCGATCATGCAACATCACTCATGCAACACCCATGATTATTCCGTTCTTCCGCCTACGACCCCATTCTACCGTGGGTTATGAGGTGCTATGAGCTCTCTTCGAATTCCTTTTGCGCCGCAAAAGTCCTTGAATTCTCCAGAGATGAATTCACCACCATTATCGCTCCTAAGAGCCTTCACTCGCTTCCTCGATTATTTCTCAACCAAAGGCTTCCGAACTCATAGAACTTTGATTATGTCTCACTCTTCTTCCGCATGAAGAAGATCCAACACTTCGAAAAAATCATCAACAAATATCACATAGTACCCGTGCTTTTGTTGTCGAAGCTTACCGGGAAAGGTCCACACACGTCTATGTGAATTCTCTCAAGGATCATCGTGGTGCAACTATCCTTCTCATGAAAGGTGGCTTTACAAATTTTTCCCAAAGCACATCCCTTGCACCGATCTCGACCGCGCAAGTGTACCTTTGGGAAGCGTAGAAATCACGTGTAATTTTCAAAGCTCCATGGTGAAGGTGGCCCAATCTCCCGTGTCAGTGATTTCCATCATCCCGCTCACCACTCCTTCGCTTTCATCATTGCTACGTTGTGAATATACCGTAATTGATAAAGGTTCTTAACTCAACCCCTATCCTCCGAGTTTCACCAAGCTTGCTCATCGCGTAGGAAATCCTTTCCCTCGCTTAAAGACAACACCATCCTCGTCTTCTAACATCGCCACGTAGATAAGATTCTTCTTCAATCCTCGGGAACATGCATCACTTCCTTCAATACGAAGAGTTTACTAGACTCCTCTCAAAGCAAATGGTACCGATACCGATCGCACTATATCTACCATCATCGCCATCTCAATGTGCACTCCAAGGTCTTTCTCATCCAGACGTTAGAACAAATTCAAGTCTCAACATATGAAAAGATGCACCACCGTAAAGAAACCACATCGAACCCATCATACTTCGAGACCAAGCATGCGATCGCCGAAAAATCCAGCTCAACTGTGAGGCCAAGGCCTCTCCAATCGCAGATCCGTAACCTCGCTTTTATTTTTCTTTTTTTGTGGACAATTACCGGCGTAATGTTTCAGGTTGGTGACATGAAAGAACTTCACCTTGGACATGTTCGTCTTGCCTTTCGCACGGGATTGAAAAAGCATTATTCTTTCTCTCTCTTCCTTTCGTACTTGGCAGCTGTGCTGCAATTTTCTATCCGAGTTCTCGATGAAGATCCGTCTGCATTTCACCCTTATCTCCTTCGAGACAAGATCCGACCAAAGTCGCTCCCATCCCTGCAATTTCTCCCGACCATCGACGCAGTCCCGATAGGAATTCCAACTCTTCGGAAGCCCAAGGAGAGCCAAGCTCACCAAGTCCTCATCATCTGAATCACCCTGTTCTTACCATCCCCTCGTATCGGGATGAACCTCTTGTGAGGTACTTGGGCATACCGTCTCATTTTTTTCCATTTTTATGTTCTTGCCATCTCGAGCGCCAACTTCCTCTCGGTTGCTCTTGCCTTGGAATAAGTCTCGTCAACTCTTTTCTCACACTCACAATGGAGAAGCTCATCAAGAAGCAATTGGACACTATGTGATCCCTTACACCTTCCAATAGAATTCGACACTTTTTTGTCTTTCCTTATGCCATGCGTCAAGTGTGGTAGCATCGCTAGAAGCAAGTTTTTTTGGAATTTCTCGTATCTATGAACTCCTTCAACCCTATCATTATCCAAAGACCGCCCATCCCGTCCTTCAATGCAATATAATTTGGAGCTGCCTCCCAAGGGCATACTCCAATCACAATCCGTTGAAAGACATCTCAACTTCGACACTGAAGAAAACACCGCCGCAAATTCGAATTTGACTGGAAGACAAAAACTCAATTGCTTAAATGTTTTTAAGAATTGCTCCAAATTAGACCATCACCTCGATACCATGTATAAATTTTATAGAATCGATATGTTAGTACATCGAGATTCTCCCCGATCACACACTATTTTAACTTCATGCACAATAAAAAATCTTCACTACTGATCATTAATTGCGGAAATAAAAACAATCGCATACACATTAAAATCATAAACAATCACACATATGAACATAATATTTTATGGGAAAGATTAAAGCTGAAAAACTCCCAACCATTCCAGACATGATAAGGCCGAGAGATCATGTAACAATCATTATACAAAGCTCCTCGTAAAGCTCTCAAGACAATTCCACTGTTACACACTAATCAAGCTCCGATCTAGCAAATCACATGCTCCAATCTTTGCCACCTCGATACCGCTCACCGCACAACAAACGACCGCCGAAGAATGGCCTCCAATGAACTCGAATTGGTCTAGCCTTTCACGCAATCCTTACCGGCATCTCCAATCGTTTGTTGCAAATCATGCAACACTATAGTCACAATCGATAGTCACACCGCTCTTTCACCTACCTCTTCACTCGTCTCCACCGAAATCGTTCATGCAATCGTAGTCAATCGATGTATTCTTTAGTTGATTACTAAGTTAATAATTAGTGAATTAATTAATTATTAATTCACACCACTCTCACTAGTGTATCAACCGCCAGACTAGATAACCAGTTCAATTATGTTTAACTCAGCTTAAACCGAACACAACTCCATCAACTACCTCAATAACTCCACCAAACTCCGTCACATGAGTTCTAAACCGAAGTATCCATGCAATAGCTCCACTTAACCCTCGTAGCCAGCATAATTCCTTCGAAGCCACCTCCTATGCTACATCTTTGCACTTAAATCGAAGTGCTCCAAGAGAATAAGATACTGCTTAGAATCCAAATATTATTAAGAGCTAATAATATTCGACATATCTTTTTTTAGACTGGCAATCTAAAAATAGATTCCGCTCAATATGTCTAAAAATAGAAGTCCATCTATTTTTCCAACTTCGACCAACCATTCACAACAGCATCCTACAACTCATGTAATATGATCGACATGTTCAAAAATAGACTTGCGCCAAAATAGCCCTCAGGCCCACTTAAGTGAAGGTGATTGGCTTTTACCAAGCTCATCATCTGTTGCAATCTCAAATTTCCGTATTTTGGATCTAAATTTAAGCATTGATTCCTAGGAATAGTAAGATAGGCATCACAACCAAAATCCTTAAACGTGAATAATCACAAGACCGATCCGACCAAACTTATTTAAAGAATTTAAAAATTTATGGAAACAAAAGGTGATCTATTAACTAAATAACAAGAAGTAGATACCGCTTTTTCTCACAACTCCTTTGGAATGTTAGCATTGTTGATTATGCTTCCGGCTCTTTCCATAATAATCTGATTCATGCGTTCAAGAAAACCATTTTTCTTAGAGTATAAAAATACCGCTTATGTCTAACAATCCTCTATCTTTACAATATCACTAAATTAAGAAATAAATTCACCGCTATCAATAATTCTTAAACATTTAATTGATTTCGTCTATTTTATTTTCCATCATAGCTTTAAATTATTTAAAAAAATTAAATACATTAGCTTTATTTTTCAAATATATGTAGACTCAAAATCGTTGGGGGGAAATCATCAAGAAATTAATAAATATAATGCACCTCCATAAGACACAGGAGATGGTCCCCAAAGACCCTAATGAATATAGTCCAAAATTTATTTACTATTATGACTTCCGCTTTAAATCTTTGTTTACATTGTTTCCATACACACAATGTTAACAAAAATCCAACTTCAAGGATTTCAAATCAAAGAAGCAACTTCAGAGTTCATCGCACTCGAAGACATTTCTTAGTCATGTGTCCACCGCCGATGCCATATGTGAGAACCTTCTTCGCTTTTTTATGATACAATCGCACATCACCGACATGAGTAATTCCTTTGAGTTTTTAAATATTTCCAACCTTTTCTTCCTTCATAACAACCAAGGTGCCTTTGAGACTTTTAACACTCCATTCCGACCTATAAAATTATAACCATATGAGTCCCAAAATCCCAAAGAAATCAAAATTTTTCCTCAATTCGTGCACATGTCTAACTTCAAACAGAAATGTTATAATTATATCATGATACATCTTACCTCTTACATTTCCATCTCAACTGTGACAAACATGAGACATTATTTCCATAAACAATTTTAACTACCATTCACAACTCTCATATGAAGTAACCACTTATGTGGACTCATGCCATGGGAAGCAATTCGCAGTCTAACAAACAACTTTCAACATTCTAAGAGACATTACAAAAAGGGTAAAGCGTCATCTACTATTCCTACTTCAACAAACATAAAACTTCATCAATCATAAGACTCGTACAATTGTCTTTTTCAAATAAATTATGTTGGTCAATGATTTGGTCATATAAAAAGTTTCCGCTTTTTCCCCACAAACATGTAGTTGTTTTCTCTTCAACAATATTAAATATCACTTCATCTCTGGCCAGCATAACCCGATGGCACCGAGAGATCGTGCATCCAAGTACTCCTAGTCCAAATCTTTCATGCCAATGTGTTTCTTCTTCACCACGTCTAAATCTTTTGTGCAACCCTTATCGCACCGTTAAATCACTAACTTTCGCTTCCATAAAGAAAAAATTTTCTTTACCAAAGGAACTTCTCCAATTTCGAACTTTGCATTCATCATTTTTTTCCATTTCTTTCTTCAAATCCTCCTACTAGGTCTCCTGTCTGCTCTTTCTTAAATTTTCAATGCTAGGTTTCAAAAAAATTTATGATTTCCCTACTTTTTTATTAAATTTTATGCCAAAAAAAATTGGGTTACCCTTCTTCGTAAATCAATTTAGTTACCATTCTTTAAACCTCGAGCTCATTTTTATTTTTTTAAACTTTTTTTTCTTTTACATGAAAAACAAAATTCTCTCACCAATCTCGAGCCATTTTTAAAAAGTATTTGAGTCTTTAATTTTTCTCTCTGAACTCAACAAAACTATTAATTATAAATCCCATTCGTACACCAAATAAAAAATAAATTACCTTGACCAGGCATGGGATTTTTTGCCGATCAAACTCGAACTAGTAAAATACGACTTCCTCGCAAAACTCAAGCGTTCAAAATCGCATCCTCCTTTCACTTCAAATATGGCAACATTCAACTCTATGCCATTCTCTCTTACTATTTGTGTTCTATAACTCTTCGGGTCATCAAAAATTGGAATGGCTGCCACCCCTTCGATCTACACAATGAGCGTGGTGGCTAACTCTTCCACCGGAAACTATGTTCTTCATGACGATCAACCAACCGCATTTCCAACTCGATGGTGCTCGCTCATGGCCGGTCTCCACAAATACAAATATGGTGTTTTCTGATTCACAAGAGGCATCAATCTTTCCTTCTCGTACGACTTGCGTATTTTGCATCATGTAAATACGCTTGCAATGTGGCTTCAAGATGGGTTTCCATGGCTGCTCAAGAATTCTAAACAACAACCATGTGGTTCCACTGTGCCACTTATCTGTGAGTTAAATAACTACGTTTTCGTAGCTGAGGTTTACAAGAATGCGTAGTAGTTTGGCTTCTACCACCCTCACAACATCACCAAAGCTCAACCATTAAAGGAGAAATAAATAAATAAATATATATATATATATATATATATATATATATATATATAGATATATAAACCGAAATAAACACACGCAAGTAAATACACCAATTTATAGGTAAAACCCTCGACAAGGTGTCAAGGAAACCTCCACGGGGCAAGGTATTGGAAACTATATTATTCAATGATAATTCTCCCTACACAAGCCTCTCGTACATCCCAAATAATATGGGCTACTTCATCACATAACTCCTTCCCGTTATACAACCGAATGACCAAAAAGAGTAACTTAACCTTGCCCATAATTACATTGCCTTTGTCACATTTCAACAATAGTAACCATTCTTGGTGACAATATTGAGTCCTTCTTAATGCAAATAAGTATGTTGAAGTGTTTGAATCATAAACTCAAAAGACCTATATAAGCATGAAGGATATCTCCTTTATGATCCCTAGAAGTACTCCCATAATTCCGTAAGTCTTAAGCCTTTTGATACCCCACTGGAATTGTTTTTAAGAAATTCAGAGGGAGGAGCCTGTGTAATTAGGGCTTGATATCTCACTTGAGATATCCTTAGTGGTTTGATGCTAGTTAATTGAGTGATGCCCAAGGAGTCGGGTTATTATGTTCCCAATTTCTTCCACATCCAATATTGAGATGAGACCGATAACCAGTTAAGATTGATTCATTATAGTTTTCATAAGTTTAAAGGTTATAAGGTCAGTCATAATTAGAGGAAATTTCAACTCAAAAATAGTCAACTAAGAAAAATTTAAGAAACTAATAAAATGATGACATGTAGACAGATTTTTTTAATATCATTTACCTATTTTACTTTTACCACAATTACCCAAATACATGTCACCATTATCAAAATAACCTTGTACATATTTTTTGTAATTAAATCAATTTATTAACACAAGATTTAATTAAATTTGTTAATCCAAACTTAATATATAGTTTTAAATTTATTATATAAATTTCTAAATACAAGGAGAAATATATCATATAAATTGCTAAATATGAGGAACAAAATTAGTCATTAATAAAAATGATTAAACTTCATAACATTTGTTTGGCAATGTAATAAATACATAGTGGTGCCAATTAGCTAGTGTTGCTGGTTCAGCATGAGCAAACAATATTTTGTTTTCAAGAATTGTTCGCTTCTCACATTTTTTGAACCCTCAATCTCCAAGTTTTCGTGGGAAATTTTCATGAACAAAATTTTACCGTGATTTTTTTTATTATTTTTAAATTCCTTACACTAAAATGATTTCGTACCACAAGCTTTGAAGTTTGGTCTCCAATTTTTTTTATAGGAACTAAGTTTTTTGAACCTTTGGTCTCCAATATTCCGATAGGTAGTTCTCGTGGACAATATTTCACTATAAAAATTGTCTATTTTCTCCAAGTTTATGAATCTCATGTTTCACATTTTTCGTAAGCAATATTTGGATTCTCAAATTTTTTTCCATTACTCAAGATTTTAACCCTCCATCTCCTAAGAGCATAATCAAACCTCCAAAATAGTCGATAAATTCTAAGATCAATCGAAATTTTCATTGGTTCAAAAGAATTGAAGCCATGAAGTCGTACACCAATCCTCGTAAAGAAAAATCATCTCTCACATATATGGAAGTGAAAAAAATCTCATATAAAGGTGTTGATTATCTTTCAGATGCCAAATAAATATAACAAATACAGCATGATGCAAAGGTAATCATTCCTAAGCTCAAAGTATTTCAATGTCATCCGTCTAGATAAGAAAAGAGGGAGACATATAGAAAAGGTCTGGAAATTAGCATCCAAATACTAACACATGTTTCGAAGGCATAGTAAAACCTTTCCGACTACATCCAACATCCTATGGAACTTTGAAACAATTGGTGTGACTTGCGATTTCTAAATTTCCTTTCCTACCACCTCAATTTCCAACTCATTTCACTCTACCTATCTTCTATGACACTCAAATGGTGATAAAAATAAAAGAAAGAGTTTGGAAAAATATAAAAGATATTCATTCAATTTCTTAAAATGAAAAAGAGAGATACCTTTCAAAATATTCATCGATCTTTTAAAAAAACAAAAAGAGAAATATTTTGAAAAGTATAAATTTCCAAAACACAAAAAGAAATAATATCAAAATAAAAATATAAAATGTTGCTAATTGGAAATGGAAGTTTTCTTAAATGTGAGAAAAGATAATATTTAAAAATTAAAAAATATACTAATTTTTAGTATTATGTTTTTTAAATATTTGTGCATAATGACATGATATGATATCCAATTTTAAGGTCACAACCAAGCCATCCACCAAATTGGTGTACAAGACCCTCTTGTCTATGGGACAAGGATCCAATTTCCGTGGAGTGATTTGACCCATAACAAAGGCATACATACTCTAACCCCTCTCGCTTTGAACTCCATGACCTCTTATGAGGAAACACATGCTCTTAACGATTAGGCCCACTCAAGCTATATTATATGGGTTAGAATTTGTTAATTTTCTTTTTCTAATTAATGATCAACCCATGATTTATACTTCATAAAAAAACAAACTCAACCCATGATTTACATTTCATTAAATATATTTTTGATATTATAATTCATATAGATTAAGATATTAATTTTATTTTTATTTTTTAATATAGTTTTAGGTCACATAGGTATCATTCACGCTAAAGGTAGGTAAATCATATTATTAATAAAATGAACCTTTCCTAAATTAAACGATTAAAATGTCATGTCATAATAGGTGCATAGTCACACATGGTATCTCTTTAAATTTTAAAAGGATTTGATCGACTTACACATTATGACATCAAAACTACTGCTAAATTTTTTAAAATAAGATTTCCTCTAATTATAATTAAAAAAAATATTTTGTATTGAAATTTAGTGTGCGTATACCAAGGAAAGAAAGTGTTTTTCATTTTCATTCCCGTAGTTGTCATAGAGATAACACATTATTTTAGTTCAAGATATTTTAGGAATTTTCCAATATCTTATTTCACTATAAAAGTAATGAAATTGTTAAACCATTATAGTTTTTGATAATCTTAAAGGTTATATGATTGGTATTAAGAAAACCAGTTTTAAATTGAAATTTAGAGTGGGCATACCATTGGAAAAAAATGTGTTTTCAATTCTCAACCCTCTTGGTGTCACAAATATGAAAAATTTTCTGCTCAAGATATTTTACAAATGTTCGAATACCTTATTTAATTACTTGTGAAACATAATTTTTACTTCAATAATGTCGAGAAAAAAATACTAAATAGTTTCACAATTGAAAATGTAAATAATATTTTATAATTGGAATATTAATTGTTACCTCTGCTAAATATTACATCTCTCCTCGAGTGGAAAAAAATCGTGTTTATCAAGGTTTTAAATTTAAAAGAAAACCATTATTTTTTATAATCTAAAAATATATAAATGATTGTGATGATGATGATGATGAATTCCCACTAAGATCAATATTGTCTATATACCTTAAGAAAGAGACTAATTTAAACTCGTTAAAATTTTTATTTCTATGATAAAAAAGAAGGAGAGAAGCATTCCGAAATCACTATAGTTTTATAACCTAACAAGTCAAGAAGGTCGTAAGTGTAAAAAACATTTTCGAAAAATGAGAATGGATGTAAGTAAGAGTTGGGCATTCCAACAAAGTGATTCTCATCTTCAACCCTCATGGTGACAGACTTCTTTGTCCCAAGGTGTTTTGAAAAATAGACAAACGCCCAATTTCGCTTCGAAGCTCATACAAATTAGTTCTTATCTTCTCAATGTTCATTTTTTTCTTAGTACTAGTCACGACTAAAAGATAATTATGGTTAGCAAGAATGGGGTTGATTGCCTCCTTATAACACCTTAGCTTCATTTTTTCCTTCTAACTTTGTATCCTCCAACAACTTATCCTTAAAATCGGGTAGTAATAATATTTTTAATATTATCTTTATTCTCCAAGATCGTATCCTCCTCCTCTTATCCCCTAATGGTGATCCGTATGATACTGTGTCACTCCCGCTGTTCCACTGTGGGCCCCCACCCACTGTTCTTCGCCTTTTTCGCCTGGCATAACTTACTATTTTTAGCAGTTTTTTCGGTCTCGAACTTCCTAGAGTCGTTTTCGAGGCCCTAAACGACGTTGGGTATTAATTTGTTACATTTTGATTCATCAAAATTGTCACAAAAATTTGTAGTCCTCTTGACAGAGCTTTTCTAATGATGTATCATCTCGTCAAACGGAGACAAGATGCCGAAAGTTACGTCCTCGTGAAGTCGAAACACCAATTTACCCAAACTAGGCTCCATAGTTTTGGCGCTTCATCTCCGAGGTTAGTTGGGATGTCGAGGGCTCCATTGTTTTCCAATAACATAGGCCCTCGAGCCTCATCGTAACTCGCTCAGAGGCTCGTAGTCGCCACATCTCTTCTCGCAGATAGCCACTGCCCTAGCTAGTTTTATTTCCATCGTCCGTAAGCAAATTTCCCGCTCTTTCGATATTAATGAAATGAAGTGTTATTTCCGCCGCATCTCCGTATTTATGGTTGTGTGTTTACCCAAGCTCCCGCACAACCGGACGCGTACCGACAGCCTCGCTTTTTCTCGATCCTTCTTCGCATGTCCCCAACGCAGGTCGGGTATATGGGACAGGCTTGATCTCGGGTGGAACCCGTAAGACCGGCCTCGCAAACCTCGACGGACGCCCATGGGGGACGAAAAGAAAGATGAGGGAGCAGGAGATCTTATCAAAATATTGTCGAGGAGGCCCTCGAAACAAAGGAACGCGATGATGGATAGCTTCGTCGATCCTTCAATTCACTACCCACCGCGCGCACCCGCATCCAATAGCCACTCCGGAGTGCGACTCCCTTTAAGGTACAAGTAAATTTTGACATTCCCATATTTGAGGATCAACAGAATGGTATGCCGTAGATAGATGGTTGAATCTATTAAGGATATTTCTCTGCTCATGACTTTAGACCTGGAGAAGATTATTTTTCAGACTCTCAAAGCTACCCCCCATGTTAAGGACTCGGTGTGAAAACCCACTGTGAGAACAAGGACCCGACACATAACCCTCTCTCGTTCTCGCCGTACCAACTTGGAATTCTTCTTTCCGAGACGCTCGTCAAGGAACAATACTATCCCGTGGGGAGCTATGAGGACAAGTACATACAAATGGACCCGCCGCCGTGAAAAAACAAAGGGATCAAGATGTGCACGAGCCGACGAACTGCTCCATACCCTCGCGCACAAAGTTGGGTATCAAAGATTCGAGAAACATTTGGTGCTAAAGTACCGCAACCGTCCGCACAGACACATTCCG
The DNA here is from genome assembly GCA_034641835.2 of Pinus albicaulis. Taxonomy (NCBI): domain Eukaryota; kingdom Viridiplantae; phylum Streptophyta; class Pinopsida; order Pinales; family Pinaceae; genus Pinus; species Pinus albicaulis. Next base: position 183,297,736 of record CM076569.1, on the reverse strand, counting down.
TGAGGAAATGGAGTTCCTCGACATCTCCTCGCTCGGGGTACGACATACCGTATGCCGGCCAAGATTGAGCGTAAATTCAAACGAAGAAGCGAGACTCTTTGGATCCGCGAATCAAAAGCAAGGAAAAAGGTGTTTCCAAACCGCAGAACAAAGGATGAGTATGTGTAGCTAAAGAAAACTCAATAAACCACAAGAAAAGAACAACACCGTAAAGCCAAGAAGGACATGGGAAAGTAGTGTGAGTTCTATAAGAGCTCCACCACAACACAAGTGAGTGCTCCCGCGCGGGGCCGGCTAGTGGCCGAGATGAGGGCTTCTCGAGTCGTATGCATGCCCGACCCGAATCGAACTCCGAAAAGGGGAATGAAAAAGGGAAACAGATTATTGATGCTGAGGCCCAACGCCACTCTGCTACTACAAAGGTCCAGAAGGAGGAACCGAAGATCCAAGAGAGGAGGAACGTCTCTTCCACTCCTGCATGTGGGTAAAGGGCTCCCCTATACCGCTCATCGTCGACAATGGGAGCCAAAAGAACCTCATTTCTGTGCGTACGCCGTGAAGCGTTGGGTCTGTCGGTACCGATGTACCCTCACCCACATCCATACACCATCGGGGTGGCTTCACCGAGACGAGATCTCCGCGCTCACCAAATAGTTGCCGCCTTCCCTATAGCATCAAGCCCTTCACTTCGATGAGGTATTATGTGACGTTGCTCCTATTGATGTTTCGATGTATTTTTAGGACAAACCATACTCTTCCGTGGAAGCGTTTGCGTCGTGTATGAGTCTCGACCTCGTGTCGTTATTATTACTTTTGGGAAATAAGTTGTACAGATACTGCAGGTACCACCTCCTACGACTATCTCTTTGGTTACCGCAAAACAATGCGTAAGCTCATTTCCCAAACCAGGAAACTTGTTTTCCCCGATGACTCGCCCAGGGCAAGAAGAAGACCGTGGCCACGACCCCGTAGACAGTGGCCCTTCGCACGACAACAACAAATGGATAAGGTCCTCGGAGGAGCACGGGGACATTCTCTACCTCACCCACAGGGGGTTCCCTCTCAGATCGCTGTTAAGCACCGATCGTATCCGACCTGTGCGCCGCTACCCAATGGACCGATCTATCGACACTCGTTTCCGGGAAAATGATGAAATCAAGAGTGCGTATTCGTGGAGCTGCGTAAAGGTCACACGTACCTCGTTCATCGCCCGTGGGAGCCCGATCGTGTTGGTACGAAGAAGGATGGGACGTGGAGACTCGTATTGACTATCGGCGCTGACAAAGATCACCGTCCTATCAGGCACCCAATCCCACTTCGACGATGACCTTCTCGACCAACCTGGGTGCAAAATATTTCCGCAAGATCGACTCCGAAGTCCGGGGTATCACCAGTACCAACTAACCCTTCCGATGTGTGGAAGACCGCCTTCAAGTAAGGAAGGCCTTTTTGAATGGTCAAGTCATGTTTTCTAAGCCGATTTGCATCGTTCCGCAACCTTCATGAGGATGATGACGACATTCGCTTACCATTCACCAACTCATTCATAGTGGTGTACTTGGATGACATTCCTCGATTCCCGCAAGACTTCGGGAAGAGCACCTTCATCACATCCGACAAGTCCTCCAAACACCGCGGCAACACAAGTTGTGTGCCAATTTGGAGTAGCGGTACGTTTTGGCATGACCCATGTTCAATATAAGGGATATACTATCGATGAAAGTGGCGGTGGATCCGCCCAAGATCCAAGTCATTCTAGATCGCTCACCCGACTACTATAACAGAGCTTCACAAATTTTCCGGTCTGCTAATTTCTACCGTAGATTCGTGTTGGGATTCTCTCATATCACTTGGCCTTGAGTCAAGTCACCAAAGGAGGAGCGAGAGCAAAATTATTTTGTCGCAACCTCAATGTATATGTCTAAAGAATTGAAAAATCGCTTCTCGTTCGCCCACCGCTCACCTTACCGTATTTAAAATAGCCTATTTGAGATCGAGACAGTATGCTCGACTATGCTATTGGGGCAGCTTCTTACACAACAGGACATCCACAGTATATCACGTTGAGACATTGTCCGAGAGCGCTTCGCAAGTATCCCAACTATGACAAGAAATGTATTCATCGTGCAAGCTCGTCGACAATGGAAGCATTACATTTTGGGGAAGGAAACAATCATCCACACGTACCACCGACCCCCTCGTACTATACAGACACAAGGGAAGTTGCAGAATGATCGCCCCTAAGTGGTCCACACAGTCCGCAATGGGGCTTCATTTGAACATCAAGTACAAGAAGGGTAGTACTAATAATGCTGCATCGCCTTGCCCGACCACCGATCGTGGCGCTCACTCACCGTGCTCAACTCGTGGGCACGAGACTTCGACCGGCCACTTCTCTATGAGAGTGACCTGTATTCGGCCACACTTACAAGGCACTTCGGGGAGCACGGTTCCAAATTTTCACCTCCAAGATGCACTTTTATGTCACCTAGGACACCTTTGTGTTCCTTCTGGCGAGTGTGCCAAGATGATATGGGAAGCACACTACAAATGCAGTCGGGCATTTCAAGGTCGAGAAAACAAGAGTAATGCTACGTAAGTATTTCTATCAAGCGAACCTTCGAAAGGATGTCGAGAAGCACATCGCATCCTCGCATCGCCGTGCCATTGCCAAAACCGACCATCAAGAAGCAAGGCTCATATACTCCACTACCTACCCCTAGTCGACCGTGGAATCCATCTCCATGGACTACATTGCCACCGCCCTTACTAAGAATGGCAATGATCGTGTTTTCGTGGTCGCTGGCTGCATTCTCGAAGATGGCCATCATGGCGGCCCGTAAGAAGAATATCACAAAGAAAGCCAACGTTAAAATCTTTGAACGAGTGTGGGTGCACTTTGGGATCCCACAAGCCTATCATATCGCATCAAGATAAAGGTGTTCCTCAAAGACATTTTGGTCCGAAATTTCCGGTCAATGTTGGACACAAAGCTCACCAAGTCCACAACTTTCCATCCCCAAATGTATGGCCGTACAGAGGTCGTCAACGTAATGATTGTACACATTCTCGCATGCACACCAAAGCATCTACGCACATGGGACGAGAGCCTCCCTTATGTACAACACAGTATAACCGTGCCTCCACGCCTTTATCACCAGTGGCCCCTTCAAGTAGTTCATTCGGCCACATGGTCCTATCAAGACATGGCTGATGCCATTGCAGCCTCTTCAAGCATTCAGACACATGTCATCGAAGTTGACAAAGCAAGGTTTCACGAAGACATTTCAATCACATCTGCCATTAGGTTCATGATATATTGGACAGAGCCATGGAAGAGCAGTGATGCGTATGATCAATACATCCTGTGCCACCACCTCTAGAAGAAGGGCAAGTATGGCTTACATTTATAAGTGAGCTGCTCATTGGACCTCATCACAGTTTTCATCGCCTCCATGCCGGGGCCGGGGATCACTTCTGTCAGAAATAATGCCTGAGCTTAGTGACCCACCATTCCTCGTCCGCACCTGCCTTCAATGTGGATCGCCGTCCTTACTTTCCACCTCTACCGGACACCCTTGACATCGTTAACAACTCACACCAACAGAGTTAAACCTGCATCGCATGGAATGTGCCACCACAGATTGTATTATGGACATGCAAATCAAGAACACTCACACAGCGCATCCAACCGTATCGGGTCGTCGGGAAGCCGACCAACTCCCGACACTCGGCGAGTGGTTCACTGTGGACCAAGTTCGACAGAAATTTCCTCATCTCATGGAGGAACTTAACACAATGGGGACCATTGCTTCCTAAGGGGGGAGGAATGATCCTGTGGATATCGGTGGCCACCCGCCCATCTCCACTTGGGCCCCCACCATCGTCTCTTTCAAGCGCCGCCTTTGGCATAACTTACTATTTTTTGCGCTTTTTCGAGTCCCGAACTTCCGTGAGCCATTTCGAGGCCCTAAACGACGTTGGGTATTAACTTTTACGATTTGATCATCAAAATCGGCCACAAAATTTGTAGTCTTCTTGACAGAGAGCTTTCTAATGATGTATCATGTGGTGTCAAACGGAGATAGTATGCCAAAGTTACATCCCCGGAAAGTCAAACACCAATTTACCCAAATCTGGGCCCATGGGGCCGGCGCTTCATCTCCTAGGTTAGGTTTTTGGGATGTTGAGGGTTCTCCATTGTTTCTCAAATAATAAATAGGCCCCTAGCCTCATTGTAAATCAGCTCGCAGGCCCTAGCCGCCACATCTCTTCTCGCAGATACTACCGTTGCCCTAGCTACGATTTCCATCGTCCGTAAGCAAATTTCTGGGCTTCGATATTAATGAAATGAAGTGTTATTTCCACCGCATCTCTGTATTTATGGCAGTGTTTAGCCTGCTATGCCTCGCATAAATCAGGATTAAAATGGTCAAGCCAAGAATTAGTATCTTTATGTCACCCTCTCTTCGACTTGAAGATGGCAGCTTTGGCTAAAATTAGAAGCAATTGGGAACCTCGTTTCAATATTGTAAACCTTGTTGCTAAAAAATACCTAAACATAACCATGATTTTAATGGGGGAAAGGCTAGCTTTGAGCAAGAGGATAGGGTAGGAAGTATTTCCCTTAATTCGAGGTCAGAAAGTTATAAATTGCTTTTGGATTAGCTCAATCCTCCTCCACAATTTCTTAAATAGATTGCAACTCCAAATCTCACACCCATATAATATAATAGGTGTGTGGGTGAGTCTCAACAAGGAACCTTTTTTACTCCATGCACAAAGATCAGCTGACTTACAATTATATTTCGAAGCTCATAATAAACTCTTCAACCTTCTATAATCATTTTCTCCTCAATGCTATAATTCTAATGAAACCATAATTATATATCAATATCAAATATGTGTATACAATATAGAGTATAATCATAATTATGGATGATTTTATAAATATTTGGAAATTAAAATAGAATATAAATCGATAAAATGTATTGTAATTTTAATTTTTTAAATTAAAAAATCAAGTTTTTATTATTAAATATTTTTTTCGGGTCTCATTTAATTATTTAAAATTAAAATAAAATTTGAAATAAATTTAATTGTTTTATATTAAATTATTGTGTAACTAAAGATAATATCGTATACTGTGATGATGGTTTATTAAAGTCAACTTATTCATTAAAACTGACAATTTTACCATTTTTCTTCAAAGTGGGTATGACAAAACACTACCAATGTTTAGTATCTCCAACACATTACCCTTGTTACGTAGTTCATTATTGATGTATATAAACTAATAATAGAAAGTAGCTTAACCATTTATATATATATAAACCCATAATAGAAAAATGTAGATTCAACAGACTAGGTATGCCCGTAGCATCTACCGGTCTCAAACATATCGAACCATATGCCGATACTTCTCTCATGGCAATGGGGGGCTCGCTCCCATGGATTGCCTTATAAATTTAACCGAGCATGGTCAAGGACCAGATTTGTGAAACTTATAAGGGAGTCCTCGCCGGATAAGGATGATCTAGGCGGATTGGCAGGATGGAATCACTTTGATTACAAAATGAGAATGAAAAAGGTGGCCAAACAATGGGAGATCAACAAGAAAATGTGCTCCGCCAAGGCCGAGTTTTGTGATATTATGGAAAAGATGAGGAATATCTATATATATATATATATAAATATGTGTGTAAAAGGCTCTAGATGAGGAGACTTATGGTAAATCCAAAAGCACTTGGGGACTCGGAAAAAGGAGATCCTTAAAATTGAAGAAATCTCGGGAAAAACTTAAAATGTTAAAAATACATGTTTAAAATAAGGGGATCAACACAATTTTTTTTCATAAATGTGCAAATGATAGGAGGAATAGGAATGCTATTTGGTGCATTAAAATATTGGATGAAAGTTTTGCGCTCACTACTTCTCGATACAATAAAGAGGCCCTAATTCATTACTCGTCCTTCTACCAAAAGGATCTTAAGATTTATGATAATAATAAAAGTGGATTTTGGATCACATTAAAAGAATGCATTATGAGGAAGATATTAAGCTATTAGATGAAAATATTTCGGTTGGAGAGGTAGAAGGGATTCTCAAATATTTCTCTCATGACAAATGTCCCGGTCCTGATGGATGGACACTCTAATTTTTTCTCGTTCTTCGATATAATGGGTGCTAAGATTGCCGAGATGGTGGAGTCGTTCAAGACTACCGGACATATGCCTAATCAAATTTAAATTCCAATTTTATTGCTCTCATCCCGAAATCTTCAATCCTACTCCTTTTGGGGGAGTTTCGTCCAATTGCCCTCTCGCAATCTATTGTACAAGATCTCGTCCAAGATAATTGCCAATCGCTTAAAGTACACTCTTTTCTAAACACATTTCTCTCAATAATATGGTTTTCTTAAGGGCAGACTATACATGATGCCATTTCTATTGCACAAGAGATATTACATACTATGCACTCTAAGAAAAGAGATGCTCGGTTATGAAAATAGACCTTTATAAAGCTTATGACACTGGATTGGTCATATTTACGCCTTGTATTGTTAAAAATTGGTCTACCTCTTAGATCATTCGTTGGATCATGCCCCGCATTACCACCGTTAGATACGCAGCTTATTATTAATGGTCTTCCAAACATCCTTCTTTGAGGCAAGTAGGGGACTCCGGTAAGGATGTTCTCTGCCTCCTTCTCATCTTCATTTTGATTATGGATGGCTTCGCAAGATTATGCACATGGCGTAAAAAAAGGGTTATATAACATGATTTTCTTTTCGGATTCCACCTCTACCTCCCACTCTCTTTTTGTGGATGACATGTTATTATTTGGAACTCTAATAGAAATCACTAGTTTTATGTTCATTTCATGCTTACTCATATTTTTGCCCGCCACAGGATTATGTATTAACAAAGCTAAATATTTTCTCGTTATATGAATATGAGACATACGAAATATATTTTATTGTTGATTTCCTCAAGTTAATTACAAATTGACCTTGGAAGGTTTTCAATATCTCGGCTATAGAATCAAACGGGATACAAGAATAGGGATTGTTGTGGTTGGTGAGCGTATCTGTGGAAAATCAATAAATGGACAATACGCATGGTCGACAATGGGAGGCGTGCCTGCTTCATGATACAAGTAGTGTTATCAACTAATTGTTTTCAGGCATCTCTTCTTTTTTACCTCGAACCGATCGTTGATAACATTAACAGGATAATTGCTCGCCTTATGGAATGGATCCGGGAAATCACACAAATATCATCTCAATAAATTGACACACTATGTCGCCCAAATCTCATGATGGATGGGGCACTCGAACATGAGGGTGTTTAATAAAGCTCGCCGATCAAGTCTTTCGGTGTGCTATTAATGGTTTCCGGTATTTGGAACAATATTATCAAATGTAAGTATCTTGAGGGTGATACCTTCATCAACTTCTCTCGCCATGAATTATCATTTCCAATCACTTATTCAACTATATGGGGCAAGAAGATACCGGGACATGGCTAGTCATTTAACATGGTTATTTCAAGATGGGAGTCCCATTCCGCCGTGGCTTCACCAAAATTCAGGGATTCCCCAAGCATTTTAAACCATCTCCCCATCTTATTCATAGGCTTAGTACTACTGTGGGAATTTTCTTCTTATCACAAACTATTCCGCCGTGGTCTTTTGGAGCACCAATTTTTCAAACCGTTAAAGATGTATGGGCTCAACTTCGAGGATGCTTTGGATTGGGAATAGTTCTATGATACAATAAGGACTCCGCCGGGGTATGTTATGCATTGTGGGGAGATATGGTGTCTTGGGATGGGCCAAAAAATGGGGTTTTTCTTATTGTCAAAGATATATATTATAAACATTAATCTAGAATTATACTCGAGACAAATTACTAGGATCCTTTCGGTATCGAAAGATTCTACAAAAATCATTCTCTGGGTGGCTCGTATGGTGAGATAAAAATTCTCACTGAATAACATTATCAAAAGAGGCATAAATGGTCCTAGCATATGTGCAATACAGTCGCGAAATTGAGGAATCTTCCGAACACATTTTCTCGTCAGCTTCCGCCGTAATCTTACCTATGGAAATTATTCAAAGGTTCATATACTCGAGCCACCTCGGGGCACCGAAAGAATTTATTTCTCTCGCCGGGAGAATGGGATAAATTAAATAGCAAGTTTAGATCTATCCCATTTTTTCTCATCCGGGAATTTTGGTCACAGAAAGGCTTATCTCGATGGTACTCCATTTATCCTTCCTAACATATTTGCAACCATAATGATATTGATCGATGAACTAATCCAACCGAGATTAAGACGATGGATGGATCCTGCTGCATCTGACCACATGAGATATCCATCCATGCAATTTTTTTTACGTGAGCGTGCAAAGAGGGCATTATAGGCCGTGGTTCTTGATTAAGTTGTCTCGTAGAGAAAAGAATCCACTATCGGAATGGTGGTCCGAGGACCAACAAAAAAGCGAAGATTATGGCCTTATGGGGGAAATTGCCAGTAGTCAACTTAAATTTGACGAGGTCCATATCTATGGAGATTCTAAATTGATTATTGATTGCATCTCTCGGTCGCCGCATATGAACACTCGGGGGACCACAGTGGTTGGCTCAAGAGGATGCAAATATTATGGCACAAACATTGGAAAATCCTCCTATCTCTCACATTTATGTGAGAAAACAACATGAGGGCTGATGGCTTATCAAAAAAAAGAGGTATCACTCTGCTTTTGGGATTTTGAAGGTTGTTCAATTTAGGGATGGGGCACAAATTTGGAATGATTTGCTATTCCAATTCCATAGACCATCTTCCCTCCAGGAGCGCCATCTAATTATACTATCCAAACCTATGGTCTATATCATCTTATATACGTATTTTTTCTTCTAATACAATCTGCTACTTATATATTTCTTCTAATGAATGTAGAAAGAAGCAAGATGATATGGGAAATAGAACTAGTGCAAATTTCACTGTAGAAAAAATCTTAGCCAAGATAACTTATTTTTAGCTTGTAATATGGTCAAGAAAATAATGAAGACTTATGGTTTCTAATTCGTTCGTAGTAACCATATGACAGAACAGCAATTTTTTCTATGTTAGATGAGAGCAGGAAGTCACAAGTCACACTAGGAACCGATAGCAAAGTTTTCGTTATGGGAAAAGGAAATGTAAATGTTTTAACAAGGAAAGGTGCAAATAAATCCATACCGTATGTTTATTATGTTCCAAAGAAATTGGAAGTGTAACTCTTAAGCATTGACATCTTGTTCGAAAGGGGTACAATGTAATTTTTGAGGATGATGTTTGTACCATCAATGGACAAACCACCCAAAGAACAATGTATTGCTAAAGTGAAGATGACAAGGAATAGGATGTTCCCTCTTAGAATGAGATCATATTTGAAGAATGGTGAAGAGATAGTGTTAAAGGAACAAGAGGCTATCCAAAGCGAACCAAAAGATGAAAATTGGTTGTGGCACTTGAGATTTGGACATCTCAACTTTGGAGGTCTTAACTTGTTGAATAGAAAAGGAATGGTAAGAGGTTTACCATTGATAGAGAAACTAGACAACCTTTGTGAAGGTTGTATCTGGGGAAACAACATAGAGAAAGTTTTCCGGGGAAAAGCATAAGGGCGAAAGCACCCTTAGATATTGTCCACTCGTATTTTTGTGGACCGATGCAAACTCCATCGCCAGAAACTACTATATGCTAACATTCATAGATACTCTTACAAGAAAAACTTTGGGTTTACTTTTTGAAAAAATAAAAATTGGAAGTGTTCAAAGATTTTGCAATTTCAAAGAACTTGTGGAGAACCAAAGTAGGCCGCACATCAAAGCTCTAAGAATCGACGAGGAGGTGAGTATATCTCTTAAATATTTTCTACGTTTTTGTAGAGAAAATGGTATTCAAAAGTAGTTTACAACCAGATATAATCCGCAACAAAATGGAGTGTACTCGAAAGGAAGAATAGAACCATAATGGACATGGTAAGGAGTATGTTAAAAGAAAAGAATTTCCTTAATGACTATTGGGCTGAAGATGGCTATCAGGCAAATGTATTTTGAATATGCTCTCCTACAAAGAGTAAGTTATGAACAAAGTGTCTAAGAGGCATTGAGTTGCACAAAGCAAGGTGTCACACACATGAAGGTTTTTGGATGTGGCTTATGCACACATTCCGGATCAGCTAAGGAAGAAGTTGAGATAGTAAGGGGGAGAAATGTATTTTCATTGGATACAAGAGGAATCCAAGGCTTACGTAAAAAGTTATACAACCCATCCACCAAGAATTTTATTGTGAGTAGAGATTGTTTAGTTTATTGAAGAGGAAGCTTGGGATGGAAGCATAGAGAAAACAAAGAATGTTAAACTCTCGTTTATCTTAGGATGAAAATGATGTTGAATTGGCTGAAATACATCCCCAAATAGCAAGACCAACACAACGATAGGCACACCCCGAGGAGAAATGAAAGTGCTTCTCCAAGCACACCACAAGGAGGAAATTCAAGTGCTTCCTCAAGCACTTGTACACCCACGAAAGAGGTAAGATGTTCGTAATTTGAATGACATTTATGCACAAGAGATAAGCTAAGGATAAGAAATGGATAAGCTATGGATGAAGAGATTAATGCCATAAAGAAACAAGACATGGGATTTGGTTGAACTCCTAAAAGGTAAAGATGTCATTGGAGCTAAATGGGTCTACAAGACCAAGAGTAATGCCGAAGGTAAAATAGAGAGACACAAGGCCGTACTTGTTGTCAAGGGATATAATCATAATCATGGGATGCATTATGAGGAAACTTTCGCACTGTCGTTAGAATGGAAACCGTGAGAGTAGTGTCGTCCATAGTAGCACAAAGCAAGTGGAAAGTTTAATAAATGGACGTGAATTCAACATTCCTAAATGGAGTGTTAATGGAAGAGGCTTCATATCGAACAACCTCTTCGCTATGAAAAGAAAGGCCAAGAGCACAAAGTATGCAAGCTGTGAAGAAATCTCTTTATGGGTTGAAGCAAGCACCAAGAGCGTGGTATAGTAGGATAGATTCCTATCTACTAGAAAATGGATTTGAAAAGTGTGAGGGAGAACCCACCTCTACATCAAAGAAAAAATATAAAAATGTCGATAGTGGTTTTATATGTTGATGATGTGATTTTCAAGGTAATGATGATTACCTTATTGAAAATTTTGAAACACCATGAAAGAAGAATTGGAAATTACCGACATGGGTTTGTTGAAATACTTCTTAGGAATAGAAGTAGAACAAGATGAAAATGGGATTTTTATCTCACAGAAAAAATATGCTAATGAAGGCCGAAAGATTTAATATGTAGGAGAGAAAAGTAGTGATCACTCCCATAGTGATGAGATTAAAATCACAGTAGAGGACAACAAGAAGGATTTTAATCCTGGGCCTATACAAGAGCATAGTTGGTAGCCTCATGTATTTGACCGCAACTAGGCCCGACATAATGCATGCTCGTTAGTTTGATTTCCAAATTTATGGAAAAGCAAAAGGATGCACGTTGGTAGGAAATGAAGAGAATTCCGAGGTATGTTAAAGGAACCAAAAGGTATGGCATTTTATATAACTTGTCGAATGTTCATATTTAGTTGGATACACGCAATGCGATTGGGCCGGAAGTGTAGATGACCTGAAGAGCACTTCCGTTATGTTTTCACATGGGTTCAAGAGCCTAGCCTCATGGGTTTAAAAAACAACCTATCAGGAAGGCCAGTTTACAACGTAGGCATAATATGGCAATACAAATGTTAGCCGCGTCGAAGAAATTTGGATGAGGAGGATGTTAAGAATTTTATGCCAAGAGCAGTGTAAGAGGAACAATGATTTTTTGTGACAATAGCTCACTATTGCATTATCTAAGAATTATGTGTGTTTCAAAAGAGGACGAAACACATTGACACAAAATTTCATTACATCATAGAATTGGTAAATAGTGGAGAAATTTTTTTGGAGCACCTAACCTCAAGAGCAAACTTTGTAGACAGCCTCGACTAAGCCATTAGGACAAAAGAGTTTCGAATTTTTTGAGAAAATGTCCGGGTAGGATCGATAACCTGAAGCATTGAAAGTAAGGGGGAGTGTTGAAATGTTACTTACCAAAGAGCTCATACTCGTAGCCTCTTGCTATGCAAGCCTGCTTGAAGGGCTTCGCGTAAAAAGCCGCTTTCTAAAATGGTGAAAGAACTACTTTTTAAAAACTCCCTACAATCCTTTCGCACTGGCCTCCGTACAATAAAAAATACAAGAGAATTTATTTGAAACGTAGTTTGAATTTGGTTTGAACACGGAGAGTGGTTAGATTGAAGACCCAAGTGAGTCCCTACTCGCCACGATGTTATATTGGGCCCTACAACAAAGGGGTCCCACACCACAATCCAAGCTACAGTAAACGCGTGGCAGATTTTAATTGGAACGGGATTTTGTTTTGCCTACTCACCAAGGTAGAACTAGGACCCAAAATTGTTTTAGGGGTGTATTTAATGGATTTCGGGTCACAACTTCGTGCTTGCATCACAGCCCAAACCGGACCCGATACTACTTTAGGGCAACATTTATAAGGATTTCGCAGTCACAATCGTAATGGGACGTCAAAGACTTAGAATTGTAACCTCGAAATGGTTATGCAGTTGGTTAAATGAGATTTGAGTCTCAAAGAGTTCACCGTACTCTAAAGGTCAAAGGTTTTTGGTTTTACCAATGAAAAGGCGATCAAAAGTTTTGCTTAATGGTTTGATTAGTCGCACAATGTTTTTAACCAAATAACGAATATAATATATATATTATAAACTATATGTTTATCATATATATGTGTGTGTGTGTGTGTGTGTGTGCGTGTGTGTCTATATATATACATAGTGTTGATTTATGTTACGTACAAATAAAAGACCTCGTGAGGCATACAATGTAATGTAATGTGATTGTATTTTTATGCATAGTGCATGTTTTAAGTTCTTAGAGACAGAGTAAAATTTTACACAAATGAAGTGGTATGGTTTTAGAGTGAGACAATAAGCTTGTCACCGCATTTGGAGCAATTTTTATTTTTTTGTTATACCCTCTAAGGAGGAAGCATTGTAATAGTTTTTTTGAAGGAATAGAATTTTTTGTTTTCAAGTGGAAACCTCCGTCTCCTATCAAGATAAATTTCTCTCGTGTTAGAAGAGAGTATACTTTCCATTGTTATTTTGGAATTTTCAAATATTCCAACATGGTATCGTAGCTAGTCCATGCTATTTGAAGATCAAAGAAGTCAAGGAAGGAGTTCTTTGTTGGCAAAACAGCCTTCTCCAACACGTTGTGAAGACTCACCAAAAATAATTCAAGGTATTTATCTATACGGTTTATTGTGTTATCAAGTAGAATAGTAAATTATTTTAAATACACAGTCAAGTGTTTTTGAATAATTGTTAAGAGTGCAAGAATGGTCAGAGCCGCACTAGCATGGGTATTGGAAATATCCACCTTCCACTATTTAATGGGAAAAATTATGACTACCGGTCAATAACTATGAGAGATTTATTTGTCTCCCAAGACTTATGGGAATTTTTTGAGGATGGCTTGAAGAACCAATGTATTTGAAGAAGAGTTCGATGATTTAACTCTGTAGAGAAAGACGATCGAAGAGAAATAGAAGAAAAGACTCCAAAGCTCTCTTCTTATTGTATCAAGCAAAGGCATGAGAGGTATTTCCAAGGATAGCGCACAAGAGATCTAGAGAAGTATTGGAATCTCTCAAGATAGCCTATTAAGGCATGGAAAAAAATGAAGACAAGAAAATTCAGCTTGCTAAAAGAGACATCGAGACTTCGTATGAAAGAGTCAGATACTATCGACTCATTCTTCACTCATGTGATTGGAATGGTCACACAAATAAGATCTCATGGAGAGACTCTTGAAGATAAGAGGATTGGGGAAAATCTCGAGGAGTCTACCTCAAGATTCAATGTGATTGTCACCACCATGGGGATCCCTACAAATTTTTCAAGCATGAGCTACATGCATCACCGATGACTCATGAGCAAGAGATTTGGTAGAGTGAAAAATAACTTTGAACATGCTTTAGACCCGATGTATTTCGGAAGAGGAAGAGGAAGAAGCCAAAACATAGGTGAAAGGAAGAGTCCAAGAAATGCTCAAGGAAGGGGCAAACCAATCCAACCGACATCAAGGCTAAGGCAAAGAAATCAAGAAAGTGGTCACAGCACGTTCAAGGAAAAGGTATGATAATTCCAATGTCCAATGTCACTATTGTAAAAAATATGGTCACTATGCTAATGAATGTAGAAAGAAGCAACATGATATGGAAAATAGAACTAGTGCAAATTTACTAGAGAAAATCTCGCCGAACACAATTTATTTTTAGCTCGTAATATGGTCGAAGAAAAGAATGAAGACTTATGGTTTCTAGACCAAGTTGTCGTAACCATATGATAGGAAACAGAGAAATGTTTTCTATGTTAGATGAGAGTGTGAAGTCACAGTCACACTAGGAACTCGATAGCAAAGTTTCATATGGGAAAAGGAAATGTAAATTTTTTAACAAGGAAAGGTGCAAAGAAATCCATAGCATATTTTTATTATGTTCTAGGAATGAAGTGTAACCTCCTGGCATTGGACAACCTCGTTCAAAAGGGGTACAATGTATTTTTGAGGATGATGTTTGTACCATCATGGACAAACCACCCAAACAATGTATTTGCTGAAGTGAAGATGACAAGGAACATGATTTTCTTCCCTCTTAAGAGGAGCAAACATTTGAAGAATGGTGAAGAGATATGAAGTGCTATCCAAAGCAAACCAAAATATGAAAATTGGTTGGGGCACTTGAGATTTGGACATCTCAACTTTGGAGGTCTTAACTTGTTGAATAGAAAAGTAATGGTAAGAGGTTTACCAATATAGAGAAACTCGAATAGCCTTTGCTAAGGTCAGACTTTGGGAAACAACACAGAAAGTTTTTCCGTCCGTGAAAAGCATAAGGGCGAAAGCACCCTTAGATATTGTCCCACTCGTATTTGTGTGGACCGATGCAAACTCCACGTTTGCTAGCAGCCACTACATGTTAACATTCATCGATGACGCACAAGAAAAACTTGGGTTTACTTTTTGAAAAACAAAGCGAAGTTTTTGAAAGATTTCGCAATTTCAAAGCACTTGTGGGGAACCAAAGTGGGTTGCACATCAAAGTCCTAAGGATCGGACAAGAGGAGGTGAGTATATCTCAAATATTTTCTACATTTTTGTAGAGAAAATGGTATTCAAAAGCAACTTACAACTAGATATACACCGCAGCAAAATTTCGAGTAGCCGAAAGGAAGAATAACCATAATGGACATGAACAGGTATGTTAAAGGCAAAGCATTTGCCTAATGACTATTGGCCGAAGCCGTACATTGTGCAACGTACATCTTGAATAGGTGCCCTCACAAAAGCGGTTATGAACAAAGTTCTCGGGAAGAGTCATGGAGTGGCACAAAGCAAGGTGTCACACATGAATACTGGATGTGTGGCTTATGCACACATTCCCGATCAGCTAAGGAAGAAGTTGGACAGCAAGGGAGAAATGTATTTTCATTGGATACAAAGGAGGAATCCAAGGCTTAAGGTGGTATACAACCCATCCACCAAGAAGTTTATTATGAGAAGAGATGTTCAAATTTCTATCAAGAGGAAGCTTGGGATGGAAGCATAGAGAAAATAAAGAATGTTAAACACTATTTATCTCATGATGAAAAATGATGATTAATCGCTGAAATACATCCCCAAACAATAGCACCAACACAACAAGCAAGGCACACCCTTGAGGAGAAATTAAAGTGCTTCTCCAAGCACACCACAAGGAGGAAATTCAAGTGCTTCCTCAAACACTTGTACACCTAATGAAAGAGGTAAGAAGTTTAGAAATTTGAATGAAATTATGCCAAGAGGTAGCAAATGAAGGTATCAATTCTTTTTTTTGCTTTATATTGTCATGTTGATGACCTATCCACTTTGAAGAAGTTATTAAGGGATAAGAAATGGATAGAAGCTATGGATGAGGAGATTAATGCCATAGAAAGAAACAAGACATGGGATTTGGTTGAACTCCCAAAAGGCAGAGATGTCACGCTGGATTTAAATGGGTCTACAAGACAAAGAGTAATGCCGAAGAAAAAATAGAGAGACACAAGACCAAACTTGTTGTCAAGTGGATATAAGGTATGGCTGGATAGATTATGAGGAAAACTCTCCGCACCGGTTGCTAGAATGGAAACCGTGAGATAGTGTTGTCCATAAGAAAGACAAAACAAGTGGAAAGTTTACCAAATGGACGTGAAGTTAGCATTCCCGAATGGAGTGTTAATGGAAGAGGTTTACATTGAACAACCTCTCGCTATGAAAATAAAGGCCAAGAGCACAAAGTATGCAAGTTGAAGAAAACTATTTATGGGCTAAAGCAAGCACCAAGAGCATGGTACAAGAGGATAGATTCCTATCTACTCGGAAAATGGATTTGAAAAGTGTGAGGGAGAACCCACCTCTACATCAAAGAAAAATATGGTAAAATGTTGATAGTGGTTTTATATGTTGATGATATTTTCTGCTGTGCAAACATACTTCTTCCTATTGAAAATTTTAAAATAGTCATGAAAGAAGAATTTGAAATGACTAACATGGGTTTGTTGAAATACTTCTTAGGAATAGAAGTAACAATATGAAAATGAGATTTTTATCTTAAGGAAAAATTTGTTAATGAAGTGCTGGAAAGATTTAATATGTAGGAGAGCAAAGCAATGACCAATTTACATAGATGAGATTAAAACTCAATGAGAGGACAACAACAAGGATTTTGATCCTAGCTTATACAAGATACAATTGCGCCCATGTATTTCGATCGCAACTAGGCCCGACATAATGCATGCCGTTAGTTTGACGTATCCGTGGAAAAGGGCAAAGGATGCACATCGGGCAGTAGCGAAAAGAATTCGAGGTATGTTAAAGGAACCAAAAGATATGGCGTTTTTATATAACGTCGTAATGTTCGTATTTAGTTGATACACCGACAATATCAGATGGAAGTGTGTATGATCTAAGAGCACTTCCCATATGTTTCACATGGGTCTGTGGAGCCATTTCATGGGCTCTAAAAAACAACCCATTGTAGCATTGTCTACATCATAGAATATGTATGTTTGCCACAGTAGCGTGTCAAGAAATTTGGATGAGGAGGATGTTAAGGACTTTATGCCAAGAGAAGGTAAGAGGAACAATGATTTTTTGTGACAATAGCTCAACTATTGCATTATCTAAGAATTCTCGTGTTTCACAAGAGGACGAAACACATTGACACAAAATTTCATTACATCGTAGAATTGGTAAACAATGGAGAAATCATTTTTGAGCACCGCAACTCAGAGCACTTGCGTACATTCTCAATGCTCATTATTTAAGAGTTTTGATTTTTTGAGAAAATGTTCGGGTATGACCGATAACCCAAGAACCCTGAAAAAAGTAAGAGCGTTGAAATGTTACTTTCAACAAAGAATATACTCAGAGCCGCTTGCTATGTTTGTTTGAAGGGCTCGCAAAAAAAGCCACTTTCTAAAATGGTGAAAGAATCGATTTTGAAAACTCCGTACACCCTTTCTGGCGCTTTGTTTTTGCCTCGTGCTACTAAAAATACGTAGCATTTATATCGAAACAGAGTTTGATTTTGGTTTGAACATGGGAGAGTGGTTGATTGAAGACCGGTGGTCCCTACGGCCACGACGGCGTATACTCCCATAGTAGTGGTCCCACACCACACCCGGGCCCGCGAGCGTACGCGTGGCAAACATTTTAATTGGAACGAGATTTTGTTTTGTCGACTCACCAGCAAGAGAACTAGACCCGAAATTGTTTTTAGGGTGGATTTCATTTGGATTTCGGGTTCAAATTTGTGCTTATACAACAGGCCCAAACGGACCCAATACAACTTTTGTGGCGGATTTTATAGTATTTCTCGTCACAATCGGGCCGACGTCGCACCTGCACCTGTAACCCGAAATGGTTATGCAGTGTTGGTTAAATGGAGATTTGAATTCCACGGATCCACTAGATCAAAGGTCAAAGGTTGTTGGTTTTAATTTCACGTACATCAAAGTTTCGGTTTAATGGTTTGATTAGTCACACAATGTTTTTAACCAAATAACGAATATAATATATATATTATAAACGATACGTTTATAATATATATATATATATATATATATATATATATATATATATATATATAGTTTTTGTTTTTTGGTTATTTTATGTTATGTGCGATATAAAAGGCCCGTGAGGTATACAACGTAATGTACGTATTGTATTTTGTACGCAAAGGTACGTTTTAAGTGTTTTAGAGACAGAAAGAAATTCTTATATAGCAAAGCAGTATGGTTTTAGAGTGAGACAATGAGTTTTGTTCATCTCATGACCGCGTTGGGAGCACAGTTTCCTTATTTTTGTTATGCCTCCTTCCGTTGAGGAAGTACGAATAGTGCATGAATAGAAGTTTTGTTTTCAAGTGGAAACTCGTCTCGTCAAGAATTTTTTTTAAATTTCATTCCGTGTTAGAAGATAGAGAGTATTACTCTCTCCATATCGTTATTCGAATTTTCAAATATTCCAACATGGTTTCGTAGTTATTCCAAGTTTTCTAAGATCAAAGTTAGTCGAAGGAAGGAGTTTTTTAAATGTTTTCTCCAAATAGTGTGAAGACTCACCAAAAAGAATTCAAGGTATTTCTCTATACAAATTATTGTGTTACCGTTGTAGAATAGCCGCTATTTCAATACACAACAAGTGTTTTTGAATCATAGTTAAGAGTGAAAGAATGGCTGGAGCCGCACTAGCATGGGTATTGGAAATATCCACCTCCCACTATTTAATGGGAAAAATTATGACATCGGTCAATAACTATGAGAGCTTTATTTGTCTCCCAAGACTTATGGGAATTCTGTTGGTGATGATTTGTTTCTCAAATAGAAGGAAGAAGAGTTCAAGGATTAACCTGGCGAGAAAGAGTCACAAGAGCAACAGGAAGAAAGATCAAAGCCTTCTATTATTGTATCAAGAAGTGCATGAGAGTGTGTGTTTCCCCATGATAGTAGCCAAGAGATCTAGAGAAGAATGGGGAAACTCTCAAGACAACCTATCAAGGCATGTAAAAAGTGAAGACAACAAAACTTCAGTTGCTGAGGAGAGACTTTGAGACTCTCTGCATGAAAGAGTCAGATACTATTGACTCGTTCTTCACTCATGTGATTGGAATGGTCACATAAATAAGATCTCGTGGAGAGACTCTTGAAGAGAAGAGGATTGTGGAAAAACTCTTGAGGAGTCTACCCTCAAGATTCGATGTGATTGTCACCACCATAGAGGAGACTAAGGATCTCACAAAGTTCACAGTGGATGAGCTACATGCATCACTGATGACTCATGAGCAGAGACTGGGTAGAAGTGAAAACTCATCTCGGGAACATGCCTTTAAGACCCAGATGTCTTTCGGAAGAGGAAGAGGGCAAGGCAGAGGAAACAAAAGAGGAAGAGGCAGAAGCCAAAACAGAGGTGGAAGGAACAGTCCAGCAAATGCTCAAGGAAGGGGCAGCAATCCAAATCAGCATCAAGGCCAAGGAAGCAGCCAGCAGAGTGGTCAGCGGAATGCTCAAGGACAGAGGTATGATAAGTCCAATGTCACTATTGTAAAAAATATGGTCATTATGCTAATGAATGTAGAAAGAAGCAGCATGATATGGGAAGTAGAACTAGTGCAAATTTCACTAGAGAAAATATCAGCCAAGATAATCTGTTTTTGGCTTGTAATATGGCTGAAGAAAAGAATGAAGACTTATGGTTTCTAGACTCCGGTTGCAGTAACCATATGACAGGAAACTTAGCAATGTTTTTTATGCTAGATGACAGTGTGAAGTCACAAGTCACACTAGGAACTGATAGCAAAGTTTCTGTTATGGGAAAAGGAAATGTAAATGTTTTAACAAGAAAAGGTGCAAAGAAATCCATAGCAGATGTGTATTATGTTCCAGGAATGAAGTGTAACCTCTTAAGTATTGGACAGCTTGTTCAAAAGGGGTACAATGTATTTTTTGAGGATGATGTTTGTACCATCATGGACAAACCACCCAGCAAACAATGTATTGCTGAAGTGAAGATGACAAGGAACAGCATGTTCCCTCTTAGAATGAGAGCAGATTTGAAGAATGAAGAAAAGATAGCAGCAATGGCAAAAGAGGCTATCCAAAGCGAACCAAAAGATGAAAATTGGTTGTGGCACTTGAGATTTGGACATCTCAACTTTGGAGGTCTTAATTTGTTGAACAGAAAAGGAATGGTAAGAGGTTTACCATTGATAGAGAAGCCGGACAGCCTTTGTGAAGGTTTTATTCTTGGGAAACAACACAGAGAAAGTTTTCCTTCCGGGAAAAGCATAAGGGCAAAGGCACCCTTAGAGATTGTCCACTTAGATTTGTGTGGACCGATGCAAACTCCATCGCTTGCTAGCAGCCACTACATGTTAACATTCATAGATGATTTTACAAGAAAAACTTGGGTTTACTTTTTGAAAAACAAAAGTGAAGTGTTTGAAAGGTTCCGCAATTTCAAAGCACTTGTGGAAAACCAAAGTGGGCTGCACATCAAAGTTCTAAGGACTGATAGAGGAGGTGAGTACATCTCTAAATATTTTCTACGTTTTTGTAGAGAAAATGGTATTCAATAGCAGTTTACAACTAGATATACTCCGCAGCAAAATGGAGTAGCCGAAAGGAAGAATAGAACCATAATGGACATGGTGAGGAGTATGTTAAAGGCAAAGCATTTGCCTAATGATTATTGGGCTGAAGCTGTACACTGTGCAGCATACATTTTGAATAGGTGCCCTACAAAAGCAGTGATGAACAAAGTGCTGGAAGAGGCATGGAGTGGCACAAAACAAGGTGTCACACACATGAAGGTTTTTGGATGTGTGGCTTATGCACACATACCGGATCAATTAAGGAAGAAGTTGGACAACAAGGGGGAGAAATGTATTTTCATTGGATACAGTGAGGAATCCAAGGCCTACAGGTTATATAACCCATCCACCAAGAAGTTTATTGTGAGCAGAGATGTTCAGTTCATTGAAGAGGAAGCTTGGGATGGAAGCATAGAGAAAACAATGAATGTTAAACACTGTTTATCTCATGATGAAGATGATGATGAATTGGTTGAAATACATCCCCAAACAGCAGCACCAACACAAGAGCAGCAAGAGACACCCTTGAGAAGAAATGAGAGTTCTTCTCCAAGCACACAACAAAGAGGAAATTCAAGTGCTTCTTCAAGCATTTGTACACCTAGTGAAAGAGGTAAGAAGTTCATAAATTTGAATGACATTTATGCACAAGAGGCAGCAAATGAAGGCATCAATTCTTTGTTTGCTTTATATTGTCATGTTGATGATCCTGTTCATTTCGAAGAAGCTATTAAGGATAAGAAATGGATAGAAGCTATGGATGAGGAGATTAATGCCATAGAAAGAAACAAGACTTGGGATTTGGTTGAACTTCCAAAAGGTAAAGATGTCATTGGAGTTAAATGGGTCTACAAGACCAAGAGTAATGCTGAAGGCAAAATAGAGAGACACAAGGCAAGACTTGTCGTTAAAGGGTATAAGAAAAAGCATGGGATAGATTATGAGGAAACTTTCGCACCGGTTGCAAGAATGGAAACCGTGAGAGCAGTGCTGTCCATAGCAGCACAAAACAAGTGGAAAGTTTACCAAATGGACGTGAAGTCAGCGTTCCTAAATGGAGTGTTAATAGAAGAGGTTTACATTGAACAGCCTCTCGGCTATGAGAAGAAAGGCCAAGAGCACAAAGTGTGCAAGTTGAAGAAAGCTCTTTACGGGCTGAAGCAAGCACCAAGAGCATGGTACAGTAGGATAGATTCCTATCTACTGGAAAATGGATTTGAAAAGTGTGAGGGAGAACCCACCCTCTACATCAAAGAAAAAGATGGTAAAATGTTGATTGTAGCTTTATATGTTGATGATGTTATTTTCACAGGTAATGATAATTACCTTATTGAAAATTTTAAAACAGTCATGAAAGAAGAATTTGAAATGACTGATATGGGTTTGTTGAGATACTTCTTAGGAATAGAAGTAGAACAAGATGAAAATGGGATTTTTATCTCACAGGCAAAATATGTTAATGAAGTGCTAGAAAGATTTAATATGCAGGAGAGCAAAGCAGCGATCACTCCCACAGTGATGGGATTAAAGCTCAGCAGAGAGGACAGCAGCAAGGATTTCAATCCTAGCTTGTACAAGAGCATAGTTGGCAGCCTCATGTATTTGACTGCAACTGGGCCGGACATAATGCAAGCGGTTAGTTTGATTTCCAGATTCATGGAGAAGCCAAAGGATGCACATTGGCAGGCAGGGAAGAGAATTCTGAGGTATGTTAAAGGTACAAAAAGGTTTGGTATTTTATATACTGCTTCAGAAAATTCAGATTTAGTTGGATACACTGACAGTGATTGGGCTAGAAGTGTAGATGATCGGAAGAGCACTTCCGGTTATGTTTTTCACATGGGTTCAGGAGCCATTTCCTTTGCTTCTAAAAAACAGTCCATTGTAGCATTGTCTACAGCAGAGGCAGAATATGTGGTAGCTACAGCAGCAGTGTGTCAAGCAATTTGGATGAGGAGGATGTTAAGAAGTTTGTGCCAAGAGAAGACAAAAGGAACAATGATTTTTTGTGACAATAGCTCAGCTATTGCATTATCTAAGAATTCTGTGTTTCACAAGAGAACGAAACACATTGACACAAAGTTTCATTACATCAGAGAATTGGTAAACAATGGTGAAATTGTTTTGGAACACTGCAGAACTCAGGAACAGTTTGCAGACATTCTGACCAAGCCATTGGGGCAGAAGAGTTTTGAGTTTTTGAGGAAATGTCTGGGTATGAATGATAACCCAGCAGCTGAAAGTAAGGGGGAGTGTTGAAATTACTTTCAGCCATTCAATGTACAGGAAGCCGCCTTCTACTTCCAGCGATCAGTCAAGATCGCAGTATGAAAACCGTGCAGATAGCTGCTTGCCATTTTTGATTGAGCAGTCAACTTCAGCGCTGTAGTTTTTTTTGAAACTGAGAAATTTCAATAGCAAACCCGGACCTGAAAAGTTTAGGCTGGATTTAATAGAAATTCCGCATCACACTTAGCCCTTTGTACAAGTGCCCAAAATCGGACGCGGAAAACTCATAAGCCGGATTTAATAGAAATTTCACGTCACAATTTTGGTGACGTCAGCTGGGTTTTTTGTGACCCAAAATCGATTGCAGAAAGGTTTAATTTATGTTTGACGTCCAGTTCAATTCGTGGTCAAAGTTCTTGGTTTTAATATTTGTTTTAAAAAACGTGCGAATAGCCCACACACATATATATGTTTTACATATATATATCAATTGAACGTTTTCAAAAGGGAGGCCGTGGGCCATGCCTTAGTTAAATAGTTTTTTATTTTAGTTTTTTAATTTTTTTTTTTTTTTTAAAGTTGTTTTTATTTTTATATTGTAAAAGAGGCATATAAAGAGTAGAAAAGGCCCGTGTGTTTTTTTTGTTCAGTATTGTAAGTTTTTGTTTTTACACACAACAGTGTAACAGATTTTTGATTTGCACAGCAGTGCATTCATTTTTTAGAGACAAAGTATTTTTCAACACACAACAGTGAGTTGTAAATGCACAGATAGAGTGAAATTTTAGAGAGTGTGAGTTTTGTGTTGAACTGTGTTTTGAAGCAGTCAAAGTTTCTGTGTATTCCCTCAATCAGAGGAGATTTTGTAACCAAGTTTATTCTGTCTGTAAGCAAATTTCAGTTCTTTGATATTAATGAAATGAAGTGTTATTTCCGCTGCATCTCTGTATTTATGGTTATGTGCTTATTCTGTTGCATTCCTGCATAAATCTGGATCAACCGCCATCCAAATATCACGCAGACCAATTCTGCGACACCAATGGCTATTGCAAATCATAGCGGATATTTGACATTGGCGCTTCTTGGATTATAATTCTTGTAGTGGTCTGTCTTAGACACAATGGGACTCAAAGCCGAACAGTTTAATGGCAAAGACTGAAACAACACACTAGTAGAATTAGAAACAGAATAATCGTCGCTGGAAACTTTGATATACATTTGGTTTTGCTGACCAGGAGATCGACGTCCACTGAAAAGTAAAGCCTTAGGAAAACAAGTTCCGCTGCCATCCATTTGGTAGGCAAAGCCTTTACATGTGCTGTCATTCATGCACAAATCTTTACACTTCTTAAACTCGATCCCTTTTGCAAAATATCTTAGATCGTAGCCATAATAATCTGTATGGGGAAGATAAATCAGCTTTGCAGTACTGGACGCACTCAATTGTTTATTGCGCTGGCAACCTTGGAACCAATCGGTGGGATCTTTCTTGTGAAAACCAGGTGGGCAGGTATAGCTGGGCCTTAGAGTGTATATGCAGAGACCGTAGATTCCACGGAAGCCATGAACAAAACATTGATTAGGAATAACAACCCATATAATATTCCATATACCTGTCCCTTCCACCAAGCTGTATAATCTGAGGTTTCCATCAAAATCCAAAGTTAATCTTCTCTAGGGGCCTTCACCGTAATCTGACGCTTTAAAGGTTAATCCGTCACTTAACACGAAACTACCGAAGCTGTCCAGCACCGCTTGACGACTACTATTATATGTGCTTCTCCCGTTCACAAGGTTTGCCAACAGGCTAGGTTTAGGCCAGTAATTTCTCAATATGTCTGATCCCTTGTAAATAATTCGAAGAACATTGTCATTATCAAAATAAATATGATGGTATCCTGGGCTAAACGTGGAACTTCCTAATCTGGATATTAACTGCCTTGCATTATCATTCAGGGTTTGAAATGGAAGAAGAGTATCGATTGGATAGTGGAAGCTTTCCCACACAAAATTATCACCTGAAGAGCTGTGTAACACTAGATTTCCTGTTTCTAGAAGAACAACATCCTTTAAATTCGTGTTACTGTTGTTGGTACTCCACACAAGGCTACCATCTGCATCCCACAGAGCGAGGTTTCCATCTTTCTGTAGATAAAGACGAGCATCTCTTCCGTTGACAGGTCGTTCCCTATTGGCCACCCAGGCCACCGTTCGGTTGGGCGTCCGAGTATGCCATATGGAAAAAGCATAAGTATTGGTACTGACTCCATAAAATCCTGCATAAAATGTTTGATTGGGAGAAACCAAACAAGTTGTGTTTTGGTGAGAAGACAGTGAAGAACGCAGGCTCAACCGTTCTCTCTTAGTGATGCACTGATTGCTGGAAATGGGAATTCCAGAAACAAGCTTGCAAGTGATGAAGAGAAACACCAAACATGTAAGCTGAGTGGAAATCAAACGCCAGCAAATTCCCTCTGGCCCTTCCATTATGACCAGGCCAACTTTGATGTTAATCAAATTCAGCAGTTGGTCTTCTCTCGAATATATTTCAAAACTCAAACCTCCAAAAAAAAAAAATATTGTCAGGGGCTTAGAACCCGACCTCAAACACAAACTGCTATATGTGTTTTTTCCTGCGTTACGTTTGGACTCTCAAAACCAAATATCCATCAAATTCAAAGGGTTTTTCCAACTCAAATACCTATTTTGATGGTTTGAGGAAAGAAAGTGGACAGGCATGATGGTTTGAAGAAAGTTTCTGAGGATGGGTATGTTTGACCATAGATATGGACAACTCACGTTATGTGAAACAATTATAATTTAAAACATTAATAGAGTTGGAAGTGCCCGGATTCCATCTACAACTTCGCTTTTATGTGACTTTTGAAGGTTATGGGAGTGATGGAATCATGGAACAGACACGAATAGTTTGTTTCAGCCATTCATGACGTTTTCAACTAGTGCAGCAACGAGGATAGGGCTGTTACTTTCCAGGACGATGTGGGGACAATGTAAGGGATTGGTGCAATAGGAACGTAGTTGTTATTTTCTCGACGTTGTGGCCCGCAGGGGTGATGGAATGGACACGGGATGTTAGTTTTAACGTCTCCAAACGTTATCAACTCGTGTGATAAGGACGGGATCATTAAATGCATTGTATTAGATTTTGATTGTAGTTTTTTTTTTTAATTATCTTTTTAAGGTTACGTAAGGTTAGATAATTTATATTATTTTCAATTTAAATTCACAATAGTGATTGTCTCCCCTAGTTAGGGAAATTAGATCAGTAATATAAAGATAAATCTTTCTTTAAGATGGTTCATATTGCTCATTATTTGTTGAACTTAGAAGAAAAAGAAAATAAAAAGGTTTACTTGGAAAATACTATATAAACTAAAAGACAATGTTGCAAGATTCTTCAATCTTCTTCTACCTGTATGTGGGACGAGGACGAATTTTTCTCGTCCGTTGACAGAGTCTTCATAACTGTGCCAACTCTTAGGAAGTCTTAGGAGAGCCAAACTCACCAAATCATCATTAGTGACTGTTATTCTCACACTCCCTATTTCATCATGAAATTGGATAAACTTTGGGAGATACTTTGGAATGGCGTCACCCTTTTCCATCTTGATCTTCTTGAGTTTATCTTTGAGCACCAATTTCCTATGGTCATTGCTACTTTGGAATAGATTCGTCAAAGCCTTCCACATAGCATATGGTGTGGCTTTCCCATGGAGACTTGAGACAATGTGGTCTTGTACTCCCTCCAACGTAATCCTCCTCGCCTTTGCCACTTTCTTTTTCCATGCATCAAGATTGGTAGCATCTGCATCATCTGGCTTAGGAACATATTTTTCAATGAATTCCTTCAAGCCATTATCTTCGAGTACTGCCTCCATCATGTCCTTCCAAGAAATGTAGTTCAATCTTCCCTCGAGTTCATACTCTAACCTCAAGCCATTGAAATCCATTTCGATCTTGAATCAGTTGTAGCACCGAGAAAGTCTTTCTACAAATTCATATTCTATCCAGTCACAAACTCAGCTCCTGCTTCACTTTTGCAATTTCCTGTGCTCTGATACCATGTAGAAATTATACAACAAGCATGTATATCTTGGATTCACCCAATCTAACAATGTGCTAAAGTTAAATACTGAATCGCTTCTACATATCTTTTACAGAATTAAAAACACAATCGCTAATCACATGAACATCAAGAAAACAACACAGATAATTTCCCAGGGAAATCTTACAGCTAAAAACCCCACTATCTTCTATTGTATATTATATCATGGATCATGAAACAATGACATAAAAAACTCTTCTCACAAGATCCCTCAGTACATCATCTAATTATCTCACACGATCATACAAAAATTGGCAAATCCCTTAGCTAATTTACTGCCTCTGTTGGAACAGGGTCTCCTACAAAGCTGCGAATCTAGTCCATTTTGTATATTTTTTATTATATTTAGTCTAACGCAGGGGTTTTGGGGTGGGTCAAAGCCCCTAATGCATTGTAAGCGGGTCAAGGGTAGACCAAGAGTCTGCAAACCATGGTTTGCAGACCATCAGATGCATATGCTAAAATAGTATAAGTAGTAGAACCTTTTTGAGTCGAAGAATAGAGAATGAATAGAGCATGAAAGGAGATATGAATTGCTAGATCCGGGTTGGGTTGTTTTGGGTTAGGACTCATGCTGGCTGTGTGTGCGGAGATCCTCTGTCCTGATGTGTGTGGACCCTCCTGGCTGTGTGCGCAGGTGGTATCTGGGGAACGTATGAAGATTATGATATATAATATATGCGAAGTATTTCTGAACCTTCTGCTATTATTTGGATCTGTTATGTTATGATTAATGTGAAATAAGATCATTTGATTAAGCCGCGAACTTGTCTATTTTATCTCTGTGATATAACATCTTTTCATTTAGTATATTACTATGATAATATTGCAATTGCACTTGTTGTTTACATCTCCGTTAATGAACACGATTTGTATGTGTTGAGGTAATTGACTACAATTACGCTATTTTATGGTTATAATTGAAGATGTGCACGTGGATGCGAGCCTGCTAGAACAGATCTGATAAGAACTATAGGCTGGTTCCATCTGGAACCCTGCGAATCACCCTTCTGCGGTATACGAATGCAGCTCTACTTGACTTACCTACCCTCTCCCAGGGTGCGGAAACCAAGTTCCAGCACCCTCCCATACTTCTTCAGGTGAGAATTTGGCTTATGCAAGCAGGTCACTGCCAAAAGGGCCAGTAGTATAGAGGTTTGTTGGAAAACCTTAACCTTCGAACCTGGGCAGGACCCCTCGAACCAACAAATGGTTCTGTTGCCGGGACTGGGAGAATTTTGAGAGAGGGATCGGGTAATGCCAAGGCCGTATTGGAAACCTGAAAGAAAAGAAATTAATGAATGGTTTGAACAAGCAAGTTCAGGGAGTCAATTTATGTCTTACTCAGAAGCGGAGCGAAGGTTCTTCAAGGGCTTATGGGGTAAGTTTCTAAGAACTTTGCTGTTACTGATTAAGATCTTATTGTGCAAAAAGAGTGTCCTGTGTAGCCATACCAAGTGAATGAGCTCTGATCAAAGTGAGGTTACAACACGCAGTGGCAAGTACTACAGAACTAATCAAGAGGGAGATCGATCTGTCTATAGGCTAGTGACTAATTTTACTGCGCATAACCCTCCATAAACACCATCTTTGAGTCCGTGCAGGGGAAAAAACTCACCACCGGAAGATGATATGACTTCACAGATGAAGTTACCCTCCTTCAAGGGTGTGGGGGACGAAGATATGGATCAGTCCTGGTTTTTCGTAGGGTCTGTATGGACTGCGCAGAATGTAGTAACTGACGCTGTGAAAAGAGTGCAACTATCCCTAGCTTTTGAAGGAAGGGCCCTGGACTGGTACATGGGATACCTAGACCAGCATGCAAACACAAGCATTGAAGACATTAAGGACACCTTGAAGCAGCAGTTCAAGAAGCCTAAGGCCTACTCCCAGATAGTGAACGACCTGAAAGATTTAAAGCAAGGTCCATCTGAGTCGGTATGGGAAGTCGATCAGCGATTAAAAAAAGTAATCAAAGAAGGAGGATTCCAGTATGATGAAAGGAAACATGCGGAATGGTTCATTGCTATGTTGCTGCCCCACCTACGCATACCGATGGGCCACCAAGACATTGAGTTGCAGGAGAAGGCCTTGGAGATAGCAATGAAGCTGGAGGCTACGCCACGGGATGAAACCCAGTTGGGTGTCCAACAGATACAAGGCCATCTAGAAGTAATTCATATGGAGATCTATAACCTGTGAAAGGAACAAGGAGCGGAGGCTAGCCCTGACAAATGGTGCATACAATGTAGGGTAAATAGCCACACCAAGGACAACTATCCGCTAGTACATATTACATGCAGGTGGGAGGACTAGCCCGCTGCACCCTAGAGAAGCTGCGAGACTAAGTAGGCCGACACTATGGTGTGATGACTGTCACGTTGCAGGACTACACGACACCAACCACTTCCCTCTCCTTGTCGCTTGTATTCCGGAGGTTAAGCAGCAATGGTGCAGATTTTGTAGTTCTGTGGGGCATGATGAGAAAAACTGCCAGATTTATGATTTGATGATAGACCAAGGAAACCTCTATAGGGTACAGATAGACCCTTCGTCACCAAGGACCCCTTCCGGTATTAGGGGCTCTCCCGTTAGGAGTAGGGGAGGGGGTCGAGGTGGAAGCACGGGTAGAGGAAGAGGCCAATTGATCTGTTATAACTGCAGAGAGATAGGTCACTTTGCAAGGGACTACCCGAACCCTACGAGACAATCATGCAGGTATTGCAGGCAGCTGGACCACGTGATCGAGGATTGCCCAATTTTGATAGCTAAGGTGCAGGAGAAACAACAGACACCTACTCAGAACATGCAAAGGGTTACAATGGAGCCCCGGAACGAGGAACCATGTATTAATATCCTAATCCGCAGTGGCCTAGCCACCGAGGGGGCGGAAGAAAAAGTTGTAGTTGAGCCTCTGATCAAGAAAGTGGTCAGTAAATCAGAAGGCGTGGACCTAAAAAAGGAAAGGGAGACCTTTATCGTAGCTTGATAGGATTTCACAGAAGCAGCTACTTCGCAGGTTCCGGCGGCCAGCAAAGAAGGAGAAGGGGTCCAGCCATTTTTACAAGCATGTATAAAACTGCTGCGCAATCAGTAGGCCGTTGAGAACCTCCAAGCACTATTAAACAGCTGCACAGAGAAAACTAACCCGACCCTGGAAGTGAAGGATGAAAACAAACTGTACAACTACAAGAGATGCATTGGTAGGGAAATGCGGCTCATAGCACAAATAGGGGATTACGAAATGGAGCAAGTTATTTTGGATCTAGGATCAGATGCGAACGTGCTGCCCAATTAAACATGGCAGCGCATGGGAGAACCCAAGTTGGAATCGTCCACTATTCAGCTGCGCATGGCCAATCAACAGAAGATCATATTGTTAGGAAGGTTATCACAGATTGCAGTGAATATTGCAGAATTCAAGGTATGGGCCGAATTTGAAGTCATTCATATTGAGGAAGATGCGGACCCTTACCATGCGCTCCTAGGGTTAGATTGGGCCATCGACATGGGCGGTATTATCAATTTAAAGAAGAGGAGCATGGTATTTGAGAATGGAGGGGTACGAGTGATAGTCCCCTTAGACCCCGCAGAAAGAGAAAGGTATACAGAGACGGTGTGAATTGATGAAGAGGTAGATCACATCTACAAGCTACCTACGCAGTATGAAGATTGGATCAACCCTACAGCTGATAGTATGCTCTGCTGGAAAAAGGATAATGATTGTTTTTCTGACTCTGATGAAGAAGTGGAAAAGTGGAAAAACTGGTTGCATGACATATCCACATTGCGATGTCTCAGGATTACAAGGGATTTCCGATGTATCTCCTCAGAAGAAAGAGATCTACCCTACTTTGACTATTCTGGTAGCATTACGAAATTTTTGCAAGCATTTGAAGCCGAAGTTCCAAAGGAACGAAGGATATGGGCCCTCAGTCTAGCCCTGCGCGTAGCACCTGCAAAGTGGTGGGATGAGTGTAATACAACGTTCCAGGAGTGGGGGGCACGTTGGATTGCGTTACTCCTGCACTTTGACCCTCTGGTTCACTTACGTAGGAAGTAACTCGGATTGATAATCCGAAGCTACGCAGATTTGCACACAATGACTACTGATGACGGGAAAGAGGGCGTGAATGGTAGGTGTGTCCCTTACAGAAATTCTTTCAAGATGATGGTTACTATGAGAACTATGGGTCTGGCCACACCTACAACTACGACACATGTCACAGAATACTACAGAAAAACTAGGCAGGAGTACGCATGGATCATAGCACCTCTGAAAGAATTGTTTCGTAGGGATGCTGGGTGTCAAGAAAGCTTTGAATTAGTAAGGAAAACAATCGGCCCACTCAGAGCGCAGATAGAACATCATATCGACCACCATGCGCACAAGAAGCCTGCTAAACATACACGGGCACGTCGGGAGCGCAGCTGTGCATTGAGTGCACCAAAGCTGCGAAAACTAGTTGTTGGGACAGTCAAATCAAGTAAATTACAAAATATACCGTTGAATGGAGCAGGTGGCAGGAATTTAATGAGGCGATTACGGGAGATTTTTTACCATTTACATGATGGTAAGTTCCAAGTACTGCTTGCCCAACCATCGACCGCTCGTACTAGCTATAAAAGAGGTCGACCAGACTAGACAAGGGTTCTGTATCATTTGTATAGCTTGTAATTCTCATGTCTTGCTGTGATGATTTGGTGCTGCAAGACACTCTGTGAGTATAGTGTCTCCTTCATGTCCAAATAACCTACCCCCTCAGACAGTAGCAACCCAGAGTTTTTTTTTCATGCCAGGATGATAGCTACAAACCCCACTGAGCCGTCTGAGCCAGTAACCTCGGTGGAACGGGGGACTGAGGAGGTAGTGGAAATCGAGTCTGAGGCTAAAGAGATTCTCTCCACGCCGAGCCCAACCACGAGAAAAGGGAAAGCAAAGGCACAAAGCTCCGAAAAGCCCCCGAAGCCCACGAAATGGGCTGCAGGAAAGCTGTGAATTGAAAAATCCCCGAAGGAAGCTCAGGAGGAAGCACAAAACGTCGAGCCAATTCAATGGTTACCTTCCTTTATTTGACTACGCAGGGCATCAACGCATATGCTGAAGAATCTTGATGGATTGGTCACTTACCTATAGATGCCGCTGACCCCAGACGAGGTTCCCATCATTGGAAAACCTATTGGTAAGCTTCATGAGGTCAAGTTTGATGATCATGACCTAGCCAAATTTGAAGCATTCCTTGAGCTAGCATCTATTCTATGCCTTGACACAATTCATGATGACAATGGAGTTGCAGTCATCTCCTAACAATGGGTGTGGGGGTTGGCCGGGTCCGAGCTCCTGAACCTACTGAGGATGCCACATTTTGGCCACTACAATGTTACAGATCGCTTGGTGCGCCAACTACTCACCTTGGTCCATGACGGTAGTCTGTGGCTCCGGGACTGCTTCCCTATCGATGTTTCCCTAATACACCGGATTATTGGCCTCCCCCTGGAGGGACCTAACCCCATGCTGTGGGTAGGCAAGAATTATGAGCAGAAGATCACTAACGCTTTACGCGAGACTTACCATGTGCAACAAAATATGCGGGGGTTCATGATCAGTACCATCAATGACCTAGGAACGTAGATGGTTACTTTGTTGCTAGCATGCAAACTAATGCGCAAGTGCCAGGCTGCTACCGTCCCTGCATACGTCATTCAGTTGGGAGGACAGTGTGAAAAAGGAGTTTTCTTCAATTGGGCCCAGCACTTGTGTAATGCGTTTTTGGCCAACATTCGTGAAGCCTAGGAGTAGGGGTGCCCATTCTGTTATTCATGGCTGATGCTACTCATTGCTTGGTCACATGGGAAGCACCGGAAGAAAAAGTCTTCCCCGAGCTCACGCCTGACATGTGCGAAGGAGCATGCTATGCCAACTTGTGGGATTCTAAGGATGCACAACATATTGAGGATAATCAAGTCTTCTGGGTAATTTTTTAGAGCAGCGTGGCCGCAACCATCAATTCTCGACCCTGGTTGTCCCCAGCAACATATAAAAAATACAAGGGCATTGTGGCATTCCAGGTTACCATGCATAACATCCAGATCAGAGCCTACAAGGATAAAGCTTGGACCTTGCTTGCTTATATGGTAGCGGACGAAGAGATTGACAGTGTAATTACACTCTAGCCTTCGTAGTGGAAGATTGGTTTCAAGACAGAAACACAAGGCCCCAAAGATGCCAACACCACACAAGTACTTCCCCTTATTACTAGTAAGGATATTGGAGGATCCAGCAAAAGTACCGGAAAGGATACAGAGCTCGCTTCGAAGAAAGATGTGCAGCAGAAGCGGACTAATGAGAAGGATGCCAAAGAAGCATCACAGAGATATTCGCAGCCCAACTTAGGAACAAAAGGAGGAGATGTCGGAGGAACTGCATCTCCTGGAAGAACGAAGTGCATAAGCGAGCCTACTAAAGGACCCAGGAAGAAGCAACGCGCTCAGCGGACAGAACATGATGAAACTGTCACCGTAACTGACGGTGACCTCGAACAGATTGCTGATGCAGTCTCTCTCGCCATGCAGGATCGATGGGAGGCCCTTGAAGAAAAACAGAAGGCTGCACTCGTCACATTACAGGCAAAGCTCCGTGAGCTGCAACTAAAGACGAATACACTGCACACCAGTGTGAATTTGGTACAGACGCCGCAAGCCACCAGTAGTGTTGTGCTCACACCAACAGAAAACCGCCTTTTCTCTTTGCTTGGCGCTGCCCTTATGATCAGTCCACCCAACCTCAGCATGCAGGTCCATAATTGCCGGGAGGTATAGTTAGACTTAGCCAGACTACCCCAAGATATTCTGCAAGGGATCCATGCAGGTATATTTCAGGAGATTCAACACCGGGACCTGCAGATTCACCAACAACTAGGCGTGGCTGAGCAAACGATCATCGAAAGCAACACCGCCATCGCCCTGGCCACCACGTAGCAGAAGGAGCTCGAAAGCTTCATTCACAAAAGTTGCGCAAAAGCTCCAGCAGATATTCTAGCTACCGCTATGCCCCAGGCAAAGGTTGATGGGTTGTTCGCCGCATTGAGGGCATCACAAACATAATTTGTGTAGGTTAAGTCAGGAATGGAGCAGTAAATTGCTGATTTGAAGGAAAATTGTAGCCCGAAACACCTCCAGAGGTGCGGCCCAACGATCTATGCTGATCGCCTCCGCTACGAACATCATCACAGGTCAGATCGCGCAAGGTGCTCAACTACTAGATACGGCCATGCAACTGTGGACCAAGGTCCAACACGATCCGCTCCTATGTAAAATAATCCAGACACTGCGGCAGAAAGAATAAGTGTTTGCAACGTTGGAAGCCACCCTGCCCACGTTGGTTCCTGCTCAGCGCCTGGCATGATTGCGGACTAGCCAGGACCTCCAAGTTGAAATAAAAGTGCTTCAACAAAAGAAGAAGGCCCTCACCGATCGCCTGAAGCCTTGGACTGCTGACGCCCTTAGACTGTCACAGGATGCTTATGTAGCCATAAAGCAGCTCAACCAAACTCTGGAAAGTGTCATCACTGCGACAGAAGGCCCGATCTCACAGAAATTGGTCGACATCACCCCGACTGCTGCTGCCCAAAGCGAAGCTGTACTTCCCCCATTAGCAGAAGCAATCAAGCTGTTACAAGCGCAGGTGGAGACCCCACCACCTCAATGACTCGGGACAAGTCACCAGATTGTGTTGGGGGACTGTTGGAACAAGGTCTCCTACAAAGCTGCGAATCTGGTCCATTTTGTATATTTTTTATTATATTTAGTCTAACGCAGGGGTTTTGGGGTGGGTTAAAGTCCCTAATGCATTGTAAGCAGGTGAAGGGTAGACCAAGAGTCCGCAAACCACAGTTTTCTCACCATCGGATGCGTATGCTAAAATAGTATAAGTAGTAGAACCTTTTTGAGTCGAAGAATAGAGAATGAATAGAGCTTGAAAGGAGATACAAATTGCTAGATCCGGGTTGGGTTGTTTTGGGTTAGGACTCTTGCTGGCTGTGTGCGCGGAGATCCTCTATCCTGTTGTGTGCGGACCCTGCTGGCTATGTGTGCAGGTGGTATTTAGGGAATATATGAAGATTATGATATATAATATATGTGAAGTATTGCTGAACCTTCTGCTGTTATATAGATCTATTCTGTTATGATTAATGTGAACTAAGATTATCTGATTAAGCTGCGAACTTGTCTGTTTTATCTCTGTGATATAACATCTTTGCATTTAGTATATTACTGTGATAAGACTGCAATTGCACTTGTTGTTTACATATCTGTTAATGAACGTGAATTGTATGTGTTGACGTAACTAGTTGCAATTACGCTATTTTATGGTTATAATTGAAGATGTGCATGTGGATGCGAGCCTGCCAGAACAAATCTGATAAGAACTATAGGCTGGTTCCGTCTGGAACCATGCGAATCACCCTTCTGTGGTATACGAATGCAAATTTTCTTGACTTACCTACCCTCTCCCAGTGTGTGGAAACTTGGTTCCAACACCCTCCCATACTGCTTCGGGTGAGGCTTTGGCCTGCACAAGCAGGTCAATGCCGAAAGGGCCAGTAGTATAGGGGTTTGTTGGAAAACCTTAACCTCTGAACCTGGGTCAAGACCCCTCAAGCCAACAACCTCCAAACAACCTGCCTTCACTGCGCAATCCTTGTTGAATGCAATCCCTAAATTGATGCAATCCTGCCTGCCTTGACTGCGCAAGTATCATGGGCACATCCAATGTGTGTTTACTTGCATGTGTGCAAGTGGATAATGTCACAACTGATAGTCAACTTCCCTTTCACCTAGAACTCAACTGGGTCTCCACTGGATCTGACATGCATGCAGCTAATATTAGTAAATCCTCGGTTGCATGTGAGATCACTTTTGTGAATTAATTAATATTTAATTCACTAGATCTCTCACTAGTTTATCTTTAGTTACAACTAGCACAACTATTTACAACTTGCATAAACTCATGCACCACTACACTTCGAACTCTATTACAACTAGAATTATTATGTATGTCCCACCAACCAACCTCTTACTCGAAATTCACTTAGCTAAGTAATTTTCCACTTCAGTTAAGTATTTCATGTCCATATTGAGCATATATTATAGTTTAATGTCCATCTAAATTGAGGGATAATAAAAATAGACATGCACCTAAAAATAGCCCGTGGACCCCATCCTAGTGTAGGTGCTTAATTTTCACTAGGATCATGGGTGCCAAAAATTTCTTATTGAATCTCAACATTTTATTGTTTGTAAAAATAATTTTTGATTCTTAAACTGGAAGCCTCGGTGTCCGAAACATAAATTCTTGTGTGTTAGTAATTTTGGTTATAAAAAGGGTTGATTGTTCTTAAACTATAAGCCTTGGTGACAGAACATCAATTATTGTGTAAGTTCAAGTTGTTTGATCAACTTTTGAACAGATCTAGTATTCA
The DNA here is from genome assembly GCA_034641835.2 of Pinus albicaulis. NCBI lineage: Eukaryota > Viridiplantae > Streptophyta > Pinopsida > Pinales > Pinaceae > Pinus > Pinus albicaulis. The sequence continues at coordinate 183,261,071 of CM076569.1, read as the reverse complement.
GACCATCATCCTATCAATTGACGGATAACTGAGAGCGAAATATCTGACATATGGTGGTTGGTCCATAGGATGGTTCATTACTTGACGAATCTTATCACGGAACCCCCAATGAGCCGAGATGTCAATTTTGTTGATATTTCAAATATTATCAACAATGGTCAGAGGTGGTTACGTTTTAAATGGAGGTCAATTAACATCTCGAAAATGTGGTGGTGAAAAGAGCAATGTTTGTGAGATTATAGAGTGGATGTGGGTGTTGATGAAGACTAGTCACACAAATTTATTTATTGTTGTAATATTTGTTTTTAATATTATCCATGTTGGAAGTAATGCTTCCATGTCATGTGTAGTTGTTGTTATGAGTCCCTAGGCATCAGTCTAGAAGTTGTTGATTCTTATGGTATGAGTTGGAGTCATGATCTAGATTCGTCAAAGTTTGCGATCTTTGTTGTATATATATATATATATATATATAATTTTTTTGATGAATAAATACATTAAGTGATTTGTGTGTGTCATAAAGTATTCTCTGTATTTTTTCTAATAGAATGCAACGATGAGGACATCACCGGCAATTAGACCCCAATCAGAAGTGGAGAAGTACTTTCAGAGAAAAAAGCTGAAAATAGTGAAGTGAGAAGGAGATTCACTCAGCAGATTCGACTACCTGAAAGGTATAAGGACTATGCTCTCATGACTAGTGTATGTGATATAACCCATGAGTTTTAATGAAGCTAATGAGCATGAAGAGTGGATAAAAGCAATGGAGGATGAATATGAATCTATAATTAAAAATAAAACCTGGGAATTGACTCAACTGCCTAAAGGAAAAGATCCCATAGGATGTAAATGGTTGTACAAACTCAAGTTTAAAGTAGATGGTAGTATAGGTAAATATAAAGCTATATTGGTGGAAAATGGGTACCCACAAAAGGAGCGCATTGATTATGTAGAAACATTTGGACCAATAGCTAAATTGAACACTATTAGAATGTTAATTGCATTAGCTAAAAAGTACCATTGGAATTTGCACCAACTAGATGTAAAATCTGCTTTTCAGAATGGTGATTTAAAGGAGGAGGTGTATTTGACACAACGTGAAGGGTTTGTGGAAAAAGGGCATGAAAATTTAGTTTGAAAATTAAATAAAGCCTTGTATGGGCTAAAGAAGACACCTAGGTCATGGTATGAAAAGATAGATTCCTTCTTTCTTCAACAGGGTTTTATGAGGAGTCAAACTGATTCAAATATGTATGCCAGGTTTGATGCAAAGGGGCATGTAGTATTGATTTATTTGCATGTTGATGACTTAATTATAATAGGAAATTCAGTTAAACTAATTGATGAAATTAGGATGTAGATGTCACAAGTATTTGAGATGAAAGATCTTGGTGAGTTACATTATTGTCTAGGTCTTGAAGTGTGCAGAGATGCAGGCGAGACTTTTGTTACTCACGGTAAGCATGTCAGAGAAGTGCTCAAAAGGTTTAATATGGATCAGTGCAAAGCTTCTTTTGTTCCAATGCAGCAGAATATGAAACTGCATTTTGATGATGGCTCAAAGGTAGTAGATGGTACATTGTATAGACAAATGGTGCAAATCTTGAATCATCTTAGAACAACCAAACCCAACATAGCATACTATGTTAGTGTGTTAAGTCAATTTATGGCGAGGCCTCTAGAAAGCCATTGGAGAGAAGCAAAAGGAGTGCTCAAGTATTTTCAAGGAACAATTGTTTTTGTTCTTAAATATATTGATTCATTTTATGTTGAGATGACAGGTTGCTCAGATTCAGATTGGGTTGCTAATCCAAATGAAGAAGATCTACTATAGGTTGTGCAGTTTGAATTGGATGTGATATTGTTTCATGGACTAGTAAGAAGCAACTTATTGTATCTTTGTCTTCTACAGAGGTAGACAATAAATCTTTGTGTTCAACAAATTGTGAAGATTTTTGGTTGAGGTGAGTTCTTCAAGATGTTGGAGAAGAACAAAAGAAGGCTACACTAATAAGTGTGACAACCAGAGCTCGATCAAGTTGGAAAATAATCCAATCTTTTGTGCAATGACAAAGCATGTTGATGCTCAGTTTCATTTTATTAGAGAGAAGATTTAGTGTAAAGAAATCTTTCTTGAATATTGTAATACTTATGAAAATGTTGCTGATACTTTCACAAAGTCCCTTGGGAAGTTGAAATTTGTATTGTTTATAGAGATACTAGGTGTGGAGGTTAATCCTTTCTCCATTAAGGGGGAAACTAATTTCATCTCCCTAACTAAACAAAATTGTATAAGATTTGTATTGTTGATTTGTTTATTCAATGAATTGAGCTAGCTTGGGTGGCCTCAGAGACTCCTCATGACCTAAGAACTGCCAATTTCACTTATTTGTTTTGTTTTCCTTTTTCTTTAATGAGTACCTTGCTTTGTCCCAAAAAGATCATAAAAATGTTACCTAAATTTAATTCAATTATAAAGTAAAAATTATTAATTAAAATAAGTAATATGCATGATATTAATTTATGATATTTCCTGTAATTAAATTTGATTATGTAATAAAATAATTATAATCTGATTTTCCTTTTTGAAATTTTTGAAAATAAATCCTCTCATGATTTATTATTATTTGATTATGTAATAAAATAATTATAATCTGATTTTCCTTTTTGAAATTTTTGAAAATAAATCCTCTCATGATTTATTATTACTATTACTGATAATTATTTATCTGAATTTTAAATTCTAGCAAAAACACTTTCCGTACCCATACTCAACAATTACGTTTAATTGTATAATAAAATAATTATAATCTGATTTTTCCTACTAATTGATGTTTTTCAAAATAAATCCTCTATCATGATTTATTTGATGTTTTTCAAAATAAAGCCTCTATCATGATTTATTATTGCTATTACTGATGATTAAGTTTTTCTGACTTTTAAATTCTTGCAAAACACTTTCCATATCCACCGATTAAGTTTCATTGTGTCTTTAAAAAAAATTATAATCTGATTTTCCCTATTTGAGATTTTTCAAAATAAATTCTCTATCATTATTTATTACTATTACTGATGATTATTTTTCTGACTTTTAAAATCTAACAAAACACTTTCCATACCCAGCGTGTAGAACGTTATGCGTGAACGATATCTTTCAAACACTTTGAATAAACACTTTGAATGTAGAACGTTATGCGTGAACGATATCTTTAAGAGTGTATGTTCTCAATTAAACCAAAAACCATGAAATGGTCAAAGATATATCATTGAAGAAAGTAGCTTCTCAATTATACCAAACCATGAGAATTACTGAACACAGAACCATAGTTGAATAGTAATGAGAAAACCGGAAATAATCGCCATAACTACATAACTTCACGAACTTGGGTGGTGCAGTAAACCGGTTAATTAATTAAAGATCGAAGAAGTCTGAAATCGAAAAAGTTTTTATTAATTTAAAATTTTCGTAAAAATAATTTTATATTCGAAATTTCTAAACTTTCATTTTCTTAATAGAAATTATTATATATTTTTTCATATATATATATATATATTCCTAGATTCGTCACCATCATACATATGCAAAACATTCATAACAAACTATTTCTCATTGAAACGATGATGACAACAATTTAGAGACAAGAAAATGGAGAAATCCTATATATGAGCGTAGCCCTTGGCTTCTGAAATTTCTAGTTGTGTTAGAACTTGTTCATGTTCTGTGATATTGTGGACCTCATTTCTAATTCTACTGTATCAGAACTTGTTTCTATTCCAAGTTTAAAACAAAGATAAAATGATGGGAAGAGCATACTAATTACCTATACATGAAAAAGTTATTTATTACATTACTACGACCATTATAGTAGGAATATGCATGTGTTTGAAAAGGAATTCTCTGTTGCCCAGATTGTTAACTCTGCACTGCTTTGGACGAGGAAGAGTATTGACTCTGCACTGCTTTAGACGAGGAAGAGAATTGATTTTCTGCTGCATAAGAGGAGGAAGAGAAAATTTGAAATGAAGTGGTTGAGTCCTTACTAGACAACGTGGAATCTATTGGTGTAAAGTAGTCCGGTTGAGAAAGCATTTCGACGGCCTGGCTCATGGAAGGTCTCACATCCTTTTCTTGCTCCGCGCACAGCAGTGCTGTTTTCAGAACTCTCCTCACCTCTTCCGGATTAAAATTTCCATGCAACTTAGGATCCACTACTTCCTCAATGCCTCTCCCTTTCCTCATCATTGCAGACACCCACTACACCAAATGTTCATAATTTTGGACGGTACTTGAACTGGATAACGAGCTTCGTCCAGTCACTATTTCTAACAAAACGATCCCGAAGCTATAAACATCTACCTTGGCCGTGATTGGCAGATTCATTATCCACTCCGGTGCTAAGTAGCCCCGCGTGCCTCTAATTGTGGAAAAGGAGAATGCTTGATCTCTGTCTACCAGCTTTGCTAACCCAAAGTCAGAAACCTTTGGACAAAATTTCATGTCCAGAAGTATGTTCTGGGGCTTGATGTCGCAGTGCAGAATCCATTCCAAACATTCTTCATGGAGATAGGCTAACCCCTTCCCCGTGCCCACTGCAATATCAAATCTTTCTTTCCAACCCAAAACTCTATCATCGTTTTCTGTAAACAGATACTTGTCCAGAGACCCGTTTTCAACGTACTCATAAACGAGCAACCTGTGGTTTCTTTCTGCACAGAAGCCAAACAGACGAACTAAATTCATGTGGTGGACTCTCCCAATCATACTCACTTCTGCCCAGAACTGATCTTGACCTTGCGATACTCCTTCCAGTTGCTTCACTGCTACCACCTCACCATCAGGCATCACTCCTTTGTACACAGTCCCAAACCCTCCTTCCCCCAGTTTTATTTTGAAGTTATCCGTCGCTTTCTTCAATTCTGCAAAACTGAACTTCTTGAACCCGCCGGGTATAGCTGAGTAACCAAGAAGATCGTCGCCAGAATCTCTATATGCTTTAAAAATGTACCGCCATCCAAATATCACGCAAACCAATTCTGCGACACCAAAGGCAATTGCAAATCCTAGCGGATATTTGACATTGGCGCTTCTTGGCTTATGCTTCTTGTAGTGGCCTGTCTCAGACACAATGGGACTCAAAGCCGAACACTTTAATGGCAAAGACTGAAACAACACACTAGTAGAATTAGAGACAGAAGAATCATCGCTGGAAACTTTGATATACATGTGGTTTCGCTGACCAGGAGATCGATATCCACTGATAAGTAAAGCCTTAGGATAACAAGTTCCGCTGCCTTCCATTGTGTAGGCAAAACCTTCACATTGGCTGGCATTCATGCACCAACTTTTACAGCTTTGAAACGTGATCCCAGTTTGATAGTTTAGATCGTAGCCATAATAATCTGTATGTGGAAGATAAATAAGCTTTGCAGTAGTTGACGCACTCAGATGTTTATTGCGCTCGCAACCTTGGAACCAATCGGTGGAATCTTTCCTGTGAAAACCAGGGGGGCAGGTACAACTGGGCTTCGGAGTGTAAATGCAGAGACCGTTAATTCCACAGAAGCCATGAACATAACATTGATTAGGAATAGGCATCCAAGTAATCTTCCATAGACCCGTCTCTTCCACCAAGCTGTATAGTCTCAGGTTTCCATCGAAGTCCAAAGTTAATCTTCTCTTGGGGCCTTCTCCATAATCTGACGCTTTTATTGTAAACCCGTCGCTTGAGACCAAACTACCATACCCGTCCAATACTGCTTGACGGCTGCTATTATAAGTGTTTCTGCCGTCCGAAAAGCTTCCCACGGAAGGAGAAGGCCAGTAGTTGCTCAATATCCCTAATCCCTGGTATATTAGACGAAGTTGGTTGTCGCTGTCAAAATAGAGACGATAGTAGCCTGCGCTAAACGTGGAAGTCCCTAATCTGGATATTAACTGCCCTGTATTATCATTCAGGGTTTGAAATGGAAGAAGAGTATCGGTTGGATAGTGGAAGCTTTCCCACACAAACTTATCACCTGAAGAGCTGCGTAACACCAGATTTCCTGTTTCTAGAAGAACAGCATCCTTTACATTCTTGTTATTGATGTTGGTACTCCAGACAAGGCTACCATCTGCATCCCACAGAGCGAGGTTTCCATCTTTCTGCAGATAAAGACGGGCATCTCTTCCGTTGACAGGTCGTTCCCTGTTGGCCACCCAGGCCACCGTTCGGTTGGGCGTCCGAGTATACCATATGGCAAAAGCATAAGCATTGGGACCGACTCCATAAAATCCTGCAGAAAATGTTTGATTGGGAGAAACCAAACAAGTTGTGTTATGGTGAGAAGACAGTGAAGAACGCAGGCTCAGCCGTTCTCTTTTAGTGATGCACTGATTGCTGGAAATGGGAATTCCAGAAACAAGCCTGCAAGTGATGAAGAGAAACACCAAACATGTAAGCTGAGTGGAAATCAAACGCCAGCAGACTCCCTCTGGCACTTCCATTATGACCAGGCCAACTTTGATGTTAATCAAATTCAGCAGTTGGTCTTCTCTCGAATATATTTCAAAACTCAAACCTCCAAAAAAATATTAATATTGTCAGGGGCTTAGAACCCGACCTCAAACACAAACTGTTATATGTGTTTTTTCCTGCGTTACGTTTGGACTCTCAAAACCAAATATCCATCAAATTCAAAGGGTTTTTCCAACTCAAATACCTATTTTGATGGCTTGAGGAAAGAAAGTGGACAGGCATGACGGTTTGAAGAAAGTTTCGGAGGATGGATACGTTTGCCCATCGATATAGACAACTCACGTTATGTGAAACAATTATAATTTAAAACATTAATAGAGTTGGAAGTACCCGGATTCCATCTACAACTTCGCTTTTACGTGACTTTTGAAGGTTATGGGAGTGATGGAATCATGGAACAGACACGAATAGTTTGTTTCAGCCATTCATGCCGTTTTCAACTAGTGCAGCAACGAGGACAGGGCTGTTACTTTCCAGGACGATGTGGGGACAATGTAACCGACTGGTGCAATAGGGACGTAGTTGTTATTTTCTCGACGTTGTGGCCCGCGGGGGTGATGGAACGGACACGGGATGTTAGTTTAACGTCTCCAAACGTTATCAACTCGTGTGATAAGGACGGGATCATTAAAGGCATTGTATTAGATTTTGATTGTAGTTTTTTTTTTTATAATTAGCTTTTGAAGGTTACGTAAGGTTAGATAATTTATATTATTTTCAATTTAAATTCACAGGAGTGATTGTCTCCCCTAGTTAGGGAAATTAGATCAGTAATATAAAGATAAATCTTTCTTTAAGATGGTTCATATTGCTCATTATTTGTTGAACTTAGAAGAAAAAGGAAATAAAAAGGTTTACTTGGAAAATACTATATAAACTAAAAGACAATGTTGCAATGCTGCAAATTATATTATAGGCATGGGCTTGAGCATGTGTTATGCAGCATTTTATTATGTTGGATTGTTCATTTGATTCAGAGGTTGGGGTTTTTGTAATATTTCTTTTTCTTGATATAGTAAAACTTGACTGAATCTATTTATGAAGGTTTCTAAAGAGTTCATCAAGTTTATAAAAGGGGATATGAGCTAGACATTTGAATCATCTTGAGTTTGTCTATTGTGGTGTGTCTTGTTGAGAACTTGGCGAGACCAATTCTAGTTTGTATATTGTGGTGTGTCTTGTTGAGAACTTGGTGAGACAAATTCTAGTTTGATCCCCGGGACGAAATCCATCTAGGGTCCACTATTGTGCTTCAGTGTCTTTCTTTTATCATTTGGTGAGACACTGTGCATGCCATTACCGAGACTTCAATATTATTGTATGCACATGTACTATTTTCTTCATTTAATAATATGTATAAAAGGTTGCATTTCCAAATCATGTTTGTGTTCGTGTTTCTTGCTGAAAGATTTTTTTTATTAGAACAGTAAAGTGTGCTAGATCCATCGAAAATTCTGATGTTTGGGATATTACACTGGTATCAAAGTTGTGCATCTTGCGAGCCTGAGAGTTCTGGTCAATAGATAAGATTTTTATTTGCAAGATTGAAAATTCATGTCGTAAATTCCTTGGGATTTCTCTTCACCCTAACGGGAATTTTCCATCTTAAGTGGTACTTAATATCACCATAGTTGGGCTCTTATTTTTCAATTAATTATTTGTGGAGGTGTCCTACAATGAATTTGAAAATTTATTATTCTTCTTATAGGGCTTACTAGATTGGATCTCAGTTTGTTGTACCAAATGTAAATATCTACCCATTCACATTCAAGTTCACGAGGCTGAGATCTAAATCTTTAACAGAGATGAAGCCCATGTCAGATTTGTACATCCAATCCATTATTATTTTATTGGCATATGAGGGCCAAGGGACCATATAAACCTACGATTATCATGTGGAAGGGAAAGAGACCAGTTACAATCAATGCTTCGACCACATATCGAATATGTTGGTGGAAGGATTATACAGTGATCATGAGGGTTCATCCACTGATTGCAGGTATGTTGTGTTGGGGAATTAATCTCAACCACCTTGTTAAATAAACTGACAACAACCATACCTCAGTAAATGTTTTGCAAGTTGCGAATTGATTTTGCAGATAAGGACATCGCATAAATGAAGTTGTAAACATAAGGACAATTACCCATTTCGCAACATATTAAATAATTAAATTCAAATGAGATTTAATGAAGGGTTGGAAGAAATGTGTGGTTAAACATTTATTCCGCAAGTGGTATTTACTTCAAGTAATATCTGCAAAGTTCAGAAAGTCATGTTCGCCCATCATGTGAACTAAATTTTGTTTCTCATGAATTAAACGTCTTAGATATATATGTTTTGGTCATACATGTATGTAGAAATTAAAGGTAATGTGGCAGATGTAAGTATGGAAAGACAATGAGAGAAAAATCGTGGAGCGAATTTTGGTGAGAGAGTGAAAACAACAGTTACAGGTTTTATTCTATGTTACTTCGCAACCCCTGATGAATGTAAATCTCAGTAAGGAAAGTTGTTTTACTGGTGAAGGAGCCGCTACCTCCATATGAAGGTGTTTGCTGTTTTTTTGAATGATAATATAAAGTATTGTTAGTTGCTATTTGATTGTGAAAAATTCACGTATAAGTTTTACTGCTACAACTCCGTTTTACTCTATTTCACTGAGAGTAAAATTGTTTGATTATATTTGCTCCACTATAGTTGCAATTTTAATCTCCACCACTATGTATTAAAAGGAAGACCTTCATGATTTGATTTCTGAAGTTGTATGGTCTGGATTAAGACATTTCTGCAATTCTGTGTGAATTCAGTGTGTTGAGGAAAAGAATTTCCCTGGCCTTAAAATATTCTAACATGGTGTCAGAGCAGGTTTGAAGTTTTATTATGGAAAGTGTTTTTACTGAGGAGTTATAAGGTGTTATTAATTTTTTTTTAGCGTATTCACCAGCAAGGAAAAAGCTTTTACATAGTGAGATAGTTTTTTCTTACATAGTGAAAATGGCAGCAACAAGCACAACCTTGACCAATCCAAAAATATCTCAATTTAATGGCAAAATTTATGACTATTGGGCTATTACAATGAAGGCTCTCTTTTCTTCTCAATACATTTTGGAATTGGTGGACAATGGTTTCCAAGAACCAGTGGATTCAATAGGATACAATGCATTGACACAAGGAGAAAAGGATGTGTTGAGAGACAACATGAATAAGGAATCCAAAGCCCTCTTCTACATCTTTGAAGAAATTGATGAAAATATCTTCCCAAGGACTGCAAAAACGTCCAAGAAAGCATTGTATACCCTCCATAAAACCTACCAAGGCATGACAAAGGTGAAGACAACAAAACTACAAATGTTGCGAAGATATTTTGAACCAATTTATATGAGAGAGTCTTAGAATGTAGACTCATTTTTCACACATGTAATTGGGTTGGTTACTCAAATCAAGTCTCATGGTGGGACACTTGAGGAAAGGAGAATACTTGAGAAAGTTTTGATAAGTCTTCCAGCAAGATTTGATGCCATTGTTGTGGAAATAGAAGAGACAAAGGATCTCTCACAATTTTCAGTGTATGAGCTTCATGCATCAAAAATTTCTCATGAACACAGATTGAACAGAGGAACGAACTCCTCATTGGAGCAAGGCACAAGTTTCATTTGGTCAAGGTAGAGGTCGAGGAAGATCAAATTATAAAGGAAGAGGAAGAAGCCCACACAGAGGTGGAAGAAGTAGCCCTTCAAGCTCAAGTGGAAGGGGTAGCAATCAAAATCCGAGTCAAGGCTCAAGCCAGAATCAAGCACAAGGTCATAGGTATGATAAATTTCAAGTTCAATGTCATTATTGTAAGAAGTATGGTCATTATGAAAATGAATGTAGAAAGAAGAAATATGACATAGGTAACAAACCAAGTGCAAATTTCATAAAGGAAAATCAGAACCATGATAACATGTTTTTACCTTGTAATGTAGCACTAGAAAAACAAGGAGATGTATAGTTTTGAGATTCATGGTGTAGCAACCACATGACTGGGAACATAGAAATGTTTTCCAAATTAGATGAAAGTGTAAATTCTGAAGTGACATTAGGGACTGATAGCAAAGTCTTTGTCATGGGACAAGGTAGAGTCGACATACTAACAAATAAGGTAGAGAAGAATTATATTTTAGATGTTTATTTTGTTCTTGGTTTGAAACATAACCTCATAAGCATTAGACAGCTCATGTAAAAGGGCTACAATGTATTTTTCAAAAATGATTTGTGCACAATTTTGGATAAGCCTCCAAGTAAAAAGTTGATTGAAAAAGTTCATATGACAAACATTATAATGTTTCCTCTCGAGCTAAGATCAGATTTGAAGGAAGAAGGTGCTCAAGCACAACTATCAATGAATTCACAAAAGCATGAAAGAAATGTAGAAGTTGTCACACAAGAAAATTTTCAAGCAGAAATTAAAGATGAAAATTGGTTATGGCATTTGAGATTTGGTCATGTCAACTTCGAAGGTTTGAATTTGTTGCATAGTAAATGCATGGTGAAATGATTTCCACTCATAGAAAAACTAGGCATCCTATGTGAAGTATGCATCTTGGGAAAACAACATAGAGAATCATTTCCGGCAAGAAATTCAATAAGGGCAAAGGCACCTTTGGAGATTGTCCATTCAGATTTATGTGGAACAACACAGACACCATCAATTGGGGGCAGCTATTATATTTTGAATTTCATAGATGACTACATGAGGAAGACATGGGTATAATTCATAAAACAAAAAAGTGAAGCATTTGAGTGCTTCTGTTAATACAAAGATCTTGTTGAGAAGAAATTTGGACACTACATCAAAGTTTTGAGGACTGACAGAGGTGGCGAGTACATCAAAAATGACTTCCTACATTTCTGCAGTGAGCATCAAATTCACAAGCAATTTACAACAAGGTATTCACCTCAGCAAAATGGTGTCATAGAAAGGAATAATAGGACCATCATGGAAATGGAAAGGAGTATGTTGGAGGAAAAGAATTTGCCAAATGATTATTGGGATGAAGTTGTCGCTTGTGCAACATATATCATTAATAGGTTTCCAACCAAAAGTGTTGTGAATATAGTTCTTGAAGAGGCATGGAGTGGAAGAAAGCAAGGTGTCACTCACATGAGAGTGTTTAGATGTGTGGCGTATGCACATGTCCCAAATGAGTTGAGGAAGAAGTTGGACAACAAGGGGGATAAATGTATATTTGTTGAATACAATGATGAATCCAAGCCATACAACCTCTACAATCCATCAAACAAAAGGTAATAATCAGCAGAGATGTTCATTTCATAGAAGAGGAAGCATAAGATGGAATTTTAGAGAAGAAAATCAATGTGAAGACATGTATACCACATAAAGACAAAGAGGAATTGATTGCAGTAAGTATTTCCTCAACGATGAATCATCCTTAACTTACAAAAGCTCAACAAAGTACTCACCAAGTGACACCATCAACAAATAATAGGACAACGTTTCACAACCAAGCAAGTGCCTCTCCAAGCACACCACAAATATCAGCAACACAATCTACTTCAAGCGCAACACCAAGAAAAATGGGCATCCTATGAAAAATGTACAACCAAAATAAACTTTATAAGAACCAATAGGATTCAAGATGATGATGTCAACCATGGGGGATGATTCACCCTTTTTTAGGTAAAAGGGTAAAAATATTAAAAAATAATAAAATAATAAAACTACTTTTTCAACTCGTATTTTAAACTTATCTCCCAAAATTTTTACTCAAATTTCGAGCGGGAGCACTCGTTGGATGCAAAATTTAATTCCTCATCCAAGGAGTACCCATGTTGCATACTTTTGATGGACCCTGCTATACGAAAAATGAGAAATACATGATATGACGTGATTGCAATCACGTTTTTCATGTATTTCTCATTTTTCGTGTAGTAGGATCTATCGAAAGTATGCAACATGGGTACTCCTTGGATGAGGAATTAAATTTTTCATCCAATGGGTATTTCCGCTCGAAATTTGAGTAAAAAATTTGGGAGATAAGTTGAAAATATGAGTTGAAAAGTAGTTTTTCTTTTTTCCCTCCCAAATTTGATGATGTAATCAAATCTTATTTTATTATTTCCACTATTATTTTATAATTTCCTTAGGAGGCCCATTTTAGACCTCAAAATTCCCCTAATTGCAAGTCCATCTTCCGCAATCGTAAGAAGACAAAAAATAAGAAATTTAAATGAAATTTATGAGCAAGATGAAGTTGATAGCAGCGCTGGTCTAAATTCATTATTTGCATTATTTTGTCATGTAGATGACCCAATCCACTTTGAGGATGCAGTCAAATAAGAGAAATGGGTTGTGGTAATGGATGAATAAATATGAGCGATAGAAATGAATGACACATGGGAGTTAGTGAAGCTTCCGCAAGGACAATAAGTCATTGGAGTGAAGTGGTTCTATAAGACCAAGAGAAATATTGAAGGAAAGATTGAAAGGCATAAATCAAGGTTAGTTGTCAAAGGATACAAGTAGCAGCATGGAAGAGACTATGCATAAACATTTGCGCCAGTCGCGAGGATGGAGACAATGAGTACAGTGTTGTCGATTGTTGCGCAACATAAATGGAAAGTACATCAAATGGACATAAAAGAAACGTTCTTGAATGGAGTGCTAAAAGAGGAGGTGTATGTTGCACAACCTCCCAGTTATGAGATAGAAGGCCAAGAAGACAAGGTGCATAAGTTTAGGAAATCTCTTTATGGGTTGAAGCAAGCACCGCGTGCATGGTATAGTGGGATAGATGCTTACTTGATGGACAATGGGTTCGTGAAATGTGATGGTGAACCTACTCTCTACATCAAATAAAGTGAAGGTAAAATTCTTATTGTTGTTTTGTATGTAGATGATTTGATTTCTATAGGGAGTGATGATTTCCTCCTCGTTGATTTCAAAGAAGTCATGAAAAGTGAGTTTGAAATCACTAACTTGGGGCTGTTAAGATATTTTTTGGGCATAGAAGTGAAGCAAACATAGAATGGAATTTTTATCTCTAAAGAAAAGTATGTTGCAGACATTTTAGAGAGGTTTAATATGCATAACAAGAAGCCAATGCTAACTCCAACTATCATGGGGTTGAAGTTGAGCAAGGAATATTGCAACAACAATGTCAATCTGACATTATACAAAAGTATGGTGGACAACCTAATGTATTTGACCACAACTAGGCCTGATATAATGTATGCAGTGAGTTTGGTGTCGAGGTTCATAGAGACACCCAAGGAGAAACATTGGCAAGTAGCCAAAAGTATTTTAAAGTATTTCAATGGGAGAAAGGAGTATGGCATTTTGTACAATGCAATAGATGATTTTAGGCTAGTTGGTTACACTGACAATGATTGGGAAGGAATTGTTTACGAAAGAAAGAGCACGTCAAGATATGTTTTTAATTTGGCTTTAGGAGCCATTTCATGGGCTTCCAAGAAGCAGTCGATAATGTCATTGTGAACAACAGAAGTTTAATATGTCTCCGCAACAGTAGAAACATGTCAAGAAGTTTGGATGAGAAGGATGTTGAGGTATTTATACATGAACAAGATGGAGCAACCATAATTTTCTCTGACAACAATGCAACAGTTGCACCATCAAAGAATTCTGTTATTCACAAGAGGACAAAGAAAATTGATGCTAAATATCATTTCATAAGAGAATTAGTTAACAATGGTGAGATTATGTTGCAACATTGCAGGTCAGAAGAAAATTTTACATACGTCTTCACAAAGTCATTGGCACGTGGAATTTTTTTTATCTCAGAGATTGTTGGAGAATGGTCGATGGAGACAATTGCGATTAAGGAGTAGTGTTGGAGAAAAAATATCAACCACCATGTTAAATACACTGACAACATCCATACTTCAATAAATGTTTTGCAAGTTGCGGATTGAGTTTGCAGAGAAGGACATCACATAAATCAAGTTCTGAACATAAGGAAAATTACCCATTCCGCAACACAGTAAATAATTAAAGTCAAATGATAATTTAATGAAGGGTTGGAAGAAATGTACGGTTAAAAATTTATTCCACAAGTGTTATTTACTTCACGTAATCTCTGCAAAGTTCAAAAAGTCATGTTCACCCATCCTGTGTATTAAATTTTGGCTGTCATGAATTAAATGTCTTAGATATATATCTTTTGATCATACATGTATGTAGAAGTTGAAGGTTATGTGGTAGATGTTAGTCTAGACAGACAATGGGAGAAAATCGTGGAGCAAATTTTGGTGGGCGAGTGAAAACAACAGTTACAAGTTTTACTGTGTGTTACTTCTTAAGCCCTAGTGAATGTAAATATTAGTAAGAATAGTTGTTTTACCAGTGAAGGAGCCCCAACCTCCATATGCATGTGTTTATTGTATTTTTTAATGATAATATAAAGTATTGTTAGTTGATATTTGGTTGTGAAAAAATCACTTATGATTTTTACTGCAACAACTTTGTTTTACTCTCTTTCACCATGAGTAAGATTGTTTGATTATATTTGCTCCACTATAGTTGTGATTTTAGTCTCCGCCACTCTGTATTAAAAGGAAGACCTTCATGATTTGATTTCCACAATTGTATGGTCTGGATTAATACATTTCCGCAACTCTGTGTGAACTCTATGTGTTGAGAAAAAAAAATTCCCATGCATTAAAATATTCTAACATGTTGAGCATTGGGGCCACACGACAACTATAGAAACCACACAATCAATATACGCAAGTTTCATATCTGTAGTCTTACGTGATGCAATGGAGTGATAAGAAAAGGGGTGTATCAAAGGCTAAAAATCAGAGCCACTCCCAAAGTATAATTAGTAGTTAGCTTGGAGCTATCGAGAGGTCAACCTTACCAATCATCATCTGACTCTTATTGTGATGGACTGAGACATCATCACAGCAATAGTTGTGTTTGAATTTATTAGCTGGATTATTACAGATGGATCAACTATTTATTAAGATCTCGTGCACTGAAAACCATACTACTGTCCACATAAGCATACAATACAATGGCCGAATGGTGGTTAAAAGTCAATTATTATTAACACATGAAGGTTCCATATATAGTTATTCAGTGTTGCACGTTCACACCTTGAAAATGAGGATTGGTGCCATAAAATCATTGCATAATATTAGAGGTTTGAGAAGCACGTACAATACTTTTGGAACCATCGTTCTATGGTTATTAGGGCTATCATAATAGCATGAGAAGGACAAAACAACCATCTAATTGGTGTGTTGAAACTCTAAGGCCTAGAGAGTAACGGTTGCTCGTGGAAGGGTGAGAGGCCACCAGGATATTTGATCTAAGACCTCAAGGGTCATTTCATTTATTTGTTGAGGGTTGTTACTATTGACCACGTGAGGACCAAACCCCAAACCGGCCCGAGAAGAATGCTGATATGGAAAGGGGTTGGGGCATAACTCTGAGGTCAAGCTTCAAGGTATATAGGCCACACATCTGTGTTGGAGAATCTAATTCCATCCACCTACTAGGTGTTGAAACTGTCCATCTAGGTGTCCTAGTTCAGTTTCATTTATTCTATTTTTAGTTGAGTCTCTCTCTAGTCATTTAATGTTGATGTCTCCATTGTAATCTTATTTAACTCATTTGTAATCTTGAGAAGAGCAATCCTCTACTCTAGTTATTTTCATTTTTCAATTCTTGTCAAGGTATTAGAGCTTTCTATTGATGATTTGATGAATCCAACAACAGAGCTTGTTGATTATGACTTGGTGATACGAACAACGGAGCTTGTTGATGATGTTTTGGTGATTCCAACAATAGAGCTTGTTGATGATGATTTGGTGATTCTAGCAACAAATATTACCGATGAAAGTAAAAATACGATGGTAAATCCAGTGACTAATATTGTTGATGTAAATTTTGATAGAGAATTTTTGGCTAATGATGATTGGTTGCATAAGATGCGAAAAAAACATCATATTAGTATGATGCTATTTGGTGAGATAATCCCATTTGAGTCAGGGGAAGAAAACCTATTTGCAATAGCACAGGTTAGCAAAGAAGAGACAAAGATAAATATAGAGACATAAACAAAGATAAAGACAGATGCAAAGAAAGAAGTCTGGAAAGGGAAAGCAGAAGCAGAGATAGAGGCAGAAGCAGAGAAGGAAGCGCAACAAGAGAAAGTTTCCATTACAGAGCAGAAGGAAGCCCACAAAGAGAAAACAGAGACAGAGGAAGAGGCAGAGAAGGAAATGCAACAAGCGAAAGATCTCATCGTAGAGCATAACGAACAAAACAAATGTGGTTTTGAAGATTTTTTACACTTAACATTGATTTCCAATGTGCAGGTAAACAAACTGATTATGAAGAGGACTTAAAGTTCCTTGAAACATGGCTTGCAACACTATGTCTTGATGAGGTCTACACAGAAGTTGTAGATATGAATGTTGAAGATAACATGCATGATGAAAACGTCAATGAAATTTTAAGGTATTGGATTTTTGAAGAGATTAAATTTTATTCTCATCTTACGTTGCAGCAGATTGATGATGAAAAGCGTACTATAGAAGACAATATGTGGTAGCATCCCACATACAAGTCATTTCTTGAAGAAGTCCAAGACATGCTTAGACAGTCCGAAACAATAGAAGACCTACACCCACAAATGAAGAAACATAGGTTTGAAGAATATAACAAGAAGAAAATAATGAAACAATTTAGAGGCTATAGAATCTGGAAGAAGAGAAGAAGAAAACTAAATCTAGTTGAAGTCAGTTTTTTAAATTGTAAGCCTCGTTGAGACATAGAACAACAAGTATCTTAATTAAATTTTTATGTATTTGTAATTAAAGGGGAGTGTTGGAGAATATAATTCCAACCACCTACTAGGTGTCGAAACCGTCCATCCAAATGTCTTAGTTCAATTTCATTTATTCTAGTTTTAGTTGAGTCTCGTTGCAGTCATTTAATGTTGATGCCTCCAATGTAATCTTATTTAACTCATTCGTAATATTGAGAAGAGAAATCATATGCTCCACTTCTTTTCAGTTTTCAATTCTTGTCAATCTGTGAACACATCTCTAGATTGGTGAGAAGATCGGCATCACATTTATTCTCAAGGCCAAAAGGTCATACGCTTGTGTGGAGCCAAAGGACAGTTGGGAAAGCCAAAAAACCATTCCACTGTTAGGAACATAGGTGTATTAGTAACGTTGAGACCACCATTGATCCATATTTATGCAGGAATGCAACAGAATACACATATAACCATAAATACAAATATGTAACGAAAATAACACTTCATTTCATTAATATCAAAGAACTGAAATTTGTTTACAGACAGAATGGAAATAAACTACCTAGGGCATTGGTAGCTTATCTTTGAGAAGATATGTGGTGGCTACAGGCCTATGAACTATGCTACAATGAGGCTCAAGGGCATATTTATTATTGAGAAACAATGAAAAACCATAAACATCAAAAAACCTAACCCTAGGAGATGAGCGCCAAAAATATGGGCCCCGTTTGGGTAAATTGATACATCAACTTCCCAAGGACATAACTTTGGCATATGATCTTCGTTCGACGCGATCAATACCTAATTAGAAATATATATCCAAGTAATACAAATTTTGACAAAGAAACATCCATTTATGGCCCCATGTTGCTCTCATTTTTCCCAAAAAAACGTCGTTTAGGGCCTCAAAATGGCTCCAGAATTTCAGGACCCGAAAAACTGCTAAACATAGTAAATTGTGCTATAATTAAGGAAATTGAAAAACTGAAAGAAACAATGGTGGGGCCCCAAGTGGAATAGGCAGGTGGCCACAAATATCCACCTGGATCATTCCTCCCTCCTTAGGAATCAATGGTCCCCATTGCGTTGAGTTCCACCATGAGATGAGGAAGCTTCTGTTGAACTTGGTCCCTGGTGAAGAACTTGCCTTCATGCAGGAGTTGGATAGATTTGACAAACTGATACAGTTGGATCTTTTACTGTCAATTTTTCTTAGTTTTCATGTCGATGATACAATCTTTGGTGGCCTGTTCCATTTATTCTGGGTTTAACTCTCCTGGTGTGAGTTGTTCTGCAATGTTGGAGGTGTCCAGTAGAGGTGGGAAGTAGGGTCGAAGGCAGTCCACATTGAATATTAGGTGTAGACCAAGAAATGGTGGAATACTAAGCTCGAAAGCATTGGTCCCTACAGCCTTGGTGATGGTGTATGGCCCATATCAGAGTGGGTGAAGCTTGCGGTGAGGTCCAGTGAGGCACTCCTTATGAAAATGTATCCACACTTTGTTGCCCACCTAGAAGTTGTGTGGAACCCAATGTTGATCATGTCGTTGCTTGTGCTTAACATTGGCTTTGTCCAATATGTCATGAACCTGTTGGAAGATGTGTTGAATGCACTTGATGAAGTTTTTCACTTTGTCAGCTTAAGACTAGACATGAGTTGAATCGGCCTGAGTAGCTGCAAATGACATGGCTACGTCAATGGGACATAGTGGCTAGAATCCAAAGCCCACCTAAAAGGGGTTGTGGCCAGTTGAGATGTGGAGAGCCTAGTTATAACTATGTTATACATAGGGGAGGCTCTCATCCCATGTGCATGGATGGTTTGAATTTTACATGCGTATAATGTGTACAATCATCATTTTGACGACCTTTGTCTAGCCATCAGTTTGGGGATGGAACGCTGTGGAATTGGTGAGCTTGGTGTCCAACATTGAACAGAGGTTGGAACAAAATGTGCTAAGGAACCTATTGTCCCAATATGAGATGATAGACTATGGGATCCCAAAGTGAACCCACACTCATTCAAAGAAGAGTTTAGCAGTGGCTTGTGTTGTGATATTCTTCTTGCAGGCCACCATAATGGCCATCTTCGAGAATTTGTCGACGACCATGAAAACACAGTCATTTCCATGCTTAGTAGAAGGAAGGACCAACATGTAATCTATGGAGATGGATTCCCAAGGTTAAATAAGGGTAGGTATAAGCAGAGTATAGAGGCCTTGCTTCTTGATGGTCAGTTTGGCAATGGTGCAAGTAGTGCAGGATCTGATGTACCTCCCGACATCTTGTTGAAGGTTTAGCTAATAGAAATACTTCTCAAATCCTGCCACTATTTTCTTGACCCCGAAATTCCCTACAACTCGAGTATAGTGTGCTTCCCAAATAATCTTGGCACGCTCGGTTGAAGGAACACAAAGGTGTCCCAGGTGACATAACAATGCATTTTGGAGGTGAAAATTTGGAACTTGCATACCCTCCAAGAGTGTCTTGTATGTGTGGCCGAATTTTGGATTGCTCTTATAGAGAAGCGATAAATCAGAAGTCTCGTGCCCACAAGAGTTGAGAACAGTGGTTAGTGCCATGATCAGTGGTCGACTGAGGCAGTCTGCAACATTATTGATGCTGCCCTTATTGTACTTTATGTTCAAATGAACCTATTGCAGAAATGTGGACCACTTATAATGGCGATCATTTTTTAGATTCCCTTGTCTCTGTATGAACTACAGGGGTCAGTGGTCTGTGTGGATGATCGTTTCCTTCCCAAAAATGTAATTCTTCCATTTTCAGCAAGCCTGCACAATGGAATACATCTCTTTTTCATAAGTGGGATACTTGCGGGCTATGTCAGACAATGTCTCACTGTGATATGCCACTGGATGCCCCTGTTGAGTAAGAACTGCCCCAATAGCATAGTTAGAGGTATCTCTTTCGAATCTCAAATGGTTGTCGCAATTTTGGTAATGTGAGAACTGGGCAGAGTAGATGCGATGCTTCAATTCTACGAAAGCCTTCTGTTGTGATTATGAAAAAAAGATTTTTTCTTTCGCTCCTCCCATGGTGACTTAACTCAAGGGCCAAGTGATATGAGAGAATCCCAACACGAACCTGCAATAGAAATTAGCAAGACCCAGAAAGTTGCGAAGCTCTGTTAGAGTGGTTAGGGTTTTCCAATCATGAATGACTTAGATCTTGGTTGGAGCCACATGCACCCCCCGTTCATCAATAATGTATCCTAGGTATTGAACCTAGGTCATGCAAAAAGTTCACTTCTCCAAATTGGCACACAACTTGTGTTTCTGCAGTGTTTAGAGGACCTGTCAGATGTGGTGGAAGTGCTCTTCCCAAGTCTAGTTGAAAATCAGAATGTCATCCAAGTACACTAATACAAATGAGTTGGTGAATGGTCACAAGATGTCATCCATCAACCTCATTAAGGTTGCAGGAGCATTCTTCAACCCGGAAGGCATGACCGGCCATTCGAAAAGGCCCTCCTTGGATTTGAAGGAAATATTCCACACATCAGAGGGTTTGATTGGTACTTGGTGATACCTGGACTTCAAGTCGATTTTGCTAAAATATTTCACCCCTTTGAGTTGGTGCAGAAGGTCATCAATCAATGGGATCGGGTACCTATTATGAAAAATGATCTTTTTGAGCACCCGATCGATCGGTCCATTGGGCAGTGATGCACCTAGGGTCAGGTCAATGGGGTGCTTGACCTGACAGTGCAAAGGCACCCTTGTGGGTGAGGTGAATATGTCCTCGTACTCCTCCACGACCTTGTCCATTTATTGTTTTGTGCAGAGGAGCCCCGTTTGGAGGTCGTGGCCACACTCTTCTTCTTGCCTTGGGGGTAGATCATTAAGAAAACAAATTTCCCAGTTTTGGAAATCAGCTTACTGCATTGTTTTGCAGTAACCAAAAAGATAGCGACAGGCGATGGTACCTATGGTATCCTGTACAACTTATTTCCCAAAGTAACAATAACAGTGCGAGGCTGAGACTCATACACAGCATGTCGCTTCCACAAGTATGGTTGGCCTAATAATACATCACAAACATCAAGAGGAGCATTGTCACATAATACCTCATCCGTGAAGGGCTTGATGTTGTAGGGAAGGCAACACTGCTGGTTGATGTAGAGATCCCGTCCTTAGTGAAGCCACCTGATGGTGTAGGGGGGTGGGTGTGCTTTGGTCGGCAAGCCCAACCGCTTCATGACCTTTGCTGAAATTAGGTTCTTTTAACTCCCACTGTCGACAATGAAGTTGATGTACCAATTTACCCAAACGGGGCCCATAGTTTTGACGCTTCATCTTCTAGGGTTAGGTTTTTGGATGTTTAGTGTTTTCCATTGTTTATCAATAATAAATAGGCCCTCGAGCCTCATTGTAACACATTTCAGAGGCTTGTAGCCACCACATCTCTTCTCATAGATAAGCCACCGGCACCCTAGCTAGTTTATTTCCATTCTTTTTGTAAAAAAAAAATTAGTTCTTTGATATTAATGAAATGAAGTGTAATTTCCGCTGCATATTTGTATTTATGGTTATATGTGTATTCTGTCATTTTCCTGCATAAATCTTGATCAGTGGTATAAGAGTGGTCTACTCTTTCTCGATCCTTCTTTGCATGTCCCCAATGAGGTCGAGGTATAAGGAGTTAGGGCTCGATCTGGTTGACCCTTTGCAAGATTAGCCTCGCAAACCCTAATGGACGGCCATGGGGGACGAAAAGAAATATGAGGGAGCAGGAGATCCTATCAAAGTATTTCTCGAGGAGGCCTTTGAAAAACTTAAAGAAATAATGGTGGTGCCCCAAGTGGAATAGGTGGGTGGCCACCAATATCCACTTGGATCAACCATCGAGGTGTAGTCCAGAGGTGTTGGAAGAAAATTTCATGTGGTATTTATTAGTTTCCTATGCATAAAGGTACCATGAACACAATCGATCTCGCCATCCATCAACAAATATCGAACTCCTATTTTAGTTGCTCCCATGTTTGTAAATCGGTCAAAGTCGAGATGGTCAAAATGCCATAAACTACAACTGATGGCTAAGGCAGTTATATGCTAGGTTTGGAGGGGAATAACATGGGAAAAAATTAAACTATGGATTCGAAAGAGCGTGAAGTGGTCATTCAAAAAGGGGTCAAGAGCCATAGCATTGCAGGATGTTCACTGGAGAGCAAGAGCACCACACGAAGATTTTGTAAAGGTCACTAGGGAAAAAAAACCTCAAAATTGATGTGGATAAAGTTTCCTAAGGTCATATAGGAAGAAAACCATGAAAAATAAATTACATATGGGACACATATATGTATTCAGTCGAGGAGCGGATTTCATATTGTTTATCCCGTAAGTTTGGGTTGTTGAGATACTAATCTCACTGTCTGTTAGGTGTCATTACATTTAATTCTCTTGTATGCTAGGTGTCATAGATAGTTCAGTTTTACTTCAGTTTAGTCGAGTTATACTCCAATAATTTATTATTGATGTTTACAATGTAATCTATTTAACTATTTTTGAATATTGAGAAGAGAAATCTCTGCTCCACTTTTTCGCTTTCATTTTTTGTCATGGTATCAAAGTTTAGCCTATGTAAGACTCCTTGAGAGCAACAGAGATCAAAGCTACATTGTGTAAGACTCCAGAGCAACAACGTGAGCACAAGAGAAGTATTTGAATACTATTGAGGTGTAGAGATCCAAAGGAAAAATAAGAACAAATAACTAGCAGAGGAGAAGCCCCTGATAGTTGAGTTAAGTTATTTTTTAAATTTAAGTTTTCTTTTAATCAAAACTCTTTTTGAAGGAACAGTCGCACCGATCAGCCATCAGCATTGGTTTGAGGTAGATACCCGTGTCGATCAACACTAGTCTGGGCCAAATACTTGTGCCGATCAGCGCACTTTTTAGCCAGATACCCGCGTTGATCTGATAAAACCTTACAATGATTTTTTCCTGTGCAACCAATGCGGAAGCATTGTTACAAAGCCTCTTCGGTGTGATATTTTTGTAGAGAGAAATTGTTGTAGAAGAAATTTGAAGAAATAATGACTTCTTCTGATGCTTTGTCATAGACCCCAAATCTGCTTGGAAAAAAATATGATTTTTGGAGTTTAAGAATGAAGAATTTTCTCCAAGCCCAAGAGTGTTGGGATACACTTTAGATCGCCTATGTAGATCTGACCCAAGAAGCATGGGTGACCTTGACCAATAATCAGAGGAATGGAGGTCTTGAACTCGAAAATAAAGAGAACATAGCCAAATGTTGGATACAAAACTCAGTCAATGACTCTATCTTTGACAAGATAACCAATGTGTCAACAAGAAAAGAAACTTGGGATATTTTGAAAGTTTCTTATCAAGGAAATGATACAGTGAAGACAGTTAAACTGCAAACGTTGAGAGCTCAGTTTGAAACCCTAAATATGTCTGACAGTAATAATGTGGATCAATTCTTGACTAGAGTAATGGGAATAGTCAATCAGATCAAACTCATTGGCGAAACCATTACATATCAGAAAATTGTTGAAAAATTCCTTCGAAGCCTACCCAAGAAATATGACATGATTATAACTTCCATTTTGGAATCCAAATATTTACAACTTTATCAGTAGAACAGTTGACTAGATCAATTATGGCACATGAAACAAGACTCAACTTGGCAGAAGACTCCATAGAACAAGATTTCAAAACAAAACTCACATTTGGAAGAGGCAGAGGCAGAGGCAGAGGATATAGAGGTAGCAAAAAGCGAGGCAGAGGCCGAAGCAGTGGCAGATCAGATCATCATTCAATAGAGAAATGGAGACCTCCAAAAAACCAAACCTAGAGAGGCAGATGATGGAACAAATCTAATTTCCAATAATACTACTATAAGAAGTTTGGGCGTTATGAACATGACTACAGAAAGAAACAATCAAATCGACAAAGAGGAATTGTCCATCTCTCCAACAATGAAGGAGAATCATCTGAAACGATGTTTCTTTCATGCCATCTTATTGAAGACAGTCACAATGAATACCTTTGGTTGCTAGAGAGTGGATGAAACAATCACATGAAAGGTAACAAGAATCTTCTTTCTACTCTTGATGCTTCCATAACATCAGAGATTACACTTGGAGATCGCTCATGTATTGAAACTGAAGGGAAAGGTATTGTCCCTATTCTTAATAAACATAACCAACACAAATATATCCCTAATGTTTACTATGTTCTACATTTGAAACATAACCTCCTTAGTGTAGGATAATTAATGGAGCATGGTTATGAGGTATTATTTCAAACAAAAACATGCTATATTTATGATAGAACTCCCAATAAAATATTGACTGAAAAAATTGAAAAGACCAAGAATAGGATGTTTCCATTGAATCTTAGAAGTTGAAATACCTCACAATATTTAGTCGATAATATATCAAGAATATATGAGACTCATCTATGGAATTCTAGGTATGGCCACATCCCCATCAAGAGTCTAAGTCTGCTTCAAAATAATTCTTTAGTCATTGATCTACCTACTATGAGTGAAAAGACTGTAATTGTGAAATTTGTGTCCTATCCAAGCATAAAAGAGACAGCTTTCCCACATATTCCTCTAGAGTGAAATAACCTCTAGAACTTGTCCATACAGATATATGTGGCTCAATGCAGACACAATCCATTGGTGGTTATTTCTATTTTCTGACATATAATGATGACTATAGCAGGAATTTATGGGTGTATTTAAAAAAAAAAATCAGATACCTTCTCTAGATTTAAAGAGTTCAAAGTAGAAGCATAAAAGCAACGTGGAATCTTGAAAGAACTTAGATCAGATAGAGGAGGAGAGTACAGCTCCAGTGAATTCAAAAAAATTTGTTAACAACAAGGAATCATAATGCATAACACTACAAGATATACTCCACAGCATTATGGAGTAGCACAAAGAAAATATTAGTCAATCATGAACATGGCGAGACTTATGCTACGTGAAAAGAAGCTTTCAAATAACTACTGGGCTGAAGCAGTGTCGACAATAGTGTATGTTCTCAAAATATCACCAACATCCACTCTACAAGATACAATACCTCAATAAAAATGGGACGGTAACAAGGTAAATGTATCACACTTTGGAATTTTTGGATCAATAGCTTTTTCACATGTTCCTGAGCAACAAAGAAAAAAACTTGATGATAATAGTGAAAAATGCATATTCGTAGGCTATATTGAGCATTAAAAGGCCTACAGATTTTATAATCCAGTTACCAAAAAAATTATTTTAAGGAGTATGTCAAATTTTTTGAAAATAAATCTTGGTTTGATCATGTTGATGAAATTTCAAATCAGTCATTTTGTCTACCACAATCACCAATATTGTAGGTTCAATAATAGCTAGACCATTCTAAAAATGGTACATCATCAAGAAGTGATTTATCCAGTGATCAAACATCTTCAGAAGAGGGACAAAAAACAAGAAGCATCAGATAAATATATGAACAAGAGCATGAATTCGACCAACAAAATATGTTTTC
The DNA here is from genome assembly GCA_034641835.2 of Pinus albicaulis. NCBI lineage: Eukaryota > Viridiplantae > Streptophyta > Pinopsida > Pinales > Pinaceae > Pinus > Pinus albicaulis. Next base: position 183,235,239 of record CM076569.1, on the reverse strand, counting down.
ATTTCTTTCAACTCAACCGGCCCATTTTAAAGAAGCAGTTAAAGAAAATTATTGGGTTGATGCAATGAACCAAGAAATTGATGCCATAGAGAAGAACCAAACTTGGGAATTAACTGATCTCCCAAGAGACAAAACCAGAATTGGTGTAAAATGGGTATATAAGACCAAGCTAAATGAAAAAGGAAAATTGAGAAACATAAGAAAATGTTGGTTGCCAAGGGATTCTCACAACAACTTGGTGTCAAATATAATGAAACATTTGCTCCAGTAGCAAGGTTAGACACAGTCAGAACCATTTTGTCCATAGCAGCTCAACACAAATGGAAAGTCAATTAGCTTGATGTAAAATCTGCCTTCCTAAATGGTATATTGCAGGAATAAGTTTATGTACAGTAGCCTTCTAGTTTTGAAGTGCCAGGAAAAGAGCATAAAGCATATAGATTGAAGAAAGCTTTATATGGTGTGAAACAAGCTCCAAGATCCTGGTACAGTGGCATCGACACCTATCTCACAAAAAATGTTTTTTCCAGAAGTAGCCATGAACCCACTTTGTATACCAAATCTCATGAAGTTAAAATTCTTATTATATGCCTTTATGTAGATGATCTTCTTTATACAAGAAATATGATGTTAGAAGATTTCAAAACAACAATGCAAACCGAGTTTTATATGACAGATCTAGGAGTCACGAAAAATTTCTTAGGCATTGAAATTCACCAATCTGCTAATGGAATTTTTGTTTGACAACAAAATATGCCAATAACATCATCCAAAAGTTGAGAATGACCAATTTCAAATCAACTGATACACCAATTTCTTAAGGTACCAAACTCAAAAAAGAAGATGTAGCATCACTCGTTGATCCCACATTGTATAAAATTCTAGTTGGTAGTTTGTTGTATCTCACTGGAACTAGACCTGATATTATGTTTGCAACAAGTTTTGTCTTCAAGTTTATGCATTCACCAAAGATTACTCATTAGAAGGTTGAAAAAATAATCTTAAGGTGTATTACAGGGACCATAAAATATGGTTTATTTTACACATTCATAAAATAGTTCACTTTCAGGTTATACATACATTGATTATATAGGAATTTTAGATGATCACAAAAGTACCTCAGGGTATGTTTTTCGTCTTGGAACCAATCTAATTTCATGGACATCCAAGAAACAATCAATCGTTTCAATATCTTCTGCAGAGGCAAAATATGTAGCAGAAAATTTAGCAACTTGACAAGCAGTGTGGTTGAGAATATTATTGAAATATATTTCAAATATTCAGAAGGAACCAACTCCAATTTACTGCGATAACAATTCAGCAATTTATTTATAAAAAAATCATTTTTTTTCACAAAAAGAGCAAGCACACTGACACATGTTTTCATTTCATTCGTGGCCTTTTCAATGATGGGGACATAGTACTTTCTTTTTGTGGTTCCAAATATCAGCTTGCAGATATTTTCACAAAGCCATTGGGAAATAATGTATTTGAATTTCAAAGAGAGATATTAGGCATTGTTAGTGCCTCCATTTGTAACAGTTGAGGTCAGGAGGGGATATTGAGATACTAATCTCACTGTCTATTAGGTTTCATTACATTTAATTCTCTTATCTGCTAGGTGTCATAGACTGTTCAGTTTTACTTCAGTTTAGTTGATTTCTACTCCGGTCATTTATTATTGATGTTTACAATGTAATCCATTTAACTATTTTTGAATATTGAGAAGAGCAATCTGTGCTCCACTTTTTCGCTTTCATTTTTTGTCTCATATAATTTTCATGAAGGGAATCATATCATTTGTAGAAATATTGAAGATAGTGGAGGAAATCGTGTGAATTTCAGTAGGCTTCAGGTTGTATGGACTCTTCAGATGTTGCGTGGGGGAGATAAATAAGTCACTAAGCACTTTCATTAGTTATTATCCCAGACACCATGCCGATTGGTTGATGACCCATAGTGCTAGAGAACTTTGGTAACATTTGGAGTTATAAGGGATTATTTTTAATTCATATATATATATATACAAACACACAAAGGGGTTATAAGGATTTTATTTTCTTGTTTAAAAAATAAATAAATAAAAAGACAAAAATACATTTCCTTTCTTTAAAAAAAAAGGAAAAAAGAAAAAAAGGTGGGAAAATAATTTCTATTATTATCGCCATAATTTAGATTGTATCATTATAATGTTTGACATCCATTTTTCATTGATTCAGAGTGGAAAAAGTGGAGGAATCAACTCATGGTACTGTTTTTACTAGCGGGACCTAGTTTGGCAAAATGGGGTCTAAAACCTTTCGGGAGAGTTTAGAGGCATCAAACGAAATTTTTTGGGGTTAAACATTTGATGATTTATTGTTGCATCTTTTCATGCTATTTTACACACATATAACTTTCCAACAATGCAAGAATCATGTCAATAAGAGCCCGTATGTGAAAGTAATGCCATTGAGAAGTTGACCTTCATATTTTCACCAACATGGTTCGAGAGGATGACGCTTCAACCCACATTAGTCATGGAAATGGGGCTAGCTAGGTGTTTTTTATGTAAAATAATCTGGAAGATTATATATTGTAACTATGTTTAAGGCTTGATGTAGTCAAACTTAACCACCAGTAGGCTATTTGGTTGTGTTGTAACTGGACGACTAGGAGGAAGAGGCATTCCATTCTTTTGATATAATTTTGTTACATATATAAGAAAAAATAGCCAAGAGGGATAGGAGGTAGAGCATACAAGGAGAATTTGAGCACTATAGCATCCCACAGGTCACATGCCTTACTTATTTGTACCTGCAACTATATTTCCAAATAGAGAAAGAGAGTGAAGCGACCTCACTTTCTAGCTAGGTTTTATCCTGAGAGGGTTTCCGGGAGCATATCTTGTGTCTTATGTGTGTGTGTGAGCTTAATTTTTCGTTCTCTACTTTTATTCATAATTTCTATTCACATGGATGCATTAGTTATAGTTAGTTTCAAAACAACATACCATTCTCAAAAGGAGTCCATGTCATTTTGTAGTAGAGGTAATCATTGGAAGTGAAGGAAGGATAGAGGCTAAGCTCTTCGCACTTCGATCTGAATTAAAATGAAAAAATCCAGTCATAGACCTTTATAACTTGGAGGAATTAGACACATGTCTGTCTAGGGTGGGGCCCCTAGAATGGAAGAAACTAAATCATTCTCAAGTCATCCATGATTGTGTTAACACAACCCAAAATCTTGGAGAATCCTTGTGAATAATTCAAATTCACAATTTCCTCTTGTCTTAATAGGATCATATCTTTAACTTCACCACTAACACCTTACAATAATGATCTCATGAGGGAGATATTGCAGCTGATAGTATAAAACATTCAAGGGTTGAACAACTTCAAGCTTCCTACCTTTCAGAAGTGGCACAAAATTCTAGAACTCATGGAAGAATTCAACTTTGGCACATTGATGTTGAATATTGAATGTGATGAATTGAAATTTTAGTTTCTCCAAACCTTTTACATCGACATTACATAAACTTATCTCGAATGTGTCCAAAAAACCATGCAAAATATTACGTCCCTATTCTTAGAAGGAGATGTTGATATTTGCATTTATGGTAAGGAACAAAAAAATTCTATTTAGAGAGACTTGCAACTAATAAGCTAGCTTGACAAGCACTTGAAGTAAATGGGGAAAGGAAGGAGGATATTCTTCCTAATGACTTGGTAGAATCTTGTACAACTAAATCCATAGATCTTCAGGAGGACATCCATGAAGAATATGAGTCTTCAAGTGTAGATAAAATTCCACCAGTGCATCCATGTTTGACAACTAGAGAGGATGAACAACAGATTGTCCCCATAGGTGGAGAAGACCAGGGAGAAGGAATTCAAGGAAACTTAAGCGAGGAGTCAGTAGTAGTGAACCGAGGTGTTGAACATGATCATGAGGAAAAAGATGACAAACATATTATACAAGATGAGCCATTTCCAGAGATCTTGTCAAAGGCTAATGTTGAATTTGTGATATTTGGGCATATTGCAGAGATAGATGCAGATACATTCAACATTGTACCAAAATTTACAGGAGAGGACTACTGGGAAAAGATTAATAATTTCAAGACATGTATTATGATGTTGAAGAAGAGGATTCAGACAGTTTGAGGCACTATCTTATTGGAGTACAAAAAATTAAGGAACTCATAAGAGTATGTGTCGAGTCAGCATTCATGTTGTCTAGTGTTGATGAATGACTCAAGCCCCTCACAAGGAAACAAGAGGAGTATAGTTGTGAGTTCGAGAGAAAACCCCTACAAGAGTACAGAGATAGGGCTTGCAACACTACCAACCCACCTTTATACATTGGGGAGAGCATGACATATTTTCCCAAATGGATCATTTTGAGTGATCAGGTGGAGTAACATGAGTTGGGCATCAAGAAAAATTAACAAAGTAAATTTGTTCCATGTGTAGGAATTCATCCTTCCCATGGGATGGATTGGTGAGATATTATGAGTTGGTACTCTATTAATGGGATGATTCTTAGGAGGATACTCTTAGCCAAGGGAATATTATATCATGGTCCCTTAGGAATAAACAATGATATTGGAGGACTGAGGTGGTATCATAACCCATAGGTCTCAGGACTTAGGTGGCATTGGGATCTAGGTGGATCTATTGATGGAAGGATTGGTTGGAGGATTGTTTGGGATCTAGGTATTGAAGGAACCATTCATGCATGTTTAGTAGGGAAACATAGGGTAGAATAAGGGTTTGTATGGGATCTTCATATCAGTATAAAAATGCATCTTCTATGGATAGATGTGTTTTTTTTTAGGGAAAACAATCTTGGGGTGGGAGGATTTGCATTATTCCCTTTTCTTGATATGGTTAAAATAGACAGAATCTACCCATGGCATTTACTATGGTATTTTCCCATGGTGTTTGCCTTGGTTTTTTGAGGGAAAACAATAAATAATGTTTTTAGAGAGTCCATCAAGCCTATAAAATGGTACAGGATCTAGGAATTTTGGTCATCTTGAGTTTGTATATCCTAATGTGTCATGTTGAGAACTTGGCAAGGCCAATTCTAGTTTTATCCCTTGGACGAAAATCCCGTGGGTGTAATCTTTTTGGTGGATCCATCCAGGGTCCATGATTTTCTTATTTTATGAGAAGACATGCATGCCATGGCAACGACTCTGATATTATTGTATGGGCATGTACTATTTTCTTCAGTTAATAATATAAATAAAAGGTTGCATTTCAAGGCCTTGTTTGTGTTTTTGTTTCTTCCCGAAATCATTTTTTTATTAGAACACTAAAGTGTGCTAGATCCATTGAAAATTCAAACATTTGGGATGTTATAGTTCTCCATCTATGTATGACGTTGAGGGATATATGCTTGTGATTATCTTAGTTAAGTGTGTGATTTTCCTATTAATATTTTCCATATTTTCCATAAGCTCAACCATATCAACAATGATTTTCTATTGCTATTATCATTTTCTATGAGGACTCTTCCAGTTAGAGTTTTTGTGTGCCAATATAGGTTGAAAAACTACACATAAGAAAAATCCTTAGCTCTAGTGGATTTTCCCACATCTGGTATCCTAGTCCACATGTGTGTATCAGATGAAACTTTGACCTTGTCTAACTTGCTCCTCTATGTCAGATATTTGTCTTTGGATAAATTTTGGGATGAAATCACTGTATCTTTCCATTGTCACCTTGGAAGATGATTTTCTACACGAGCCTTGATGAAATGGGGGAAAAAAATGGGAGAGGGTAGAGCACTAGGTCGTCCCCTTCTACTACAACAAGAGGTGGCAACAAGATGGCACCCGACCATACTAGGGTCATAGAAATCAACATATAGAGTAGAGGTGGGGTAAACAATCATATATAATGGAGAATGAGCAAGGAGAAATGGAGGAGGGCTTGAAGAAGGAGGGATAAGCCAAAAGAAAAGAGAAACACAACAAAGAATGGGTGCGACCAAGATGGGGAACCACAAAGAGAAGAAAAAATCAATAGGGATAAATTAGAGATTTAGTGGGAATTCAAAGAGTTGCAGGAAAAATGAAACCCCTCTAGATACACAAGACCTATAAAAGGGAGAGTGATTTGAACTCATTAGGGGAATTTTGAGGTCCAAAATGGGCCTACTAAGAAAATTGTACAACTAAAGTAAACTTTATAAGAACCAATAGCATTTAAGATGATGATGTCAACCATGGGGGATGATTCACCATTTTTGGAGTAAAAAATTAAATAAGATTAAAAAATAATAAAATAATAAAGCTACTTTTCAACTCATATTTTCAACTTATATCCTTAATTATTTACTCAAATGTCGAGTAGGAGTACTCATTGGATGTAAAATTTAATTCCTCATCTAAGGAGTACCCATGTTGCATACTTTCGATGGACCTTGCCACACAAAAAAAGAGAAATACATGAAAAAACATGATTGCAAAAACAATTTTCATGTAGCAAGGTCAATTAAAAGTATGGAACATAGGTACTCCTTGGATGAGGAATAAAATTCTACATCCAACGAGTGTTTCTACTTTAAATTTGAGTAAACCAATAGGAAGAAAAGTTGAAAATACACGTTGAAAAAATAGTTTTTTCTTCTTTCCCTCTAAACCTTGATGATGCAATCTAATATTATTTTATTATTTCCACTATTATTTTAAAATTTCCTTAGGAGGCCCATTTTAGACTTCAAATCATAAAGACAGAATACAGATATAACCATAAATACAGATATGCATTATAAATAACACTTCATTTCATTAATATCAAAGAACTGAAATATGCTTAGAGACATAATGGAAATAAAATAGCTTTGGCGATGGTAGCTTATCTATGAGAAGAGATGTGGGGGGTAAATGCCTCTGAACTGTGTTACAATGAGGCTCAAGGGCCTCTTTATTATTGAATAATAAGAGAAAACCCTAAGCAATCAAAACCCTAACACTATGAGATATAATGGCAAGAGTTTGTGGGCCCCGTTGGGGTTAGTTGGACAACCAACTTCCCAGGGTTGTAACTTGGTCATATTATCTCCATTTGGCTCGTACGATACCTCATTGGAAATATCTCTCAAGTACTGCAAGATTTATTGCAAGCCTTTTCCTATGGTTGCAAGCTTTTCCCTATGAATGCAAGCTTTTGGCTCTGGCTACAAGCATGTTGCAGACCTTAAAAAAATGTTGTTTAGGGGGTCAAAAATTCTTTGGTAGTTTAGGACCTGAAAAAATGTTAAAAATAGTAATTGTTTCTATAAACAAGGAAAGTGATGAAATCATATCAAGGTCTAGGTAGAGAAGGAGGGTGGCCACAAATATCCATCTAGATCATAGAGAAAACCAAAAGTAAAAAGAGTTGATAAAAGATAAAGAAGCTAACTAAACATGATGTAGAATCAAGACAAAATTGAAAGGAAAAAGCACAAAGAAAATGAAGCTAAGAGAGAGGGTCCTACTATGAGAAATTATGTGAAAAGGTGAGATAATCTTGGAGCTATCGAGATGGATAACTATTATCATAACCTTTTTCCTCACGTCATCCATGAATTAGCACTATCAAGCCAAAGCCGTCAAGCATGCTTTCTCCCTACCATGTTATATCACTATAAATTACTTAAAACGTTTCATGCTCATCAATCACTCATCTTATTTATGTTTCTCTACATCATGGGCTTTCTTAGGTATTTATTCAGCCATAGTTAATCACCTTCATCCTTGCTTTATAACCATCGTTGGACACCAAATCCACTAAGGGTTAAGGTGTGGGAAATGGACAGTCAAAGAAATTCCAAGATACCTTGGAATGTGAAATACAAGAGTCACAATGAATGTAATATAAATGTAAATCTATATCAATAATATATATCTCAGGCCTATCTTTCATATTTTGTCTATTCTTGTGCATACCATGCATGTATTTGACATGGTATCAGAGCTACAGGTGAGGCCCTAACAGTTTTAGATTCTGCCAACCCCTATTTTTAGTTTTATACTCCTTGTAACTCCTCTCTCCCTTCACAAATTTTTTTTCTTTGATTCCCCCTTCATTATGCACTAATTTCTTTGTTGATTCTGTGCTTCTATAGACTATTCGTGGTAAATTATAACCGACACATCGGTTGGAGAGCATTTATGTGCATTTTTGAAGACTATTTTTTGAATTTTGTGCATCGAATACACAACAATGGGAACTTCGAGCATTGATTTCTAGGGTTAAAAATCATGCACTAGAGTTTTGATCACCGTGGCCTCGGCCTTCCCTCAATGCCAGCCTTGGCTCTTTGCACAACGCTACAAGCTCCCTCACACCTCCGACAAGTCTTCGTCATGGCCTGAAGTGGATCCATAGGAATCCGGAGGAGAAGCACAGTCTGAGTACCGTGCAATGAGGATTTTTGAGTTTACGTTGCAATTTTTATAATAGTCCTTCATTATAAAATTCCTCATTTCTCTCACCCAGGAAACTCTATTCTCCTTGCAAGTAGGATTGAAATTGGATTTCTCTTCAAGGTCTTAGCATAGAATATTTCAGTTGGTACTCACTGAACTATTTCCAATTGCGGAATGTTTAACCACATATGGTAGAATGTTTTATGAATTGAATTTTTTGGGATGAATTCGTAGCTGAAATTTCTGAATTATTGTACACCTTGATGTGGTTCATCTACTTCAACAACAATATTTTTACAGGATAAGTTTTTCATAGGAATCCCTAGATTGTGTCTTATAGTGTTATTTTTCATCTACCTCCACAGGAATTAACCTCATGGCATTAGCGTAATGATGGCAATTTCTGGATGTCCTCCAGATGTGTAATGAAACTCGTAAAAAAATCTGCAAATCCACATTATCAAGATTTAAAAATCTGAAATTAAGACACTCGTATAGGATCTGAGTGGTCATCAAAATTACCTCATTGAATTTGGAAATAGGAGTCGAAAAGCATGAAAACTAATTGATCAAAGACTTCAAATAACTTAGTGCGCGACATCAATCCATAAAATTCTCATTCGTAGAGCATTACACATTGCTCTCTTCATCATTTACTCTCCTTTGTACAGTAAATGAGAGCGTGGAGTGTGCCTACTTCTCATTCCTTGCAACTTATTTTCATTTCTCATTAAAAATACAGAAGTTTTACGTGCACGATGCCATGACACATTGCTGATACAATGTACTCAGCTTTATGCATTCCATCCACTATCGCTGTTGGATCAAGGGGTCCTGACCCAGGTTTGGAGGTTAAGGTTTTCCATCAAACCCCTATATTACTAGCCCTTTCGGCAGTGACCTGCTTACGCAGGCCAAAGTCTCACCCGAAGTAGTATGGGAGGGTGCTGGAACCAAGTTTCCACACCCTAAGAGAGAGTAGGTAAGTCAAGCAGATCTATGTTCGCACCCTATTAGGTTCGCACCAGACAGATATATTCACAGGGTTGTTAATAATAAAGTTATTATCGTGCATAGATCTAGTTACTAACTCCGCATCCACGTGCGTTTCAGCAGTTACTAGCACACATTATCATAACACATCATTAACAGATTACAGTTATACCATAACACAGACAGATTTGCAGAATAAATAGATAACTCAACAATAATTGCAACAGATCCCAACAGTTTGCATCAATAGTAATACATCAGATCAGATAACACATAAATAATTTAACCATATCCGCATATATTAGCATCCAAAACCCAATATAATCTGACACAGCCTGCGTACACAGCCAGCAGGGTCCACACATAGCAGTAGTGAGGATCTCCACACACACAGCCAGCATGAGTCCTTAACCAAATGACTCAACAACAGATCTAACAATTCACACTTAGCATCAGACCTTAATCCTTTCTTGCCTTAAGACTAAAAAATGTTCATCTATTTATATCGACTTAGCCTATGCTTCCAATGGTCCGTAAACCATGGTTTGCGGACTCTTGGTCTACCCTTGACCCATTAAAATGCATTCCGGGCTTTGACCCACCCCAAAACCCCTGCATTAGACTAAATAATACCAAAAATATACAAAATTATACAAAATTTGCAGCTTTTAGGGGACCGTGTTCCAACAGTTCCCCAACATAATCTTGTGACTTGTCTCGAGTCACTGTGATGGTGGGGTCTCCACCTGCGCTTGCATCAGCCTGATTGCCTCGACCAGTGGGGGTAGCACACCTTCACTCTGAGCAGCAAAATTTTGTGCAATATCCACCAAGTTTTGTGAATTCGGGCCTTCTATTACAACGGTGACACTCTCCAGAGTCTGGTTTAGTTGCTTGACAGTGACATCAATATCCTGGGAGAGCTTGAGGGCTTCATCAGCCCATGGCTTAAGACAGTCACTGAGAGTCTTCTTCTTTTGGAGGAGTTCATTGATATCATTCTGAAGGGCATGGCTAGTTCGCAGTCGTGCCAATCGTTGAGCAGGAATCAGAGTAGGAATCGTGGCTTCTAGTTTCTCGAACGCTTCTTCCTTCTGTCATAGGTCTTGGTTGATTTCATGCAGGATCGGGTCATGCTGTACCTTGGTCCATAACTGCATGGCAGTATCTGGAAATTGGGCACCCTGAGCAATCTGTCCTGTAATCACATTTGTAGCTGCGGTAACCAGCACAGCTCACTGGGCCCGAACCTCCGGCGGTGTCTTTGGCTGCAACTTAGCCTGCAAGTCTGCGATCTACTGTTCCATCTTTGACCACCTGAATCTCTATCCTGGAGGCCTTTAATGCTGCGACCAACCCATAATTCTTGGCCTAGGGGGTGGTTGTGGCTGGGATTTCTTCTGTAACATCCGCAAAGAGTCTACTAATTAAGTGCTCCAGCTCCGTTTTCTGTGTGGTTGTGAGGGTACAGGCAGCCTGTACCTGGTAAACTTCAGTGTTATTTTCCTCGATTGTCTGCTCAAATATATTGAGTTGTTGGTGCACCTGATGGTCTCGATGTTGAATTTTCGTAAACAAGGAGGTGTGAAGAACCTGCAATGCTTCATGGGGAAACCTGGCTAGATCTAGTTTTACCTCTGCGCACGCCTGGACCTGCGATCCTAAGTCAGGTGGACTTATCATGAGGGCTGCGCCTGGCAAGGAACATAGGCAGATTTCTGCTGTAATAAGTGTTACACTGCTAGTTTCTAGGACCATTCGTACCTAAACCACATTGGTTTGCAGCGTCTCTATATTCATCTGCAGAGCTAAGATTTCGGCCTGAAGTGTGTCGATCGCGACTCTCTGCTGCTCTTCCAGATCCAGCCATTTTTCTTCGGCAGCCAAGGTAACCGCATCTACAATTTTCTCGAGGTCCCCTTCAGTTAGTGTAACCGCTTCGTCACGTTCGAGTCGTTGGGAGCGTTGCTTCTTCTGTGGCCCTTTAGTAGGGTCACTAATCCAATTTGTTCCTCGAGGGGAGTCAACACCTCTCGCCTCCTATCCTTTAGTACCGAGATCTTGTGACGCATCCTTCTACACTGTAGCGTCCATGCCTTTCCCTGTACTCTTACTGGGCTATAAAAATCTTTGCGACACGGCTTTGGTGTCCTTTCCCATGCTTTTGATTGCTCCTCTAGTATCTTTGATGATGGCAGGTGGGGTGACTTTCGGGATGCTTTCTCCTTCAGTGCCCTTTGCACCTGTTTTGAGGCCAAGATTCTAGTGAGGATGCCAATGTGCAACTAACTGATCAATCTCTTCATTGATAGCCATGTAGGGGAGCGAAACCCATGCAGAATCCTTGCGGCCTCGATTTGGACATTATGCATAGTCACCTGGAAAGAAACAATTCTTTTATATTTATCATAAATGGTTAGCGACATATGCGACTAGGAGTTGATAGCTGCTACGAGCCCACTCTGAAACAATACGCATAACACTTGGTTTTCCTTGATGCATTACGCATCCTTAGAGTCCCAAAAGTTCATATAATGAGCACCTTCACACATGTCTTGGGTGAGCTCAGGGAGGACTGAATCCTCAGGTGCTTCGTAGGCGACCAACGCAATGAGAAGCAACAACTGGGAATAAAAAAAGGCTCATCCCTACTCCTGGGATTCTCGGACATTGGCCAAAAACTCATTGCACAAGTATTGGGCCCAATTGAAGAAAACCCCTTTCCCACATTGGCCTGCTAACTGGATGACATATGCAGGGATAGTGGCGACCTGACATTTTCGCATCATCTTGCATGCCAACAACATGGTACCCAACTGCATACCAGGGTCACTGATGGATTTGATTATGAAGCCTCAAGTGTTCTGCTCCACATGGTAGGTTTTGCGCACATATTCAGCAGTCTCCCCCTCATAATTCTTACTAATGCACTCCAGAGGGTTTGGTCCTTTCATGGGAAGACCAGTAATTCGATGAATAGGCACATCATCAATGGGGATTTGATCCTGGATCAATAGGAAGCCATCATGAACTAGGGCGAGCAAATTTTGTGACAGATAGTCTATGATATTGTAGTGGCCGAAGTGTGGCATCCTTAGCAGGTTCAAGAGCCCGAAACCGGACAATCCATGCACCCAGCGCATGGGGACAATATTTATCCCATCGTCTTCCTGAATTATGTCAAGGTATAATTCGAGTGCTAACTTAGGGAAGGCCTCCAAATTGGCCAAGTCGTGATCATAAAATTTCACTTCATGGAGCCTTCCAAAAGGTTTGACAATGACAGGGACCTCAACCGGGGTCAGCGTCATCTGCAGGTAGGTGCGCAGGCCATCAAGGCTCTTTAGCGTGTGTGTGGAGGGCCTGCAGGGCCGAACCAAGGGTGGTAACCAATTGATTGGTTCGGCTGCCTGGGCCTCCTCCTGAGAAGACTGAGGTCGCTTTGCTGGATTGGGCGATCGTGCCTGGGGTGTTGCCCGCGGGGACTTTACATTTCGCAGGGAATTATGGGGCTTCACCCCCACCCATTTCACGGATTTTCTCGACCCCTGTGCTTTTTCTTTCCCCTTCTTCTTTGCTTTACTTGGCGTAGATATGAATTCCTCAGCTTCTGACTCGATTTCCACTATGTCCTCGGTTTCTTGTTTTGCCGAGGTCACCAGTTCTAAGGTTTCAGTGGGATTAGTGGCCACCGTCCTAGCGCGGAAGATAAACTCCAAGTTGCTACTGTCAGAGGGCATAAGATTCTCAGACATGAGAGGGACGCAATGGGCACAAAAACTCTTATAGCACAAATTTATCACAGACAAACGCGCCAAGTACAAACTATTTGGGTGATACAAAACCCTTGTCTAATCTATCTCCTTGCTTTTATAGCCTTTGCGATCGACCAATGGTTGGGTAAACCTTATCCAAAATTTACCATCAAGTAAACGGTAAAAATCTTCCAAAATTGCCTCATTAAATGCCAACTGCCCGCTCCTTTCAACGGTAAATTTTTCTTTTTACCCAATTTTACTATTCTAATGGCTAGTTTTTGCACCTCTTGTGTGCCTAGCACACCCCTGCTATTCCAGCAGACCTCCTATGCACCCAACACACCTCTGCGCAGCCAGCGCACCTACTACGTTTCGAACATTTGCCTGCACCTCCCGGGCATCCCTTTGGGCATCAAATTTGGCAGCCACGCCTTGCGCATATCATCGTACCTTTCGTTCTTACCTTCCTTGGTGGGCGTAGCCCACTCTATACAACTACTCCGTCCATAGAGTCATTTGATCCGATATGGTTTGAGTTGGCTGCCATTGACATAGCTGGGTAGAATATCACCGCGCAGGGTGGCTAACCGAACAGATCCAGCATCCGTGATTTATTTAATTGCATAGGGCCCCAAACAATGCTGTCGGAACTTCCTTGGGTGTTTCAAAAACTGGATATCATACAGTAGCACTAATTCACCCTCTGTAAAGGTCTTTTGTTGAATATGTCGATCATGCCATGCCTTATCCCGAGCCTTCTGAACCTTTTGATGGAAGTTAGCAATGAAATAGTCTTCCTCCAAAGCCACAAGCTGCGCTAAACACTCTTCCATGATATCAGGCTCTGCCATATTTGTAAAGGATGTGATGCACAAGCTAGGAACAATATATTTAATGGGAATAATGGCCTCCTTTCCATAGACCATCCTGAAAGGTGTTTTCCCAGTCAAATTCTTGCAGGTGGTACGGTAGGCCCAAAGAACAGATGGGATGCGCACGTCCCAGTTGCTGAGATTGGCATTACAGACCTTATTCAGTGTGTGCTCCAAGAATTTGTTAAACCCTTTGACCGCTCCATTTTCCTGAGGATGATACAGAGTGATTTTCGCATGATGGATTCGGAATTCTTCCGTCAAGTCTTGTATTGTCTCGTTAACAAAGTGTGTACCTCTATCGCTCATCAGGATTTTCAGACATCCAAATCTGGTCAAAATATTCTCAAAGATGAAGTGTGCAATGGTATATGTAGTGCAATCCTTCATCGCTTGTGCTTCAACCCACCTGGTTATATAATTAGTGGCAGTTATAATGTAACACACACTTGTCTTCTTTTCGAGTGGGTTGATAGGTCCCACAAAATCAATGTCCCATTTGTCAAATGCTTGTAGGGCCATTTTCGGTTCAAGGGGAATTTCATCTCTACGTGATGCCTTCCTGTTCATTGGCATGTATCGCAGGATTTAAAATAGTGGTGAGAGTCAGTATGCAGGTTAGGCCACCATAGCCCAGCTCTTAAGATCTTTTGCGTCGTTTCTTTCCCTGTGTAGTGACCTACTTCTATCCCGTCATGGGCTTCTGCCAAGATAGCACATATTTCATGCTCCAGGACATACCTACGCAACACTTCATCAACTCCCATCTTGTATAGATGACCTGCGATGATGGTAAAATCTGCAGTGCAGGTTACCAGCTCTTTCTTCTGTTGTACCGAATACTCCGCAGGTGGAATGCCTGTAGTCAGGAACTGAATGATGTCAGCGACGTGCACATAAAATACCTTAATAGCAAACAGCTGTGCGTCGGGTAATCTGTCTTCCAAGTTGGTCGGTTCCTCGCCACTCTCAACGCGGGACAAGTGATCTGGCCCATCATTCAACTTCCCTGGCTTGACAATGATCTCAAAGTCATATTTCTGGAATAGCAGAAGCCATTGAAAAATTTATCCCCCCCAACACAGGCTTATTCACCTGGTACTTCAAAGCGGAATGGTATGTAAACATTTTGAAGTGTCCTCCTAACAAATAGTGCCGATAATTCTGTAATACATAGACCATGGCCAATCCCTCCTGCTCCCTGGTGGAATAATTGTGCTCTACACTAGAGAGTTTCCTACTAGCAAATGCAACCGGGTGATCAACGTCCGTCTCCAGGCTCCATAAGGACCACTCCCAGGGATATTCCCGAGGCATCGACGTGAACATGGAATACCTTTGTCAAATTAGGAAAAATGAGGATAGGTGCAGAGACCATCTTCTCCTTGAGTAGCTCGAAGCTTTTTTGACACTCGTCATCCCAAAAAAATGAAACATCCTTCTTAAGCAGCTTTTGCATAGGCACTGTAATCAGTGCATACCCTTGAATGAAATTTTTGTAGTAGCCTGTGTGTTTGAGGATCGAACGTAGATATTTCTTAGTTTTAGGTACTGCTAGATTTATGATAACTGCAACTTTGACAGGGTCAACCATCAACCCTTGGCGGAAAACTATATGTTCGAGCAAGATTCCGAAGGGTACGCAGAAAATTCACTTCTTGATATTCAGGGAAATCTGGTGCTTTCTAAAGGCATCCAACATCATGTGTAGGTTCGAAACATGCTTCTTCACTAAGCCGAAGATAGTCCAATCATCAAAGTAAACCTCCAGAAATTTGTGGATGAACTCTTTGAACATTACGAATATTACTCATGAAAAGTTAGTAGGGGCATTCTTGAGTCCAAATGGCAGGATTGTATACTAAAAGGATCCCCATTCGGTGGAAAATGTAGTTTTGCTGCGATCTTCAGGTGCGATTCTAATCTGATGGTAACCTGAGAATCCGTTAGTGAATTAGTACACTTCTTGGCCTCCTACATTGTCCAGGAATTCATCTGAGAATGATGTCAGAAAGGGATCATGGACACAGGCATCATTCAATTTAGGTAAGTCCACACAGATTCGTATTTCCTCCTTCATATTCTTCTCTTGAACCACCATCGGGATTATCCAATCTGACTGTTCGACTGGTTCGATGATACCTGCGGTGAGCACTTTATCGATTTCTTCCTTAACCTTTTGCTTATACTTAGGATTCAGTCGATAAGGGCGCTGCTTCACACGACGCACATCTGGTTTTAATGTGATGTGCATAACCCCTAGGTCCCCTATGATTCCCTTAAGCTTCGAAAACTTCATCGGGAATAAGTCTTGATATTCTGTGAGTAATTTTGTCACTTTTCCTACCGTATCATCATCCCATTAATCCCCAATTTTAGCCAACTTAGGCTGCTCTTCTGTGCTAATGTTAACTTGTCGCATCTTCAGAGGCTTTGTAACATCCACAGTTTGTAGTGGAGGTCCCGCAACTGTGTGCTCTCCCTCTGACTCTGGGATAGAGACATTACACAGATCCTCATCGTACTCTTCTATGGTTATATTGCGGCAATTGGAAATATCCTGCATCTGTGTCTCCCATTTCGGTACCCCAAGTGCTGCATAGGGGCGTGGTTCCACAAATACAAAGGCATATATATCCTGCAGAGCCCAAATGTCCCTATAAATTCATCCTTTAATGTTTCCCAGTGGCGAGTGCGCTGATGGAGCTCCGCATTTAAGTACCATGCGGTGGGAATTGGTCCCAAGGCATGAATAAACAGGTGAACCCATTCTTCTGAAGTCCTGTCACACCATTTTTCCATCCAAGCGAATAGATGCTCACGCAGGTCCCTAGGGCCAAGAAGTGTTTTTACGCACAAGTGGGTTGGAGGTTCGAATCACAATATCGTCATATCCCGAAACTCTTTGCAATCCTAGAACGCCCCCTTATGCGTGTCCCACCACCTCGTAGGTGTTGCACACATGGCTAGATTAAGGGCCCATAGCCTTCGCTCTCTCGGAACCTCAGCCTCAAATGTTTGCAAAACTCCTTAATACTACTAGAACCATCAAAGTAGGGCAGTTCTCTTACCTCTGAGGGGATACATCAGAAGTCCCTTGTTATCCTAAGCCATCACAACGGAGATACATCATGTAACCAATTATGCCATTTTTCCATCTCCCCATTGGAGTTAGACAAATATTCATTGTCCTTTTCCCAACAAATTACAACATCCCTTGTAGGATTGATCCAATCTTCATCCCATGCAGTTAACTTATAGATGTGATCCACATCCTCTTCTTCGCGCACTGGCTCCGTATACCATTCTCCTTTCGCTGGGTCTAATGGTACTATCACCCACGTACCTTCATTTTCAAACACCATACTTCCCTTCTTTAAATTGATAATACCACCCATATCTATGGCCCAGTCCAATCCTAGGAGCGCAGGATAGGTATCCGCATCTTCTACAATCTGAATGACCTCAAAATCAGCTCGGACCTTAAATCCTGCGATATCTACCACGATTTTCGACAACCTTCCCAATGGTATGATCTTCTGCTGATTGGCCATGCACAGCTAGATAGTGGACCATTCCAACTTAGCTTCTCCCATTTGCTGCCAAGTTTGCTTGGGAAGTACGTTTGCATCTGATCCCAGGTCCAAAATAACCTGATCCATTTCATAATCACCAATTTGCGCTTTTTTCCACATTTCCCTACCAGTGCATTTCTTATGTTTGAACAGTTTTTGCACATCCTTAACTTCCAGGGGTGGATTAGTTATTTTTGCGCAGTTGTCTATTAGTGCTTGGAGGTTCTCTATGGCCCGTTGGTTGCGCAGTAGCTTCATACACGCCTGAAAAAATGGTTTGACCTCGTCCTTTGCTTTGAGGTTTGCGGGGGCTTGAGAAGTAGATGGCTCAGCCTTAGCAAAGTCTTGTCGGGATGTGACGAAGGTTTCCTTTTCCTTTTGTAGGTTCAAGCATTCTTGTTTGGCGGCTGCTTTTAGGATAAGAGGTTCAGCTGCAACTTTCTCCTTGGATCCCCTGATGGTCATGCCACTGCGTGTTATCACATTAACGCTTGGTTCTCCGTCTCAAGGTTCTGCCTTAATCCTTTGTACATTCTGCGTAAGTGTCTGCTGCTTTTCCTACATTTTGGCTATCAGAATTGGGCAGTCTTCAATCACATGGTCCAGCTGTCTGCAATATCTACAGGATTATCTCGTAGGGTTCATGCAGTCCCTTGCGAAATGCCATATCTCTACGCAGTTATAGCAGATCAGTTGTCCTCTCCCCCAACCTGCACTTCCACCTCGACCCCCTCCCCTGCCCCTAGCTGGGGAGCCACTTATGCCTGAGGGGGATCTTGGCGAAGAGGGGTTTTATTTTACCCTATATAGGTTTCCTCGGTCTATCATTAGATCATAAGTTCAAAAATTCTTCTCATCATGTTCGACTGATCGGAAAAACCTACACCATTGTTGCTTCAGTTCTAGGACATACGCACCCAGACGGGGGCAGTGGTTAGTATCATGCAGACCAGCTACGTGACAATCATCACACCATAATTTTTGTCTAGTTGGTCCCTAGCACAACGGGCTGGGTCCCCCCACCTGTAGGTAATCTGCCAGCAGTGGGAAATGATCCTTGGTATGCCCAGATACCCTACATCGGATGCACCATACATCTGGGCTAGCTTCTTTCCCCTGGTCCTTTCACAGGTTCTGGATCTCCACGTGCATCACCTCCAGCTTCCCTTGGATTTTTTGTACTCCCAACTGGGTATCATCTCTTGGTGCAGCTTCTAATTTCATAGCGATCTCCAAAGCCTTTTCCTACGATTCAATGGCTTGATGACCCATAGGTACGTGCAGGTGAGGCAGCAACATATAAATGAACCATTCCTTGTGCTACATGTCATCATACATAAATCCCCCTTCTCTGATTACCTTCTTTAGCCATTGGTCAGCTTCCCGTACAGACTCAGAGGGTCCTTTCTTGAAATCTTTCAGGTCATTCACTATCTGAGAGTAGGATTTAGGCTTCTTGAACTATTTTTTTAGGGCATCTTTAATATTTTATGGTTGCATTCGCATACTGTGCTATGTATCCCATATACCAGTCCAGGGTCCTTCCTTCAAAGGAAAGGCACAACTGTGCCCTTTTCACTGCATCGCCGGTCACATTCTGCATAGTCCATATTGATTCTACGACAAACTAGAACCAATTCATACCCTCGTCCCCTACACCCTTAAAGGTAGGTAACTTCATGTGCGAGGCCATTTTGTCTTCTGATGGAGGTGGAGGTACGGGTGAGTTCTTACCTCTATGCTGGCTTGAAGGTGGTGTAGGTGGAGGGTTATGCGTAGCTGGACGCCTTACTGGACAGTAGACAGATTTATCTCCTTCTTGATTAGTTCTTTAGTATTTACCACTTCGTGTTGTACCTTCACTCTGATCGGATATCATTCACTCTGTATGACTACATAGAATGCTCTTTTCTCACAATAATATCTTAATAAATAATGGTAATTTTTTCAGAAACTTACCCTAGAAACCCTTGAAGAATCTTCACTCTGCCTCTGAGTAGGACATGAATTGATCGATTGCAAATTCTGTCACGAATCCTCCCAGC
This sequence comes from Pinus albicaulis, assembly GCA_034641835.2. NCBI lineage: Eukaryota > Viridiplantae > Streptophyta > Pinopsida > Pinales > Pinaceae > Pinus > Pinus albicaulis. The sequence goes on along the minus strand of CM076569.1, from coordinate 183,215,589 downwards.
ACACTATCCACCTAGTGATATACTATTCGAGTGATGGTATTATCAGTTATTTCCAACTGCCAAATCAACTCTAGAGTCCACTGCATAATCTGTCGTCCTTCCAACACATCTGTAAATCTATGAGCCTTGCCAGCCACTCTTGGAGCTCGATTGCCAATGTCACGAAGAAAATTTCGTAGATCTCCATGAAAATGTACTTATTCTTCCACTTCTCTGCTATCAAATTTGCACTGCGATTCTCTTTCAGTGTGAATTCTTGAACTTTATTTTCAAACCACTCTTCGATTTATTTCTTCTCAGGTCTCCATTTTTTTCTTGGCAGTACCCGATCTCTCTCTCAAAATGCTCCCAGTCCCGACAACGGAACCATTTTTTGGCTCGAGGGGCTTGACCTAGGTTCGGAGGTTAAGGTTTGCCAACAAAACCCTATACTACTGGCCCTTTTGATAGTGACTTGCTTGCACAGGCCAAAGTCTCACCCGAAGCAGTATGGGAGGGTGTTGGAACCAGGCTTCCACACCGTGAGAGAGAGTAGGCAAGTCAAAAAGATCCATGTTCGCACCATATTAGGTTCGCGCCAGACAGATCTATTCGTAGGGTTGTTAACAATATAATCGCAATATATAGAGCTATTATCGTACATATATCTAGTTACTAACTCTGCATGCACATGCGTATCAGCAATTACCAGCACACATTATCATAGTTACTAACTCTGCATGCACATGCGTATCAACAATTACCAGCACACATTATCATAACACATCATTAACATATTACAGTTATACCATAACACAGACAGGTTCGCAGCATAAACAGATAACTCAACAGTAATTGCAACATATTCCAATAGTTCGCATTAACAGTAATACATCAGATCAGATAACACGGAAATAATTTAACCATATCCACATATATTAGCATCCAAAACCCAATATAATTTGACATAGCCTGCGCACACAGCCAGCAGGGTCCACACACAGCAGGACTAAGGATCTTCGTGCACATAGCCAACAAGAGTCCTTACCCAAATGACCCAACAACAAATCTGACAATTCGCACTTAGCATCAGACCTTAATCCTTTCTTTCCTTAAGACTAAAAAATGTCCATCTATTTATATCGACTTAGCCTATGCTTCCAATGGTCTGTGGTTTGCGGACTCTTGGTCTACCCTTGACCCATTACAATGCATTTGAGGCTTTGACCTATTGGGGTTCCCATGTTTTGGCCAGATTGGCAAGAACAAAATATGAGACAACATCAGAACCGCTTTGGGGCCCTAGCATCTAGCCCTCCTAGACCCGGAGAGGGATCTCTCCAATAAAACTAAGAATGATATATCTTTGAAAGCACAAATGAGATGTTAGGCTAGTTACGAAGCACAAAGGGGTTTTAAAAATTATTTGGTTGGTTGGTTGCTGGGCTGGTCATGAGATCATAGACTGAGAAAATAATGGGAGAAAAGGAACAAAGTAGCAGGATGTTTTGGCAAAGAGGATAGGTCAAGAGAGTGCCATCCATTGGGCTATGGAGTCATGAAAGGTAATTACATGCAACAACTAGCCAAAGCTTTCAGAGGGCAAGTCATCTACACTAAAGGATCTTTTTAGGTAGATGATGGGATGGAACATTAAGGAAAGAAAGTGAGAGAAGGAAAGCAACCCAATTTCTATCTATAGATCAGGCCAAAGGTCAATTAACTCCAGACCTACTTGGACATACTCATAGGAAACTCTCAAAGGAGGGAAAAAGGGGAAACTTATAGATCAGACCAGAGGTCATTTAACTCCAGGTCACCTTTGGCATGCTCCAAGGGAAAACAGAGATAAGATTAATAGAGCTAGGGTCTGTAGGTCAGAGAAGGAATTTGAACCTTCAATGCTTTGACACCAGCAAGAGATCTTAGAAAGGCTAGCTGGTCGCACAAGGATCCTAGTGGACAGGGCTAACTCTAATCCCCAGTGTTCCCAAATCTTCCAGCTTAAACCCAACAAGAACAACTAAGCAACATAAAACATTAAAGGCAAGGAGAGTAGAAACATAGGGTACCTAACAAGGGTAAATCCTATGCCAATATTCTGATGCGAGCCTAGAAGAACAATGAACAACATGAAAATGTAATAAACAAAGTTAGAAAAACATCACCAATAGTAATAGACCAGGATCCTATGAAATGTGCTTGATTAATTGATGCAAAACGAGTCACATACACTGAGCTCAATGGCTGAATACAATCCAAACTTCTCCTCCCAGCCTACTACAATACAAACTACTCTGCTACTCTCTCCCAAACTGTTATAGCAGTCAAAACTGAATCCCTCTAACTACAACGACAGCAGCTGAACAACAAAATTTTTAATATGGTCTCGAGAATTCTTATAGGAGTAGGTGTAAACTTAAATGCAACATTAAATTCTGAAGCAGTACAAGGGCTGAGGCTCCATTCAGTTTAAATTATGGGAATTTATCTCTGGTACTTGTTGGATGATGGAGTGGTCTTCGTCAGGTTTCCATTTACTCTAGGTATGTCTCTGGTGTACTAAACAAAATGCAGAACGATGATGCTAGGGTCTGCCATACTGTATAACTAATGCACTAGTAGCATAGGACTGATGTCTGGGCTGAAAAATCTCCCTAGGACACGGTATAGAATGCAGACGGTATGGGCACCTTGTCCTTTTATGGAAGATCGTTCTGCTGATACAAAATCCCTGATAGTACGGTTTTATGTGCATTGGACCTTCTGAGCAATCCACGGGGTCTTTGATCTGGTACCTTGCCTCTGGATAATTGGATTAAGGCTTATAATCTGCAACTATAGGCCTTAAACGCTCTACTTTCCCACTGATACTCTTTGCCGCTTTCACGATTTCCTCTGACTGTGAAATCTGTGCTTTAAATGGCTCTGGAAGGTTTGACAGAGTTTTAGCTGCGTTCTTTGAAAGCACATCCTGTCATGGCTCCTTCCCAGGCTTTCTTCATAAATTTCAACCCCTGTAAATGGTCCTTTCTTGCACTTAGTGCCACTGCAATAGTGACTGTGGACCACGATGGTTTTCACCACCCGAAAACCTGCAAAACACGAAAAAATGTTAAGAAAAACACGTATGGAGGTGGGTGGCATGAATGACCGTGAAAATGGTAGCGTGGCATGGATGAAGGACTATGAAAGCAGCGGCAACTGTGGAGGAAAATCATAGAACAGAGGGAGATGCATGGGGAGACGATGAGATGGGAATTTTAATGTGAAACATTAAAATTTTGACCTTTGAATGAATATATATAGGAAGACGGAGGAAAACACGAAAAAACACGTGGAATGGTGACGTGGTAGGACCGATCAACGACGGGACATGCGATCGAATCTGGACCATCCGATATTCAGCGGAGATCAATGGTGGAAAACACGTCAGAGGGCGATGGACAGTGGGCCAGGGGTACGGCTGCCTTGTGTTAACTCCCGCGCAACTTCGTGGCGTGATAGTCGTTGGATGGGCGATCGCAGATTGGACGGTGTATATGCATATTGCGCCATTTCAAATGCCGAACGATAACGCGCGATGGGAGCACGGTTTTGAAATAATGCCTCTGCCACGCGTCGCGCGATGAGTGGAATCGCTGGCCCATCAGAAAATACCGCCCACCTCTCAAAGGCGGTGCGATAGATACCGCTGGTTTCTAAATAGTGCGTGGGCGTGGGGGCCACCGGGGCAGAGGGAATATGGACCGTCGGATTTGTGAGTTGAACAGACGGTTGTGATGAGATCGGAGGGGCGAACGGGGGAGCGACGGGTGCATTGCAAAACAGCGCTGACCGTCAGATCTTACACAGATCGACGACTGAGATTATTTCAAGGGCTGACAGACAATTTCACCATCGCATCGAAACTTTTGTATTTACAAAGGATAAGGGCGCATATGAAACCCCCAATTGGGATAAGCGCTTTATGACTAGCGCTTGGTCTTGGGCGCGGGCATATGGCGGGGAAGTGGTTGAGGGGCTAGGCCGAAAGGGGGTAGGCCGAAAGGGGCTAGGCCCATACACATGGAGAATATGGTTTTTGGCAAATTTTCAATGAAATTAAAGGCCAAAAGGGGTAACGATAGAGGGAAGAAGGGGTTATTAAACCACACCAGGGATGTGTGTATGGTTTAGAGGGGGTTTTTGGGAAAGTTTAGGAGGATTAAGGGGGGGATTTTGGGGTGAAAAGGGGGACTTGAAAAAAAAGGAAAGGGATGAAATGGAGAATTTTGCAGGGGTACAAGGGGCAAATGAAGGCCGTTTGGAGCACAATTTTTGTAACCAAAGAGGCTTAATAATGGGTATCAACAGAGGGGATTTATCAAAGGAAAAAGGCACAAGGATACTTCAAGGATGATGTTTTTTCAGAGGAAATGCATTCCTTGAAGGCTCAAAAACATTTTAGCCCCCTATTTGCTTGTCCAAAATTTATAGGGGGGCTAACAGTGGCTCCACATGGGGATGGCTTCTTCTTGAAGGAGTCAAGAATTCAGGGAATAGATATTTGGTGTAGGCCAGATGCCTACTGCTTTGAGCCACCTTTGTTCTTTGATCTTTAGCTGCCACAAATATCAACAGAAACATTCCCAAACAATCTACCTACCTAGACTACAATCCTAGCATTTTTTCTTCCGGGGTGCATTTGGACTTGCAGACCCTTTACATCATTTTATTTTTTACAAACAAGAAAATAAACCTATTCTATTTCTACCCTTATTTCTCCATGAGACCAGATTAGACTATTGGCTTCATATTTTCTCTACCTAAACTAATATCTGCTAGGATTAAACTGTCTAGTAGACTTCTTCTCTACATTCTAAGACAGAAATTGAAAACAGTCCAGCCAGGATTAGACTGTCTGACTTGCTGGACTTTGCAAAAATTAGAAACAACTAAATACATGCTCACAGATTGAGCTTTATTGAGCTTTTCCTACCTACCCTACTCTAACTGGAAATCTCTGATGTTCTAGGTGATACAATAATGCCAATGCAGCCAGTCAAGCAATAGCAAAAAGGGGAAGAAGAACTGACTGCTCATCAGAGACAACCGTAGGATGCTCTGCATGTGGATCTTCAAAACTGAGGCCACTAGTCATGGTGACCACCTCTGATGTAACTGGCTCTTGCAAAGGATAAATTCTTGAGACACTAAGCCAATCAGGGCCTCCATGTGTTCTGCCACAGGATCAATCAGAACATGATATAAAAATTCTTCTTTAAGGCCCGCCATGGCTGGTAGGCTGTTTGTATCTTGGGCAGCTTCAATCACTACGTCTGCAGTGAGGCCTTCGTAATCACACTCCTCCTCTTCCTAGTTTGGAGTATTTGGTAGATGAGCATCAACCAGGAATACCTCTTCTTCCTCTAGATCCAGACAAAGGTGTCTGTGGGAAAGAAGATCTCGCTCATCTTCACTGCAACCTGAGCTAGAGGGCTCATTATATTCGACAGTGCTATCCTCTAGTAACGCAGGCTGGTTCTGCCGAAACGAACTAACCTCTGTGAAAAAATCAACATATTCTTGAGTAGGGGCTTCTTTGATTACCTTAATCCTTTCGGGAGAAGGCTCAGGATATTAATTCCGCTCAAGATTATCTTCACATCTTTCCTCCTTGGCCTCTGCGATGAAGAGTTGCTGGCTTCCATCCTCTTGGCAAGTATAAATGATGTTCAGATATAAAATAGAGAGAAGATTCAATGAATCTTTGTCTGCTATCATGTTTTCAACGCTTTCTTCATCAGTATCATAGATGGCCTGCATTGGCTCATCATTTTCTTGAAGTTGATGGTCGTGATCTTCCTCCCATGGAACTACTGATGATAGCCCTGCAATTTCAGTTTCCCTTTGGAAAAATTCATCATCAGACGGGTCAACATCAGAGAAATCATAATTATAAGCATTGTCACCCATAAAGTCTTCAGGACTCTCAGCAAGTCTTTCTTCAGAATAGTCTGCAAGTTTATTTTCTGATTCAAACTCTTGTTCATCATACATGCTTGGCATGCTGCTTACGTCTTGCAGTGATCTGATTTGTCTTTCTTGAGGACAAGGAGCAGGTATTTTCCAATCATCATTTCTGGTTTCAACCTCAAATTCTTCCTCTTCTGCGTTTAGCAAGGTGTTAGCAGTCTCTATCAATCTTTCCAGCTTGTTTTCTAAAGAGATCTACTTTATTTTCTCTGCTCGGTCTTTCTTTGCTGCTTCTAATCTTTCCTCCCTGCACATTATGTTGTGTTCGATAGTATTTTCTATATTCTACATTTCTTCCAGTCTCGAAGGCTCTCTTTCCCTTATATAAAATTCCACCTCGGGGTCAAAAGAACTCGGATAATCCACTAGGGCCCATCCTAGAGGTGGTTTTATGTCAGAAGGTATTGCATGATATACCTTATTGAACCTGGCTGAAAATTATTGTACTGTCTCACCTGGCTGCCTTTTCAAATTTTGATACTCTTTTAGGATGACGAGAGCACTCTTTGGGGCTGCCCACTTATCAAGGAAAACTTGAGAAAATTGATGAAAGCTGCAAATGCTTGCCTCTGGCAGGCCTTTGAACCAACTCTTAACATTCCTTTGTAATGACAAGGAAAAAATTCTAATGCACACATCATCTTCTTCTATTTCATACAATTCAATTAAATCCTCAAGGTTTCGAACATGTTCTTTAGTAGTGGCCCTTTTATTTTCTCCATCAAAATGAGGCAGTTGGTTTATAAGTTCTGAAGGAAGGGGTTGGAAGATAAGAGGTAAAACCAGAGGCTTATATATTTCTATGACCTTTGTAGGTGTAGGTGGTGTAACAATGGGCTCATGGCTGCTTGAAGCTTCTTTAAGGGTGGGAGATACAACATGAGCTTCTTGTTCCACCAGGTTCTTCACAGGAGTACAGGTCTGCTTGTGGTCTGAATACTGAGGCTTGAGATCTTTCCCATACTCATTGTGGGTCTCATCTTTGTACACTTGATTAGGCTTGAAGTAGGACAGAACATAGTGGTAGACAAAAACAATGAATTCTTTAAACCAAATCCAACCCATGTTTTCTATCCTTCTATGAGGTCTGGCCATATTTCAGGTTCTTCCTCCAGTGGAGTCTTTGAGAGTTATGGAGTGTGGAGTCACCAGGTGGATGTATATGAATGTTTGAAGCAGGATGTTATCCACCATCAGCAATTGAATGTCAATCTAACCAGAGATCTTGGGTCTTTTGAGTGCCTAAGAATGTTTAAGGTGAAATGCACTCAATTCCCCCACGAAGTCGCCATTATGTTGGGGTTCCCATGTTTTGGCCAGATTGGCAAGACCAAAAGATGAGACAACATCAGAACTGCTTTGGGGCCCTAGGATCTAGCCCTCCTGGACCAGGAGAGGGATATATCCAATAAAACTAAGAATGATATATCTTTGAAAGCACAAATGATATGTTAGGCTAGTTATAAAGCACAAAGGGGTTTTAAAAATTATTTGGTTGGTTGGTTGCTGGGCTGGTCATGAGATCATAGACTGAGAAAATAATGGGAGAAAAGGAACAAAGCAGCAGGATGTTTTGGCAAAGAGGATAGGTCAAGAGAGTGCCATCCATTGGGCTATGGAGTCATGAAAGGTAATTACATGCAACAACTAGCCAAAGCTTTCAGAGGGCAAGTCATCTACACTAAAGGATATTTTTAGGTAGATGATGGGATGGAACATTAAGGAAAGAAAGTGAGAGAAGGAAAGCAACCCAATTTCTATCTATAGATCAGGCCAGAGTTCATTTAACTCCAGACCTGCACGGACATACTCATAGGCAACTCTCAAAGGAGGGACAAAGGGGCAGCTTATAGATCGGACCAGAGGTCATTTAACTCCAGGTCAGCTTTAGCATGCTCCAAGGAAAAACAGAGATAAGATTAACATAGCCAAGGTCTGTAGGTCAGAGAAGGACTTTGAACCTTCAATGCTTTGACACCAGCAAGAGATCTTAGAAAGGCTAGCTGGTCGCACAAGGATCCTAGTGGACAGGGCAAACTCTAATCCCCAGTGTTCCCAAATCTTCCAGCTTAAACCCAACAAGAACAACTAAGCAACATAAAACATTAAAGGCAAGGAGAGAAGAAACATAGGGTACCTAACAAGGGTAAATCCTATGCCAATATTCTGATGCGAGCCCAGAAGAAAAATGAACAACATGAAAATGTAATAAACAGAGTTAGAAAAACATCACCAATAGTAATAGACCAGGATCCTATGAAATGTGCTTGATTAATTGATGCAAAACCAGTCACATACACTGAGCTCAATGGCTGAATACAATCCAAACTTCTCCTCCTAGCCTACTACAATAAAAACTACTCTACTACTCTCTCCCAAACTGTTCTAACAGTCAAAACTAAATCCCTCTAACTACAACGGCAGCAACCGAACAACAACTTTTTTAATATGTTCTCAAGAATTATTATAGGAGAAAAAAATAACAGGAGTAGGTGTAAAATTAAATGTAACATTAGATTCTGAAGCAGTAGGAGGGCCGAGGCTCCATTCAGTTTAAATTCTGGGCATTTATCTCTGGTACTCGTTGGATGATGGAGTGGTCTTCGTCAGGTTTCCATTTACTCCAGGTATGTCTCTGGTGTACTGAACAAAATACAAAACGATGATGCTAGGGTCTGTCATACTGTATAACTAATGCACTGGTAGCATAGGACTGCTGTCCGGGCTGAAAAATCTCCCTAGGACATGGTATAGAATGCAGACGGTATGGGCACCTTGTCCTTTTATGGAAGATCATTCTGCTGATACGGAAACCCTGATAGTACGGTTTTCTGTGCATTGGACCTTCTCAGAAATCCACGGGGTCTTTGATTTGGTACCTTGCCTTTGGATAATTGGATTAAGGCTTATAATCTGCAATTACAGGCCTTAAATGCTCTACTTTCCTACTAATACTCTTTGCCGCTTTCACGATTTCCTCTGACTGCGAAATCTGTGCTTTAAATGGCTCTGGAAGGTTTGACAGAGTTTTAGCTGCGTTCTTTGAAAGCACATCTTGTCATGGCTCCTTCCCAAGCTTTCTTCATAAATTTCAACCCCTGTAAATGGTCCTTTCTTGCGCTCAGTGCCACTGCAACAGTGAATGTGGACCACGGTGGTTTTCACCACCCGAAAACCTGCAAAACATGAAAAACTGTTAAGAAAAACACATATGGAGGTGGGTGGCGCGGATGACTGTGAAAATGGCAGCGTGGCATGGATGAAGGAATATGAAAGCAGTGGCAACTGTGGAGGAAAATCATAGAACACAGGGAGATGCATGGGGAGACGACGAGATGGGAATTTTAATGTGAAACATTAAAATTTTGACCTTTGAATGAATATATATAGGAAGATGGAGGAAAAAGCGACAAAACACGTGGAATGGTGACGTGGCGAGACTGGTAAACGGCGGGACATGAAATCGAATCTGGACCGTCCGATCTTCGATGGAGATCAACGATGAAAAACATGTCGGAGGGCGATGGACAGTGGGCCAGGGGTACGGTTGCCTTGTGTTAACTCCCGCGCAACTTCGTGGTACGATAGCCGTTGGATGGGCGATCGTAGATCGGATGGTGTATATGCATATCGCGCCATGTCAAATGCCGAACGATAACGTGCGATGGGAGGGCAGTTTTGAAATAGTGCCTCTGCCACGTGTCACTCGATGAGTGGAATCGCTGGCCCATCAGAAAATACCACCCACCTCTCAAAGGCGGTGCGATAGATACCGCTGGTTTCTAAATAGTGCATGGGCGTGGGGACCACTAGGGCGGAGGGAATATGGACAGTCAGATTTGTGGGTTGAATGGAAGGTTGCGATGAGATCGGAGGGGCGAACGGGGGAGCGACGGGCGCATTGCGAAACAACGCTGACCGTCAGATCTTACACAGATCAACGACTGAGATTATTTCAAGGGCCGACAGAAAATTTCATCATCGCATCGGAACTTTTGTATTTACAAAGGATAAGGGCGCATATGAAACCCCTGATTGCGATAAGCGCTTTATGACTAGCGCTCGGTCTTGGGCGCGGGCATATGGCGGGGAAGTGGTTGATGGGCTAGGCCAAAAGGGTCTAGGCCCATACACATGGAGAATATGTTTTTTGGCACATTTTCAATGAAATTGAAGGCCAAAAGGGGTAACGATAGAGGGAAGAAGGGGTTATTAAACCACACCAGGGATGTGTGTATGGTTTAGAGGGGGTTTTTGGGAAAGTTTAGAAGGATTAAGGGGGGGATTTTGGGGTGAAAAGGGGGACTTGAAAAAAAAGGAAAGGGATGAAATGGAGAATTCTGCAGGGGTACAAGGGGCAAATGAAGGCCTTTTGGAGCACAATTTTTGTAACCAGAGAGGCTTAATAATGGGTATCAGTAGAGAGGATTTATCAAAGGAAAAAGGCACAAGGAGACTTCAAGGATGATGTGTTTTCAGAGGAAATGCATTCATTGAAGGCTCAAAAACATTTTAGCCCCCTGTTTGCTTGTCCAAAATTTATAGGGGGGCTAATATGACCCACCCCAAAACCCTTGTGTTAGATTAAATAATACCAAAAATATACACAATTATGCAAAATTCGCAGCTTTTAGGGGACCCTGTTCCAACAATCGTTTTGACTGTGACAAATGGAAACTTTCAAATTTGTGTGCTCAATAATCACTTCAACTTTTTTATTGACTAAATGAACGAAGTTCCACAACAATTAATTAAGTTTTCCCACGCTGCCTCAGGCTGCTCCATATACGAGATCTTCAAGGCCAAAGTCAACCCTATAATAAGGGTGTTCAATCTTCATATATTATGCTGGTACCCAAGAAACAAAAACTTTGTGTGTCACTGAAATAGATCAATGGATTTTGATTAAGTTATGTGTTTTTTGTTTTATATTCTATGGATTTTTGAATATTTTAAAATAATTTGAACATTGGTGACCATTGAGGTTGGATATATATTTATCTTAAGAGAGGTTGCAAAGCTTTGTTGATTCCTTTGTGTTCCTTAGTCTTTTTCACTGAGAATATTTTATCTCACTTTCTACTTTAGCTTGAAAGGAAGAGATATATTTCAAATTTAGTTGAGAACTTGAAGCTATTACTTTTATTTGTTTCTTGAAATTGCAAAATGGCCAAACTTGATAATATATTAGAGTTGGTAAATACTGTAATACATTCTAGTGTGGATGAAAAATTAAATGTAAGCAAAGACACTCTCTTTGACATTCAGACTTGCTTGCATCATTCATAAGAAAAGATTGATTTTCTGCAACTAGAATCTTAGCTATAGCGAGATGAGCTTCAGCGAAAGATTTTTCATTCTAAACTTGTTTTTTTCAGAGAATTGAGATAAACTCCCAGCAACACCAAGAATTATTCAGATCACTGAGCCCAGTACAGGAGCATATTTTAATGCAGAAGAAAAAATCTAGCCTGCACTTCCCAAGCCCATCATCAAACCTTGGGAATATCTTGTCCATAACAAGCACATAACAAGTCTTGGATATAAAAAGGAGGTGTCCTCTCATATTCCATACTATTCCAAGCCCATTCAGTTTCAGAGTGTTGGATTTCTTCATGACAACACATCTTCAACTGTTCCAGATCCTGCTCCTCTTCCACAGCAACCACAACAAATTGATAAATTTCAACATTGTGATCGAGTTCGCCATATAAAATATCATTGTTTTGATCTTCACCCATGTAAGAACTATGGTCAACACACTTATTCTTCACACAGATGCTTAAAAAACAAGCCTCCTGCAAGAAAAAAGATTCATCTTGGATGGATTGCTTCTTGGCAATGGTCATTAACAGCCAAGAAGATGTTTCAGTCATATGTCATAAATTGTTCTAGAGTATTGAACAATATTGCAGTTGATTTTTCACCATAATGTCACCTTGTACATGACAAGGGGTGGAAATTATGGTCATCTAAAAGCTTTAAAGCCACATCAAGCGAGCCTAAGCCACAACCTGCCATTCGAGATCCAAGTTGTAGCCAGAGACAAAGACATTCAAGCGAGCCTCAACCATAACATGCCATTCCAGATTCATAGTTGTAGCCAGAGGCACAGATGCCCATGAGCATGCCTTTGGTTAGTGGTCATCCTTAAACCATCTATGTGAGGTTGATTTTCTTCCTCTTCAAATAATGCGGGACACTTCCTCTAGCAGAAGACTCCAACTTCTTTCTAGTTTTGGTAGAGTTCTAGGAAATGCATCAAGAATTCTAGAGTTGGTGGTCATCCTTAAACCATCGTAGGTTATATACCACCCTTCTTCCAGGTTGAAGGTATCCCTCTTCAAATCATTAGGAGCACTTCCTGTAGCAGAAGACTTCAAATTCTTGCCAATTTTGGAAGAGTTCCAGGAACTTCACCAAGCGTTCCCATGTTGGTGGTCATCCTTAAACCACCTCCTTATGCCAAAATTTTAGAGAGCTCATTCGGCCTAATGTTGTCATGCATACTTTGTTAATTTTTATTACATCCCTCTTCTTGGACTCATACATACCCCTTCGGATTAAGGGGGGGAATATTGGACACCTAATCCGTTAAGGGTTAAGGTGTGGGAAATGGATAGTCAAAGGCAGTCCAAGTGACATTGGAATGTGGAATCCAAGAGTCACAATGAATGTAATATAAATGTGCATCTATGTCAATAATGGATATCTCACTCCTATCTTTCATGTGTTGTCTATTCTTATGCATACAATGTGTGTCTTTGACAACCATTACACTTTCATACATTCCCATTTTTTCATATGATCTAGGTATACAATAATGTTATAGGCATTAATTTTCCAATTTAATTTCTTATTTCATGATAATGGGGTAGCCATGCAGGTTTCCAAGTGGAAGCAACCTACTTCTTTCTACTATGTTATGGTACCATTGTCCTTAGGTTTATAACATGTTGCAAATGGGCACCCTATGGGGATAAAATGGTGATTTGGAATATGATTTAACTCAATATTTTAGTAGTGGTTTCTTTGATTTTGGGGTACTTCGTTACCTTATAAATAATGAGTGAATGATGTATTCTTATTATATTAGTGTTGTATTTGCTACAACACCCTCCAAAAATTTACTACATTCAAATTTTGGAGCCTACCTAATTGTCGCATCAAGTGTTGTTTCAAGTCATTACACATGTTTCAAGTGTTCTTGATCATTCCTAAGTGTATTTGTAATGTTTAGAACATCTTTAGTGCACTTCATGGTTACAATACCTTTGTTTGTTGTAAAACGACACCTTTTGTCCTATTGCACACTTTGTTTATTGTACTTGGGGAGTTTATGTAAATTGGCATTTTGATGTGTATTTATCAGTGTATTCTCCTGTATAAATTTTATTGATGATTTTTTATGTGTCATACTTCATATTATGCCTAAACTCATTGTGTTCGCCCCTTGTTTTATCTTTCGGACTTAGAAAAATTTTGTTTGCACAAGCTATCCCGCTAAGACTAGGAGAGCACATGGCGCACTATTAAGCCTTAGTCAAGACCCCTTCGTTGTTCAGAAGTGTGCCCTGCACCCTATTGTACCTTAAGAGACAATCCCTTAGCTTTGATAAGGAATCAGTGCTTAAGAAATTTATATAATTATGTCACAGAAACATTTGTCTTTGTTTAATCACCCTCAAATATTTATCATTAAACCCTCAAAGATCAAATACAATGAATGTTCCACAATGCTATTATCTGTTGATATAGAATGGAATGATCAGAAGAAAATGAAAGAAAGAAGCCCAAACAGATATGTTGTTGTACATAATATATCACCTCAAACCCCAGAAGAATTATAAGAAAAGGAACAGTTAAAATGAAGGAGCGCCTATTAAGGGTTTTAACTCTTATTCACATAAGTAAAAAGAGACCTGCAACTTCATTACTTCATTTTATTCAAAGATAGAAAACACAGAATGTAAAATTGAAGACATATCAACATCAAAAAATGCTAGAAAATTGCTTTTCATTCATTAATCATTTGAAATCTGAGTACAAAAATTGCAGTCTTAAGGTCCAAAACTCAGAACCTTTTTCTTTCTTCTTTATCTCATTAAATATAATAGAAATCAGTTTGTAATTGCCGTAACTGATATTAACTACTTCAACTACTTAGGACTTCGTACACTATCTATTACATGTCCTCAAAATGTCTTATTACAATTACATTCTCTCTTTTAAAAGAGGAAATAACATGAAATTAAAATCCTAATCTATATGCTAAATATGAATTGATGATGATGCTGCTACATTTCCTTGAATGGTTGATTTATCCTTCTTTGAAGTCGAGGTATCCTTTGGTAAATCTATCATCCAGGCTTTGCACTTCTTCCATATCTTGATGTTTGTCTTAGGTGAATTAACCAACTTGTGATATTCCAATCTGAAAGCAATGATTCTGTTGAAAGATGTTCTTTCCAAAAATATAGTTTTTACTAACCACAACAACTGAAAATGTCTCTGAAGGAAATTGATCACTGTTGCTCCTTTAAGAACCTGAGTCTTCTCATGAGCTACCTTACTTTTTGACAACACTAGCAAGGGTTCATAAGAATTCCATGATATAAGACCACCTCCGAGACCCCATCATGATGGCAAACATGTTATTTCTATTTTATCAAATAATTTATCAAACTGAGGCAATGCTTCCTTAAGCTCAATCAAATTCTTTTCCGTAGACTTCCTGCAATCATTTTCGACAATCATTTTGCTAATTTCCATAGCATATAAAATCCTGTCTTTAATTTCATTTTCTTATAACTCCTTATCTGTTTCAGAATCAATGAAATTAATGAACTTTCTTTCCCAAATAGCCCTATTAATTTTGTTCTATTTGTTTGTCATGACTTACTCTTCAAACTCCCCGATAATGCTTTTTTCTTCTGCAACAACAATCAGAAAATCCCATATTTTTTTCATTTATGCAATAATACCATTCTAGATGATATCCTTAGCCTATATTAAGGATATATTTCCCTGAAAGTTTTCTTTGAGAATTTTAATCTCAGCATCAGCAGTTTGGCATTCCATTTTATATTTACTGACTTCTCCTTCAGTGGATTTTATAATATTTTTTGTTGTTTCTAAATCAGCTTGTGCCCTTTTTCGATCTCTCTCTGCCATCTGCAATTCAATGGTTAATTGAGAAATTTGTGCTGATGGATCTTCACTACCTGATGGAAAAAAAAGAAGTGCAAGTATGAGATCCGATATGGTTTTGTAATGACAGTGCAGTTTGCTTTAATTTAGTGACCTCTTCTTCCTTTTGCATGAACTGCTGAAGAAGTTTTTCTTTCTCATTTTCCACCTTTGAAACCTCTACTGCCATGGAATGTTCTCCTGTAGGAAATTTCAATTTTTTCTTCAGTACAAATATTTTCGATTCAACACTTTGCAGAAGCTTTTGCACAACAGACCTGTCATTGGGATCTACTCTAATCTTCACTATGATCTTTTTGTGCTCTTCATTCTGGATTTTCAAAGCCCTGGAATTCGCTTTCTCTAACTTCAACTTCTTTATCACCTTTCCAAGCATATTCTCTTCCTTCAATGCCATTTCATTAGTTTTTTTTAGGTCATTCACAATCAGTTGACCTGTTTGCATGTGTAGATTCACTTTGTCCAACAATGGAATTTTATTCACATCTATAGTCAAATTCACAGTATTAAAATTATTAGAAGAACCAATAGACATATCAGAAGGATGAGAAAGGGAAATTTTAAATTGATCATTTTCAATATCCATTGCAGTTAAAAGTCTTGTTTGGTCTGGAGCTATCTGGTACTCAACTTGAGCCTCCATGCTTGCCTTCATCTTCTAATTTCTATTTTCATTTTGGGCAAACAATTTTTTAATTATAGGCACTTGTTCCTGAGTGCTCTCATGCCTCTTGGGTGAAGCAGGGACATTTTTTTCATCTTACAATTGTAATGAAAAACCAGGTTGAGTATCTACAGACTCTTCATTGAACTTTTCTCTCTTCTCAACCCTCCGTTCTTTGTTCTTTGAAGCAACCACTGGCTCTTTACCTATTTTATTTGATTTATCTGATATAACAAGAGTCTAAACATTTGAGCTTACTGAACCCACAACAACTTTACTTGCCATTTTTCTAGATCCAGTCTGCTCTCATGAATGAAGGTTGAATATCCATTATCAATTATTCTACTAGAAATGACACTGTGAGGGTCATAAGCCCACTTCTCTCCTAACAGTAAGTGCATTTCATCTAACATCTTAGTGACTTCATCAAATGATTGTCTCATATTAACTATAAAGGGATCCACATTCATTGGAAATTTGAACATATGACCCTTCTTCATAGGCACAAAGTGTATTTGGTCAACGTTTAAACTTTTCCTAGTGAACTCCAGAGCAAATAATATGATAGGCACAAATACAGGAAGCTTATAAGGTTCTACACTAGCTCCATAAAGTCTAATTTTAGAATAATATTCAAAAACAAACCAATCACCAAAATTACAATTTGTCCCCAAATGCAAGAACTCTTGAGCTTTGGGCAAAAAATAGGAGGGAGAACTTCCATTCATAAATTTATATGCAGAAGACATAAAATGACCAGCAAAATCAAACAAAACACCCTCATTCTATTATTTTCTCACTATATCTGTCCAAAATATTACTGATTGTCTCCTCTTATTCGTATCCATAATGTTTAACGCCAGATGCATGAATTATTCTACATTTTGATATAAAAATAGGTAAACAATAAGTGAGGGAAACCAGAATGAACCCTGGCTTCATCATCATGGTGAATGTTAGTCATCAACAATTTTGATCCTATCCAAAGATGACTAAGTTGACAATCCCAGATTTCTAGAAACAATATTTCAGAAACATTGTGAGTTCTAGAAATATCACGGCCTTCATTATTCTAAATCTATCAGTTCACTAAAACATTCATTTATGGCTTCTAAAAAAATCACCTTCTGTTTCAAAAGAAAACTTGTTTCAGGCTATTTCCACCATTTTTTACCTACATTTCATCCCCTCATCTTATCACTCCCATTCCTATTTTTCTATCAGTCTTTTTCCCTCTAAAAAAACCTTTCCTCTTCATAAAACCTCCATTCCCTCTAAAAAGGCCTTTAAACCATAAAAAAACCCCTTCATATTGGTTTAAACACTTTTCTACCCTATCGGAACCTTAAAAAAGCTTAAAAAACTTTGGTTTTAGGCCTATTTTCCCTAAAAAACCTCTCAACCTTATAAAATCCTTATATGGTTTAAAAAACCTCTTTTTAAGCCTGTTAGAACTTCAAAAAAGACTAAAAAATTTGGTTTTAGGCCTATTTTTCCGCTCTTTTACAAAAATTGGGCCTTAAGCCCTTGAGGGCTTAAATTCCTCCACCTCTCTATTCATATATCCTCACCCCACGACCATGGACTAGGACTAAACCCCTTTTCCTTAGCCCTTGTCCCTTTTTTCCCCCTACATGACCATTCTTCACCTTTTAATGCCCCTTTCCCTTCTTATTTTCAAACCTATGCCCCTTTCCATTCACCCCCACCAAGATGATCTTGACCGTTGATCTATCCGATCTAACGATGCTCATTCCCTCCTCCCATTGAACCTTCCCCCCGATCATCAAAACCTATCCATTCATCCCCACAAACAGATCCAGACCGTTAATCCCATTGATCTAACGACCACCACTCATCCCAAGTCTTCAACCCCGCATACAAAGCGTACCCCGCTACGCGACGAAATAGCCCATGTCATCCCTGGGCCCACCTCCCACTTCTCTACCACGCATCCACTCTCCATCCACCACCTGTCTTCGACTATCCCCTGCCACTGCGTATCTCGTCCCGTCGCGCTTGTCCTCCATCGTCGATCTGGCTCTCCCAGATCCGACGGTCCCAAAATGATTTCACGCATGATTTTCTCCCGGGGTTTAACGACCTATTTTCATGCGAAATAGGCGGTATTGGCCTGGACACGTGGCAAACAATGTATGGTATCTCGTTCCCCTGGGGAAAAACTAGAAACCACCCATTGGCAGCACGAAAATCGCCGGTGGTTTTCCGAAACCACTTTCACCCATTTTCGTGCCAAAGCCATTTTTAAACCCTGTTTTCGCGGTTCTCGCCTATGGAACCCTTCCTTTGCTTCTCTCTCCCTCTCCAGTGCTCCTCCGACACCTCCCGAACTTTGAAACATAGTTAACCACAAAAATGCAGGGTTTATTTAATAATTTGTTTATGTTGCAGGTTTTGTAATGGCGGCTAAGGTGTTAAAAGGTCCTCCATAGTCAAGGAAATAGTGGCAAAACCTATATGATGATCCTCAGGGAAAAATAACAAAGGAATGTGAATTTTCAGAGTTTCTTATTGAAGTTTGGTCAGTGATTCATAATCACTGACTGTTATACTAAACCCTCTAGCACAACAGACCTGTACATCAAATCGAACAAAGCAATGAAGATCAGAAGAGATCAAAGATTAAAGAGAAAGGATTAAAGCGCAAAGTTTGAATATTAAAGGTTAAAACAAAGTTAAAGATAAAGGAACAGAATTTTGAAGGAAGTATGAGAAGTGTTAAAAAGGCAACATAAAGAATTATGAAGACTAAAAGCATAATTAGGCCAAAAACACAGTTTAAAGGGATAAAGCTGAAAGGATTAGCCCTTTAAAATCAATGATTAAAGGCTAAAGGTCGAAAGATAAAGGATCCAGGATAAAAGCAGATTAATTAAAGGCAGCTCAAGGCTAAAAGGACTTAAATACAGTTTAATGATGAAATAAAGGAAAATTAGGCCTAAAGATAGCCTCGAACACATCAAAAGGGAGCAATGATTTCATTTGATAAATCAAACTGACACCTTTGGCCTACCCTTTATCTGTAAAACAAATCAGCAGTTATTACAGAAAAGAAAATATTAAAAACTATCACGACAATTATTGTAAAGATAAGATAAAGCCTTAAAAGTCAATCTTTCACCTATTTTCTCCTTAGAAAGTTAAGACAGAGTTATTAACAGAGAAGTAGTTGCACACATGTTCCTATCTTAGGCCTTGCATGGTTTTCAAGGCTAGGAACGTATTTACTCTGTCATTAATAACATTTTGAACCATAGAAGAGTTCCACCTCCTCATTTGTAGCATAAACACTGCTTTGGAACTCATTGTAAAAGGGTGGGAATTTGATGACTCTTTGAAGTAATACATAGCTCTGCTAAAGTTGAAAGGAAATTGATGTCCTGGAGCCTGTGGATGTTTTAACCTGTTTGTTGATAGAGAAAGCTCTGTCATTGGATTCATGAGTTGGTTGTTGGTGAAGCATTCTAATTTATTAATGTTTTTCCTATTTTCCATTATGTTTCATCATTTCTTATTACAGTAGAATAAAAAGTTTAGAATAATAAATGTCTTTTGAAAGCACCTTAGTTCTGTTTACTCTTCACTATCTTAATGTTTTCTTCTATTAAGGCATTCTAGAGAATTCTTAGTTTCTCTCTTGAACCCTTATGCTTGTTTATTTCAGAAATAGTTCAAACAGTTGGTCTCAAGAATGATTTATGGTTTTCCCTGCTTACTTGATGCCTCTTGAAAACTGTTTCTAAAGTATCCCTTTAAAGTACCATTGTTTACAGTCTGCCAAAGAGGTTTGTTTTGATCATATCTTTTGTTCTTGCTGAGATAATTGTTTTAAAGGTATCTATAGTTGTAATCAAATATGTCTAGGAGTTCCCTCTTCTATGAATGCAATTATTTGTGAATCTTGAATGTTTTCTTATCCTTGAAAGTGAAATATTTGGATGAAATAGAGTGTTTCTCGACTCCTAGATTTCATTTGAAAAGTTTGTCTTGAAATCGTTATTTGCTGAAGTGTGATTTGTAGAATTCATGGTTAGCCCTGTCTATGGAATACCTCTTCATGTTAAAATGAGGTTTTAAGTCCCTTTATTGAGAAGTACATATAATTAAGGATTCTTAATTGCCCTTAGTTCTAATTTTCATTCTAAACCTTTGATGTCCATTTCATTACATCTGCAAGACCTTGAAGATCCATTGGCCAAGTTAGATTTTCCCTTTGATACCCCTGATCCCTTTACAAACTTGCTACAACCTTCCACTTGAATCCATTGTCCAATGACTTACAGATTTCCCTTTTCTATCTATGCTGCCTAGATCATCATGTCCCACCAAACAAACAAACTTGCACCTAATAACTAGCCTAAAATCAACCCTTAAAAGAAATCAAGCTATATCCTTACAAAAATATTGAGAGATCCCTCTCTCAGACTAGGAAGGCTAGGTCATAGAGCTCTAAAGATTGGTTTTGATGTTGCCTTGTCACTTGGTATGCCAATCTTCCAAATCACAGGACCCCAACATAATGGCGATCACGGTGGGACCTATGAGTTCATAGTTGCCTGGCAAGCTGTTATAGGCTCTTTAGTCCTTTAGTTACTACAGAAGATTAGCTAATAAGCCATAGAGTAGACTCTGTTTGTTTCATCACCTTAGCTAAGTGTTGAATCAGGTATAGGCCACTCTCACAACCATAGAACCATATAAAAACTCAGAAAAACCCAAAACATTTCAGGTTGGTTTTTAAATAAATCATGGGTGGTGGACCATAAAACATTTTACCTTTAGAAAAGCTAAAATTTCCACCTGGTGAATCCACTAGCCCCAGTAGCCCTATTACTCCTCTAGATCTCCAGATTTCCTTAAAACTATGTTAACCAGACTTGATGAAGTTTAGAAACCTAGTCCCCTATTATATAAATCACTGTGAGAGGAAAAATCTTGAAAAACAGTCCTAAAAACCTCAGCCTCTCTAAAATTTTGGAGACTAAAATCTAGCTTCACATAGGGTCAATAATAGATCCCATCCAGATCCTAACCCTCCTACCATAGTTGACAATTCAGAAAGGATTTTTTGGCAAACTTCTAGATCTGGAAAACCGACTATTGATAGGACTATCCCAAAAACAAACACATCCCTTGTACTTCATAATTTGCCTAATATCATATCATATGTCTTAAAGATATATCCTTTGAAAATACATATAGAGAGATCCCTCTCTGAATCCAGGAGGGCTAGATCCTAGGATTCCAAAGGTGTTCTGATGCTGCCTTGTCATTTGGTATGCCAATCCACCAAATCATAGGACCCCAAGAGCGAACATTCCCAGAATTGACTTGTCCACTGTATTTTCATCGCCCTTTCCCAAAATATTTGCAATGCAGCTCAGCACTAGTTTGACTTCAATATAAAAAACATCCATAGGGAACTATTTACTGTTAGGTACAAACTGCTGTGTATTTGTCTTCAGAAAATGAATGAATTGATTAAACTCTTGACCTGCAAGACTGTCATAATATGTTATCAAGGAATCATTAGATAATTGGACATACGACTCCGACTCAGGGTAACATATAGCTTGGCGAATTTATTGGGATGACACTTGCAAAACATTTTCCCCTTGACAATTCATTTTGAAACATTTCCCAGGGTACATAACAGACACTAGCCAATAGATACATTCGGGAAAAAGATGAGTTTTCGGGATACAACACACCAATTTTTTTCATGGCGGTGTAAATTGGAGAAGTCTTATCATTTAGGAGGATTTGTTGATAAAAATAAAGGTGGTCAAGGGAATAATCAGTTTCCTAGATATCCCTCTCGGTATCCATGAGAGGGATGTGACTGGAAGAACCTGACAGGGATGAGCGTTTAGCCATAGTTCAAATTTAAGATGGTAGACAATTGACAGGGTGACCAATAATTGACAGGGTGATAGAAGATTGAAAAATACGTAGCACAGAAAAAATTCAAACACCAACTAATAAAAAATAACTTCAAAAAGAATGAGAATCCCCCTTAAATAGGTGGCACGGGCTTTGAAATTAAACACTGATAAGACGCGCCAAAAGACCGTTAAGGAATTCTGACATGGAATACAACTGTCACCAACTTGGTAGCATATGTCACTGCGGAAGGTCTCTAGGTATGGAGGACTTATTTCGGTTATGCCCCCAAAATCAATCTCAACTTTTAATTTGGATTACTTCTGCAGTCAACATGGTCAATTGCGAAGGCATCCTCCATGATAACCCGCACGCTGAAAGTGCTCACGGGTTGAGCCTTTTGATGATTGCTTGATATATCATCGAATTCCGCTTGATAAAGTGCTCGATATTTAATCTTTGAACTGGGACCCACTTTCATAAATCCTAAAATTATTTAAACTTTAAGCTTTGATATAACGAGCAGATATATTTTTATCCTAAAATATATGAACTTTGATACCTTAACATATCTTTTCAATAGTTTTCTATTTTTTTTTTTTTTTTGAAAATCAAAATAAAGGAATATTGCAAATGATCCACAACACACCCTACAAGAGTGCATAGTCCACTCCTATGCATCATTCCCCTTCCTTTTTCTAAACTATGCCCTTAAGAATTCCTTCCTCCTTATTGAGTTCATGGTGCACCATCAAAGCATTGTCATCATCCCTTCACCCTTCAGTAATGCACCCTGTGCTCTCCCTGGCTCCTTTGAGAGCATTGTGCACTTTGATAGCCAAAATACTAACCCTTTGGCCTTTAGCCTTGCGCCATGTTCCCTCTTGACTTCCCTTGTGTGCATGGCTCACTTGGGAATGTCGAAGTTTCATCCCTTCAACCTTCAACAGTGCGCCCTGTGCCCTCCTAAGTTCTCTTGAATACATAACGCACACGTGAAGCCTCAAGAGTCTTTTTTTGTCC
Organism: Pinus albicaulis; assembly: GCA_034641835.2. Classification (NCBI taxonomy): domain Eukaryota; kingdom Viridiplantae; phylum Streptophyta; class Pinopsida; order Pinales; family Pinaceae; genus Pinus; species Pinus albicaulis. The sequence continues at coordinate 183,192,791 of CM076569.1, read as the reverse complement.
TTTGGACCTGTGCCCTACACCCTCCCTTGAGCTTCCTTTCCCAATTTAGTGCACTATGCACCCACGAATCCTTAAGCACTCAGTATTGCCTCCTTTGCATTGCAAACTGCACCCATAAGCCTCCATCTTTCTTCTCGAGCTCACTGTTATGTCACGAACAAAAATCTCACATGAAACATGTTAGAATAGGAGATTTTTTATACTAATGTTTTCTTGCCATGAGTGATCATAGTTACATGTATTTTAGAACAACATGGAAAAAAATGCATGAAGGGAATCCGACAAAGAGGATAGTAAAAGAAGAATTCAAGAACGAAGAACACATGATGTGATAAGATGAATAACATAGAAATCCTGATGATTGAAGCGGCTCAAAATACTCCATATGATCAAAGACCCTTTGTAGGGTGAAGAATCAACAACATATACTTTGCATGCAAGATCGATGATACAAGTGACAGCATTCTCACCTACCAAGAAAGTTCATGTCATTAGTCACTATGATTCCAAGTCATCAATGTTGGTGACTTGTCATGTTCTTACCACATGATGATGTAATGATGTAATTATTGTATAGAAAAATAAGTATAAGTCCAAGGGTCATGTACGAACAAAAGAGACATATGAAGAAGTCCAAAAGACATGTAATTCCAAAAGTCACATGTAATTACAAAAGTCATATAGAAGTCCAAAGGTCATTAGAAGTTGAAAAGTCATATGAGGAACTAAAGAGACATGAAGATATGGAAGGTCATAAGTTATTAAAGGATACTCATTTCTCAAGAAAAGGAGTTTTAACCTTTTCTTCTCCCATAAGGCATTAGAGAGATAGAGATAGTACTTTTGGGGAGCAAGTAGTGACTCTAACGCTCCACTATCGGAGCTAGTGATGTTCACTATACTCATTTATCTTGGAACTTTTTCCTAATACTTGGAGCCATTTGGACAACACATTTTCATGCATGAATTGTGGATATTTTGAGACTGTTCTTCTAATTTTTTCAGTTTATGTTGGCTTTCATATGTACTAAAGTAGTTGAACTATTTCGGTGACTTCGGTGCTAAACTTGTTGGACATGTGGTGTGATGATTTTAACGATATTTGCGTCTATGTGAACTATTTTTCTTGAAGTCTAACAATTATTGTTCGTTTATGTGCATGTGTCTTTACTATATTGGTACCATTAATTTTCTTTTAGAGACTCACTTTTCTCCCTTGCAGTGAAGGAACCTTGATACATCTATAATCGAACATTTCAGAAATCACACCTTCTTGCTCATTCAAAAGCACATGCGCGCTACTCTCTCATGATAACTGCTTAAGCCAAGGTAAATCTCTAAGGTTATGGCATTTGGGCCATATTTCTAGATGAGAATCCTACATTAAACAGTGTGAGGTCTAATTGGGACCTTATATCAGGGAGATCTCCTATATGTTAATGGGTTCCACCACCATCAACAATTATATATTGTAATGTATGAATGTTGGATTGGTTATTACTTTAGGTATTATAATATAGATTTTTTGTTAAGTAAAAAAAAATTGTGTTTTAAATGTTTTTAAATTTAGTCATATATGAAAGTGTTTGTTTAATTAGCTAAATTTTATTTTAATTTTGATTAAATTTTTTTTTTTTTACTAGTTATTAGTTTGTTAATATGGTATTTTATATTAAGACAAAGTTTTATGTATGTAGTGTTGTTTGATGTTAATAAATGATTAGATGGACAACTTTTTAATATGGGAATAATATGTATTTCCATGTTTTTTTATGTGGTATTTTAGTAGGGATGAACCGAACTCAACCATAAGAGATATCTTGATCATGTAATTTTCACATTACTTATTTTTTGTGAATATAGATTAGCATAGGTAAGAAAATGGATTATTTTATAGATGACTGGAATTGTGTGCGTACGGTAGTTTATTAAGAAATTGTTTATCAATAACATTGTTTGTGAGAGTTTCCCATCAGTAAGTGTGTGTGTGTGTGTGTGTTGATCCAATGTTAGTGTTTCCTATTGAATGAGTAAAGATTAATGTCTTCCTTTTCCTAAGTGAAAAGTTTGAGGAGAAGCACATTAGTTGTGCAAGTTTATTGTTCATGTTGAAATCATAGTACATTTGTGTAGGTGGTTTTTTGTTTCTTTATTAGCATAGTAACTTGCATTTTACTTTATAGAAGAAAGCATTCCATTCTACCCTATATATTTGTGTGTGTAGGTCAATATTCTTCCACTTATTATTGAAGACACATCATCAGATCAAAAGGCATGATACTGTTGTGAAACCAGCTCCAAAAATAGAAGAAAATAGATATCAACACCTTAGAAATAAGCCACTTCGAGGGGGAAACATCCAATACATTACATGAATGAACAATTCTTGGATGATTCAAATGAAAACACCTCCTTTTTATATATAGGAGTCCATGTGGCCACAATGTAATCTTAGCCGACCTAACAATAATAATGTAAGGGCACAATAATAAAAATATGGGGGTTACAGGGGTACAACAGTAACAATAAGGGGGGCTACACTAACATAATAAGGGACTACACTATTAATATAGGGACTTAACATGCCCCTCTCCTTCAAACAAGTGTTGTCCTCAACGCTTGATTATTTCTTGATGTTTCTGTATAAAATTCTCATCCTCCCATGTAGAATCTTCTACAAGAAAGTTCTTCTGCTCGTTGAGATACTCTAAAATTGATCATACCTGTCGAGTTCTTGTTTCTGTGACTGCTTCAGAACTTCTTTTGATGTGATGTTGATCTTCCTGTTGTTTCATTAGATTCTACACCAAAGTTAGGTTATCCTTTGAGAGTTGGAGAACTTGTTGTTGATGCTCGATGTGATATTCCAGTAATTTATCATCCATATTAGCTATTATTTGATCCTTCAAACCATCGAAATTAGCCTTCAATTTTTCTTTTAAACCATCTATTTCATCTTCGGTTGCTCTTTGTAAGATCGAAATTTGTTGCACTTGGTACCGTAATTTTGATATCTCATACTGCAATTCTTCCTCTTCATGCATCATAGTATAAATTTTTGAGGGTTTAATGGGTATGGAATTATTTTTTGGAGAAATTATAGAACCCAATACTAATAAAAATTCTAAAATATGCCCTTGGAATCACTTCAAACCTCTTTTTCAAACAAACATTATGCAATTTTAAAAACCAAATACACACATTTTTCTTGCTTTTGAGGAGCTCGATATTGAAAATGAATTATATATGTTATTTTGGATCTTCCATATATGAAATTTGGCCCTGAGATAGCCCTCTGAATCCTCTTTCGAATGCCACAGGTCTGACCTAATTTGGTTTCTTCAAGACAAAGGTATGTCCAATCTCCTACAATGACCTAATTATGGACTAGTTCAGTAGAGTGAACTTGTACGGCTTTCCACATGTCACAGTTTTCTCCTATGGCTCCGAAATTTATAGACAGGAAACTATAGTCCGTGTAATTTTAGACACTTTTTATAGAATTCCAATCTGATGCTCAGAGAGAGAGTTATGAAGATTTTCCCACGGTCACCTCTTTGAGATGAAATTTGGGAGCCTGAAAAAATCTTAACTTCCACAGATCATATCTCCAAAAATATTGCTAACCAAGACCTGAAATTTTCACAGGAGGTTCTTCAGGACTTCGGCTTCGCTCTGTGAAAATTTTAGCTTCTGAAACCTCGTAGAAAAATATTTATAGCGAAAATTCTGCAATGACCTGTTTAGATTACATTCAAGAGCCTACAAAAAACCCTAACTTCCATAGATCATATCTCCGAAAATATTGTGAACCAAGCTCTGAAATTTTGGGACGATGTTCCTCAAGATTTTGGCTTCGCACTCTAAAATTTTAGCTTCTAAACCTTCATAGAAAAAAGTTAGAGCAAAAATGCCTCGATGACTTGTTTGGAGCAGCGAAACCCTAGAATCCAAAGCTCTGATACCAAATGTTGTGAAACCAGCTCCAAGAATAGAAGAAAAGAAATATCAACGCCTTAGAAATAAGCCACTTTGAGGAGGCAACCTCCAATACATTACATGAATGAACAATTCTTGGATGATTCAAATGACAAAACCTCATTTCTATATATAGGAGTCCATGGGGCCACAATGTAATTCTAGTGGGGCCATAATGTAATCTTAGCCGACTTAACAATAATAATGTAAAGGCACAATAATAAAAATATGGGGGTTACAGGGGTACAACAATAACAATAAGGGGGGCTACACTAACATAATAAGGGACTACACTATTAATATAGGGACTTAACATATATGGTTCTTGAGGATATTCTTAAAGTAATAGAAGTTGGTTGCATTGTTATGTGGTGACCACTATTATTATCACAAAAAAGTGATTACCTAGAAAAAATGACTTCGTGGATTTGAAATATGTAAAGTTAATGTGATTTTTACACATTGAAACCCACTTTCCCTTAATGAAATAGCCTAAAAAGCTGCTTTTCTCAAATTATTTCCATTAGTTCACCCACTTACATGAGAATAACAATAAATTCATTAATTTTATAGTTTTCTCTTAAATTTATCCATTTATGTAAATGTCATATAATATTTTCATCAATTATATTTATTCCCATAAAAATAATTCAATAAATCATTTAATTATTTTACCCATTCAAATGTAAATAATACACCTATAATACCAAAAGTTATTAGATCTTGAATTGGTAAAATAACTAGTATTTAATATTTGACCTTATAAAATCCATCAACCATTTTTTTATACACAACATAATTTTTCCTTCTCATTCACATACATGACCACTTTCATCTTCCAAACCTTTTTCCTCACAAGTTCATTTTTTTTAAATTATTTTGTTTTTTTGTTTTGACTATCAAATGGACTATATTCTTGCAAGTATAGAATAATCACAAACCCTCGTAAGGAGGCCAATTGTGATCATTTGCAAGCCTCTCCAAAGCTGCTACCAATCTAAGAAATGCTTCATTTGGTTTTCATTTATTACGGTACACGTTACAGGTTGGATATTATTGTATACCTTTTATTGCTATTTTTCATATTTGTGATAACAATATATTGATGTGCTGTCACATTATTGCATGCTTAATAAATACGCTCTTACTTTTTTTTGAACTACTGCAATTTATAGTGTTTCGTGCCAATTGGAAACTACCTGAACTATGGGAAACAAATTTATTTTTTTATTTTTGGAAAGGGTTCATTCAAATATCCAATCGAATTAGATAGGCAAAATGTGGGTAACACCTAGAAGTGGCTCTTGCAAAAATTATTGACATTTGAACAACCATCCTTGTTTATGGTAGGTCCATTAGCTGAAGAGATAACTGAACAAGGTGTTGCTTTGTTTGTAAGGATATAATGAATCTTTCTCAATGTGAGATCAACAATCATGATCTTGCTATTGATAATCACGTACAAAGAGTTTGTGTGATGTTACTTAATGGGCACAATGGGGTTTCTACGACAAAGAACTTGTAAATTTGTGAGTGGTTGGGGTTTCTACGACAAAGAACTTGTAAATTTGTTAGTGGTTGTAGATAGATGGTGTATGAAGTGCATGTTATAAGAATTATAGAAACATGGTGATACACGAACCAATGCTAGACACTGAATACTTATACATAAATCTGCATGCTTCCAATATTGTTGGAAATGCCATTATTTTGGATAAGAGAGTAGTCTTATTGCTATTTTGTGTGATAGGTGTAATGATCCCTTAGTTTAATACAGTGATGTGTGGTTTGACGGAAAGTTTCCTTGGTTTGACAGAAATATGATAAAGAAAAATGTAAAAATGAAAAAAGAGTAATTAATTAAACTCTTGAAGCAAAGTATTGTAATGTTTATTGTAGATTTGTAGCATTAACATAAACTATAAGTTCTAGCTATATTTTCCCATTAATTGCAACAATAACCAAATAACATGTTAGAACTATAATACTTGCATCCATGTATACGTTCAAGATTTTCAACGCTATTTAATTAACCAAATTAAATGTTACAGTTGCAGCACTGTATAAATAACAAATTATATTTATAGAAATACAATAAATCAATGAACTTAGTAAAAATAAAAGAATGTAAATAAAACTTCAACTACACTACGATGTATATTGCCCCTACCTAAGGAGGGGGGTCTGCCTCTTAGACAAGGTACTGATTAAAGAAACAATAACATGCTATCTAATCAACACACCATCAATTCGAATAAGAAACCAAGAACTTATGTTATATAAAGTAAGTTATAGTCAATAACTAGTTGAATCTCTCTAGATTCTAGATTTAAAATTGGTTCATTCATTATTTTGTTCATGTATAATTGTTTACTTATAGAAATGTGTAAATCATATTAAAATTTTGATGGATAGTCATGAAAATATAATCATTCCTTTTAGTTACAATGAGTTCATTATAATAATGTTGATTCGATCAACTATTTAACAAGTGGAAGTTGGGTCACACTTTACTTGTGGAGTAAGAAATTACCCTAGTCACATTATTGCATTAGGATATTGTTTGGTTGATTTATTTATGGCTTGTTGGTGACAATTATGTAACTGAGATGACATGATGCACCTATTATGGATTTTTGGTAATGTTCCCAAATGGGCAACTGATTGAGAGCTATATTTGGGTCTTATGGAGTGAGTTATAGTAATGACATTGAGGAGATTTGTAGGAACGAAGAGTCACATCATGAGTGTCAACATCTCAAACTTGCAACATGTGTCTGAGCACTTCGGAGTTGTAGCATGAGTGTCAAAAAATTCTAGTTATAGAATGAGTGTCGATAGCTTGGAGTTGTAGCATGAGTGTAAAAAAATTCTAGTTATAGAATAAGTGTTGATAGCTTGGAGTTGTAGCATGAGTGTTAGTAGCTTGGAGTCATAACACTTCAGAATTGTAGCATTATCATGGAGTGGTGAGTTGTAGAAACTAGAAACAAGGAGTTACAACACTAGCTAATTGGAAGTTGCAAGACATAAAATTTGAGAATTGAAGCACCTAACAACCAAGATTTGTAGCAGTTATCCATGGTGTCTTGTAGTGAATGTATCTTTATCCTATCATAATTTACCTATGCATCTCTACCTCTTGAATCCCATTGGTTAGCATAGAAAGGTAATTATCTCCTTAAAAACAAAAGAATAAGTAGTAAATGACATATTAAGATAGTAATTTTAGATTAGAAAAAATGAATTTATATAGGAAAAACTGTTGCTGGAATGAGGAGAAAATAAGAAAAATATTTGTGAAAAGGTCTTAGATAAGTGTTGGAATATGTGAAATTGGGAAATTGTCATCTTCCCTTAGTCGAAACTATTACATGTACCTATGAAACCATAAGTTAGTTTGAGTTTGAGTGATAGTAGTGTCCACGAAAGTTACTAATGTTGTAATTCACCTCGCTAATTCATGAGCATGGTAATAGCATTTTTCTTTCATCAACCTCCTTCTAATAGGCAAGTTTTTCTTCTTTGGGAATATTATAGTATCGATGATACTTGGTAGAAGGAATCCAGGTCATTGGATAAAAAAATTTGAGGAAAAACCAATGGTTTTTGTTGGTCCTTTTTTTTGGACAATTTTGAGAAAAAGTAGTCTTGGAAAAGAGAAATGGAGAGCTAGAAAAAGAGTGGTTAAACTAATAAGAAATTAGCAATGGTAAGAAGAAAGCGAGAAGTAGGAAAAGGGTAAATGGACCAAGCAGTTATCTTGGAAATCATCAAGCAAGCACAAAATAAATATTGGCAACATCAATCAATGGTGAAATAAAATTAATCGGTTCAATGAGTAACTAAAGTTTATTCTGTCAAACCATGGGAGTTAAGTTGGACCACATCAAGGAGCATATTGCTTGATAGTGTCAAAATATGCAAAAGTTATATAAGGAGTTTCAAATCAAGTTGCATGTAAGAGAGAAATATAAAAAGACCTAAAATGTTGCTAGAATCGATACTCATGCTCTAATGGTGTATATTGTGTCTGTAGTTGACGTTTTGGTGTATAATATATGAAATATCTAGCTGTGATGCCACATATCTATAATTGTAACGATGGTTTAACCTGATAATAATAATAATAAATATTGTTTATAGGGATATTTTTTGTGTAATGCATGTGTTTATGCGTGATTATTTGCTGGTTTAAAAAAAATAAATCTTGTTCAAGCTTATATGTAAATTCTCTTTGATTCACTTTGTAATGATTTAATGTTTGTTCTTTTATACATAACTTGAAAATTATATCCTCTCCCTTTCTAAAACCCCAAACAATCCATTTAAGTCCTAATAGTTCTTCGGGTGATACTATCTTCCCTTGCAAAGGATAAAAAATGTCTACATTGACTACGATGGATCCCTTTGTTGGCTCCCTGAGCAAAACCTTTGTCTCAGTGACAAATTTTCACCAATAAATGGCTCCATTGTTGGGACCTGAAATTTAATTATGGTTTTATGATAATAGCGAGTATGATTCTAAAGAGGAATATTTAGGAGTGGTGGGAGGAAAAGTAATACTTTTATTCTCCAATAAGAACCATTATGACAAAAAATCCCTAACTAGGTTCACGAAGAGACCTTTTTCCTTTAGCTTACCTGTGACCAGTTTGAAATATTTTAGGTTGAGTTACTTGAAAAATTATATCAGTGGTTGAGAAGGTTGTAGGATTCCTTAAGATTGAAAAATTATGTCAAAGTGCTAGATGGATATCAATGTTGGACTACTTCAGATCTAGCTAAATTACACTAGCTCCATCACGAGCTTACTAGAGCTATTGATTTATGGGTAAAGATCACCTTGGAGGGGTAAATTGTTAAGTTTGTTGCAAGGAACCATCATTCCTTGTCACAAGAAAAATTAGTCTTCACATTTGGGTTAAGAGGATGACTGTTGAAAGGAATATCATTGTGGATAAAGGTCTTACTAGTGGAAGAAAAAATGTTATTGGTTCCTCCAACTAATATGCTAGCTTAAAACGATCATGATGGGGGGAGGATCTTGGTGGAGATTATGACCTATTGTGAATGCTATGAAATATTTTTGACGGACAGGGAAGAGAGGTGGCATGCACGAGATTTAGGGGTAGTGAGAAGGGTGTGTATATCTAAAGATTGGAGGGAGAGAAATATGAGAGATATTCAGGGGAGATGAAGGGAGTTGAAGAATATAGAAGAAGTGATATTCAGACCACAGTTGGAGAAGTGAGGATTGGGAGGAGATGAGAATTATAGTAGAGGAAGAGAAGCTAGAGGAGGTGAAGAAGCAGAGAAAATTTGAGGTGAAAATATTCACCAGGAATCAAGAGAAGCTTAGATACCATACCCTAATATTGGGGTAACTGATCTCAGTACCCCTGCAAATGAAGATATTCATTTTTTGACGCTTAGGTTGTTCCATGAGGACAATATTTTCCTCGAAGTCAATGTTTCGCAAGACATCAACATAGTTGTCCCTCCTCCATCCATGCCCCTAGTGCTATATAAAAATAATCTAAGGTTATTTTCCAAGCTTGTTAAAAATTTGAAGTTCCATAAAGTAGATTCAGTTGGAGGTATTTCTAATAGTAGTCAACATAATTTGGTGAATATTTCTCAGCCTGGTTCGAGAGGGTTTTTGATAGTTTTTTCTAGCTTTATTCCAATGGATACTAATGTAGTGGGTTATTTTACTCAGTATCCTAAGTTTTATGGCCGAGGGAACGAGGATGTAGAGAAACAATGGTATTTACGTTAGGCCATCTGGAGGTCCAAAGGAACCCCAGATGCCACTAAATTAGTTTAATTTCAAACTACATTAAGGGGAAGAGCTCTTAAATGGTACTTGAAGTTTATACCAACTATTCAAAATATAATTGTGAATATATTGAGAGATTAGGAGTTTGTTAAGGATTTCAAACTGCCTTAGACAGAGCAACTAAGTTTGACCGAGTTGTGATATATTAGCAAGAATAAAGGAGAGTCTACATGGGAGTATATGAGAAGGTTCAAAGAGACTATGGAGAAGTTAACTCATTCTATTCATCCATATCATAAAAAATAATAGTCTATTCGTGCTTTATTCCCCTCACCAAGAATACCTTTAATGCAGTAGAATATTAACTCCTTGCAAGAATACTTAGAACAAGAAATAAAAATTGAAGCTATGGCTAGATATACTAACCACTTTATATCAAGTTCTACTTCCAATGATCCTACTTTGAAAAATTTTAAAAATCAAATTATTGAGTTTATTGAAAGGTTCAAAGATATGAATACTGCAAAAACTTCCCATCCTCAGGGTGAAATCGCGAAGTTGGGAAACACTTTTTGGCGGACGGCTAGAATTTGGGAGAAATTTTTAATTTCTCGTCCGAGAAAATAGTCAACTCTATTTCTCGACTGAGAGTTTTAAAAACTCTCATCCGAGAGTTTTATTGGGTTTAACCGGAGTTAAAAATCTCTCGGACGGGAGTTATGTATTTTCTCGTCCGAGAGTTTTATTGACAGAAACTCTCGGGAAGACTTTCGGACGAGAGTTAAAAAAACTCTTGGATGAGAGTTTTTTCAACTCTCGTCCGAGAGTTTTATTCCTATAATAAAACGCCAAAATTATTAAGTTGTTAGAATTGGTACTTTATTTTATATAAAACTCTCGGTATTTTAGAATTGGTACTTTATATAATTTTAATAGTACTTTATTAAAATTTAAAAATGATAAAAAAAATAAAAAAATAAAAATTATAATTTTATTTTAAATTATTTTATTATTATTAATGATAAAAAATACATGAAGATTTAATTAAATAAAGTTTGTTACAATATTTTGTGTAATATCAATATTATATAAAAAACTAAAAATATTTTATATAAAACTAGTTGATATATTAATATAAATAAAATAAAATTCTAAAACATAAATCAAAATAAAAACAACTATCTATCTAGATCTCTCTCTCTCTCTCTCTCTCTCTCTCTCTCTCTCTCTATATATATATATATATATATATATATATATATATATATATATATATATATAATATTTTTTTGAAATTAATGAATAAATTTAAATTTAAAAACAATTGACTAAATGCAATGATGTGATAAGGAGACAATGCATAAGAATTTAATATCATGAGGTAAATTTTCGTGGAAATCTCGAGAACTTTTTGAAGTGAGATGAGCTTCTTGAATGGGTCACTTTATCTTCCACTTCAATTTCACACGATTAACTTGAAAGGAAGTTTATTTTCCTACGTATGGATGTAAGGGGATAAACAATATTATTTGAACATTGAGTGAGATGCCCTTCTTGGAATGGGTCCTCCTATATTCCACTTTAGTTTCACAAGATTAAATTGAAATGAAGTTTATTTTCCTAGGTATGGATGTAAGGGGATAAAGAATATTATTCAAAAAGGAAATGAATGTTAAGTGTGACATTCCAAGCAGAAGTGTATCGGATTGGAGAATTATGTTATTGCAGAAAACTAACCCTTGACCCCTTAAACCCTTGACCCTAACCCCTAAACCCTTAACCCGCTAAACCCTTAACCACTATCCCATTTACCCCCAGTAAACCTCTAAATCCCTAGCCCATTTAACCCATAAACCCTAAACCTCTAAACCCTTAACCCCTACCCCTAACACATTAACCCCTAACCCATTTAAGCACCTAAACCCCAAAACCCCTAACTCCTAACCCCTAAAATCCTTAACTGCTAAATCCCCTCACCCCTTAAACCTCTAAACCAATCCTAACCCATTTAACCCCCTAAACCCTAAACCCCTAACCCCTTAAACCCTAATTCCCAACCCACATAGTCGTTGACCCCTTAAACCCTATTTCCTAACCCCTAAACCCTTAAACCTAACCCATTAAACCCTAATTCGAAACCCCTAACCAATTCAACACCCTAAACCCCTAAAAACCTAACCCATTTAAGTGTTTATTCCATTTAACCCCCAAAACCCTAACCCTAACCCCTAAAATCCTTCATTGCTAAATCCCCTAACCCCCTAAACCTCTAAACCTGTAACCCATTTAACCCCCTAAACCCTAAACCTCTAAACCCTTAACCCCTAACCCATTAAACCCTAATTCCCAACCCCTCACCAATTCAACACCCTAAACCCCTAAAAACCTAACCCATTTAACCCCATTAACCCCTAACTTCTAACCCCTAAAATCCTTAACTGCTAAATCCCCTAACCCCCTAAACCACTAAACCAACCCTAACCCATTTAACCCCCTAAACCCTAAACCCTAAACCTATAACCCCTTAAACCCTAATTCCCAACCCATAACCCATTCAACCCCTTAAACACCTAAACCTCTACATTCCCCTAACCTCGACCCTAAAACCCTAATTCTAACCCCTAACCCATTTAACCCCCTAAACCCTAAACCTCTAAACCCTTAACCCCAACCCATTTATCTCACTAAACCTCTAAACCCTAACCCATTTAACCCCTAAACCCTAAACTCTCTACACCCTTAACCCCTACCCCTAACCCTTTCTATAAGTGTTGGAATATGTGAAATTGGGAACTTTTCATCTTCTCTTAGTCGAAACTATTACATGTACCTATGAAACCATAAGTTATTTTGAGTTTGAGTGATAGTAGTGTCCATGAAAGTTACTAATGTTGTAATTCACCTCGCTAATTCATGAGCATGGTAATAGCATTTTTCTTTCATCAACCTCCTTCTCATAGGAAAGTTCTTCTTCTTTGGGAATATTATAGTATCTATGATACTTGGTAGAAGGAATCCAGGTCATTGGATAAAAAAATTTGAGGAAAAACCAATGGTTTTTGTTGGTCATTTTTTTTGGACAATTTTGAGAAAAAGTAGTCTTGGAAAAGAGAAATGGAGAGCTAGAAAAAGAGTGGTTAAACTAATAAGAAATTAGCAATGGTAAGAAGAAAGTGAGAAGTAGGAAAAGGACAAATGGACCAAGCAGTTATCTTGGAAATCATCAAGCAAGCACAAAATAAATATTGGCAACATCAATCAATGGTGAAATAAAATTAATCGGTTCAATGAGTAACTAAAGTTTATTCTGTCAAACCATGGGAGTTAAGTTGGACCACATAAAGGAGCATATTGCTTGATAGTGTCAAAATATGCAAAAGTTATATAAGGAGTTTCAAATCAAGTTGCATGTAAGAGAGAAATATAAAAATACCTAACATGTTGCTAGAATCGATACTCATGCTCTAATGGTGTATATTGTGTCTGTAGTTGACGTTTTGGTGTATGATATATGAAATATCTAGTTGTGATGCCACATATATATAATTGTAACGATGGTTCAACTTGATAATAATAATAATAAATATTGTTTATAGGGATATTTTTTATGTAATGCATGTGTTTATGCATGATTATTTGCTGGTTTAAAAAAAAAAAATCTTGTTCAAGCTTATATGTAAATTCTCTTTGATCACTTTGTAATGATTTAATGTCTGTTATTTTATACATAACTTGAAAATTATATCCTCTCCCTTTCTGCAACCCCAAACAATCCATTTAAGTCCTAATAGTTCTTCGGGTGATACTATCTTCCCTTGCAAAGGATAAAAAATGTCCGCACTGACTACAATGGATCCCTTTGTTGGTTCCCTGAGCAAAACCTTTGTCTCAGTGATAAATTTTCACCAATAAATGGCTCCAATGTTGGGACCTGAAATTTAATTAGGGTTTTATGATAATGGCGAGTATGATTCTAAAGAGGAATATTTAGGAGTGGTGGGAGGAAAAGTGATACTTTTATTCTCCAATAAGAACCACTATAACAAAAAATCCCTAACTAGGTTCACGAAGAGACCTTTTTCCTTTAGCCTACCTGTGACCAGTATGAAATATTTTAGGTTGAGTTACTTGAAAAATTATATCAGTGGTTGAGAAGGTTGTAGGATTCCTTAAGATTGAAAAATTATATCAAAGTGCTAGATGGATATCAATGTTGGACTACTTCAGATCTAGCTAAATTACACTAGCTCCATCATGAGCTTACTAGAGCTATTGATTTATGCGTAAAGATCACCTTGGAGGGGTAAATTGTTAAGTTTGTTGCAAAGAACCATTAGTCCTTGTCACAAGAAAAATTAGTCTTCACATTTGGGTTAAAAGGATGACTGTTAAAAGGAATATCATTGTGGATAAAGGTCTTACTAGTGGAAGAAAAAATGTTATTGTTTCCTCCAACTAATATGCTAGCTTAAAACCATGATGATGGGGGGAGGATCTTGGTGGAGATTATGACCTATTGCGAACGCTATGAAATATTTTTTACGGACAGGGAAGAGAGGTGGCATGCACGAGATTTAGGGGTAGTGAGAAGGGTGTGTATATCTAAATATTGGAGGGAGAGAAATATGAGAGATATTCAGGGGAGATGAAGGGAGTTGAAGAATATAGAAGAAGTGATATTCAAACCACAGTTGGAGAAGGGAGGATTGGGAGGAGATGAGAATTACAGCAGAGGAAGAGAAGCTAGAGGAGGTGAAGAAGGAGAGAAAAGTTGAGGTGAAAATATTCACCAGGAATCAAGTGAAGCTTAGATACCATACCCTAATATTGGGGTAACTGATCTCAGTACCCCTGCAAATGAAGATATTCATTTTTTGATGCTTAGGTTGTTCCTTGAGGACAATATTTTCCTCGAAGTCAATGTTTCGCAAGACATCAACACAGTTGTCTCTCCTCCATCCATGCCCCTAGTGCTATATCAAAATAATCTAAGGTTATTTTCCAAGCTTGTTAAAAATTTAAAGTTTCATAAAGTAGATTCAGTTGGAGGTATTTCTAGTAGTAGTCAACATAATTTGGTGAATATTTCTCAACCTGGTTCGAGAGGGTTTTTCATAGTTTTTTCTAGCTCTATTCCAATGGATATTAATGTAGTGGGTTATTTTACTTGGTATCCTAAGTTTTATGGCCGAGGGAATGAGGATGTAGAGAAACAATGGTATTTACGTGAGGCCATCTGGAGGTCCAAAGGAACCCCAGATGCCACTAAGTTAGTTTAATTTCAAACTACATTAAGGGGAAGAGCTCTTAAATGGTACTTGAAGTTTATACCAACTATTCAAAATCTAATTGTGAATATATTGAGAGATCAGGAGTTTGTGAAGGATTTCAAATTGCCTTAGACAGAGCAACTAAGTTTGACTGAGTTGTGATATATTAGCAAGAATAAAGGAGAGTCTACATGGGAGTATATGAAAAGGTTCAAAGATACTATGGGGAAGTTAACTCATTCTATTCATCCATATCATAAAAAAGAATAGTCTATTCAAGCTTTATTCCCCTTACCAAGAATACCTTTAACGCAGTATAATATTAACTCCTTGCAAGAATACTTAGAACAAGAAATAAAAATTGAAGCTATGGCTAGATATACTAACCACTTTATATCAAGTTCTACTTCCAATGATCCTACTTTGAACAATTTAAAAAATCAAATTATTGAGTTTATTATAAGGTTGAAAGATATGAATACTGCAAAAACTTCCCATCCTCAGGTTGAAATCGCGAAGTTGGGAAACACTTTTTGGCGGACGGCTAGAATTTGGGAAAATTTTTTAATTTCTCGGCCAAGAAAATAGTCAACTCTATTTCTCGACCGAGAGTTTTAAAAACTCTCATTCGAGAGTTTTATTGGGTTTATCCGGAGTTAAAAATCTCTCGGACGAGAGTTATGTATTTTCTTGTCCGAGAGTTTGATTGACGAAAACTCTAGGGAAGACTTTCGGATGAGAGTTTTGAAAAGTTTGGGATGAGAGTTTTGAAAACTCTCGGATGAGAGTTTTGAAAACTCTCGGATGAGAGTTTTAAAAACTCTCATCCTAGAGTTTTTTCAACTCTCGTCTGAGAGTTTTATTCCTATAATAAAACACCAAAATTATTAAGTTGTTAGAATTGGTACTTTATTTTATATAAAACTCTTGGTACTTTATATAATTTTAATAGTACTTTATTAAAATTAAAAAATGATAAAAAATAATAAAATTATAATTTTATTTTAGATTATTTTATTATTATTAATGATAAAAAATACATGAAGATTTAATTAAATAAAATTTGTTACAATATTTTGTAATATCAATATTATATAAAAAACTAAAAATATTTTTATATAAAACTAATTGATATATTAATATAAATAAAATAAAATTCTAAAACATAAATCAAAATAAAAACAACTATATATAATTTATATAATATTTTTTTTTAAATTAATGAATAAATTTAAATTTAAAAAACAATTGACTAAATGTAATGAGGTGATAAAGGAGACAATGCATAGAACCTTAATATCATTATAAATTCTTGGAAATCTCGAGAAATTTTTGAAGTGAGATGAGCTTCTTGGAATGGGTCACTTTATCTTCCACTTCAGTTTCACACAATTAACTTGAAAGGAAGTCTATTTTCCTAGGTATGGATGTAAGGGAATGAACAATATTATTTGAACATTGAGTGAGACGCCCTTCTTGGAATGGGTCCTCCTATATTCCACTTTAGTTTCACAAGATTAAATTGAAATGAAGTTTATTTTCCTAGGTATGGATGTAAGGGGATAAAGAATATTATCTGAAAAGGAAATGAATGTTAAGTGTGACATTCCAAGCAGAAGTGTATGGGATTGGAGAATTATGTTATTGCAGAAAACTAACCCTTGACCCCTTAAACCCTAATTCCTAACCCCTAAACCCTCAACCCGCTAAACCCTAAACCTCTAAACCCTTAACCACTAACCCATTTACCCCCACTAAACCTCTAAATCCCTAACCCATTTAACCCATAAACCCTAAACCTCTAAACCCTTAACCCCTACCCCTAACACGTTAACCCCTAACCCATTTAAGCACCTAAACACCAAAACCCCTAACTCCTAACCCCTAAAATCCTTAACTGCTAAATCCTCTAACCCCCTAAACCTCTAAACCAATCCTAACCCATTTAACCCCGTAAACCCTAAACCCCTAACCCCTTATACCCTAATTCCCAACCCATAACCCTTGACCCCTTAAACCCTATTTCCTAACCCCTAAACCCTTAACCCCTAACCCCTTAAACCCTAATTCCCAACCCCTAACCAATTCAACACCCTAAACCCGAAAAAACCTAACCCATTTAAGTGTGGATTCCATTTAAGCCCCAAAACCCTAACCCCTAACCCCTAAAATCCTTCATTGCTAAATGCCCTAACCCCCTAAACCTCTAAACTTGTAACCCATTTAACCCCCTACAACCTAAACCTCTAAACCCTTAACCCCTAACCCCTTAAACCCTAATTCCCAACCCCTAACCAATTCAACACCCTAAACCCCTAAAAACCTAACCCATTTAACCCCATTAACCCCTAACTTCAGAACCTTGCAAAATGCTTAATCGCTAAATCCCCTAACCCCCTAAACCTCTAAACCAACTCCTAACCCATTTAACCCCTAAAACCTAAACCTATAACCCTTTAAACCCTAATTCCCAACCGAGAACCCATTCAACTTCTTTAAACAATGCAACCGACCCCTTAACCTCGACCCCTTAAACCCTAATTCCTAACCCCTAACCTATTTAACCCCTCAACCCTAAATCCCTCTAAACCCTTAACCCTTAACCCATTTACCCCTACCAAACCTATAAACCTCCAACCCATTTAACCCTAAACCCTAAACTCCCAAACCAATCTTAACCCCTACCCTAACTCGTTGAACTCCCTAATCCATTTAAGTTCCCTAAACCCCAAAACCCCTAACCCCTTAAACCCTAATTCCCAACCCATAACCCTTGACCCCTTAAACCCTAATTCCTAACCCCTAACCCCTTAAACCCTAATTCCCAATCCCTAACCAATTAAACACCGTAAACCCCTAAAAACCTAACCCATTTAAGTGTGGATTCCATTTAAACCCCAAAACCCTAACCCATAACCCCTAAAATCCTTCACTGCTAAATCCCCTAACCCCCTAAACCCTAAACCTCTAAACCCTTAACCCCTAACCCCTTAAACCCTAATTCCCAACCCCTAACCAATTCAACACCCTAAACCACTAAGAACCTAACCCATTTAAGTGTGGATTCCATTTAACCCACAAAACCCTAACCCCTAACCCCTAAAATCCTTCACTGCTAAATCCCCTAACCCCCTAAACCTCTAATCTTGTAACCCATTTAACCCCCTCAACCCTAAACCTCTAAACCCTTAACCCCTAACCCCTAAAACCCTAATTCCGAACCCCTAACCAATTCAACACCCTAAACCCCTAAAAAGCTAACCCATTTAATCCCATTAACCCCTAACTTCTAACCCCTAAAATCCTTATTTGCTAAATCCCCTACCCCTTAAACCTCTAAACCAACCCTAACCCATTTAACCCCCTAAACCCTAAACCTATAACCCCTTAAACCGTAATTCCCAACCCATAACCCATTCAACTCCTTAAACACCCAGACCTCTAACCACTTAACCCCTGACCCCTTAAACCCTAATTCCTAACCCCTAACCCATTTAACCTCCTAAACCCTAAACCTCTAAACCCTTAACCCCTACCCCTAACCCGTTAACCCCTAACTTCTAACCCCTAAAATATCTATAACTGCTAAATCCCCTAACCCCCTAAACCTCTAAACCAACCTTAACCCATTTAACCCCCTAAACCCAAAACCTATAACCCCTTAAACCCTAATTCCCAACCCATAACCCATTCAACCCCTTAAACACCTAAACCTCTAACCCCTTAACCCTTGACCCCTTAAACCCGAATTCCTAACCCCTAACCCATTTAACCCCCTAAACCCTAAACCTCTAAACCCTTAACCCCTAAACCATTTACCCCCACTAAACCTCTAAACCCATAACCCATTTAACCCCTAAACCCTAAACCTCTAAACACTTAACCCCTACCCCTAACCCGTTAACCGCTAACCCATTTAAGCCCCTAAACCCAAAAACCCCTAACCAATTCAACAACCTAAACCCCTAAAAACCTAACCCATTTAAGTTTGGATTCCATGTAACCCCCAAAACCCTAACCCCCAACCCCTAAAATCCTTTACTGCTAAATCCCCTAACCCCCTAAACCTCTAAGCCTGTAACCCATATAACCCCCTAAACCCTAAACCTTTAAACCCTTAACCCCTAACCCCTTAAACCCTCATTCCCAACCCATAACCCTTGACCCCTTAAACCCTAATTCATAACCCCTAAATCCTTAACCCCCTCAACCCTAAACCTCTAAACCCTTAACCCCTAACCCATTTACCCCCACTAAACCTCTAAACCCCTAACCCATTTAACCCTTAAACCCTAAACCTTTAAATCCTTAACCCCTACCCCTAACCCATTAACCCCTTACCTATTTAAGCCCCTAAACCCCAAAACCCCTAACCAATTCAACACCCTAAACCCCTAAAAATCTAACCCATTGAAGTGTGGATTCCATTTAAGCCCCAAAACCCTAACACCTAACCCCTAAAATCCTTCACTGCTAAATCCCCTGACCCCCTAAACCTCTAAACCTGTAACCCATTTAACCCCCTAAACACTAAACCTCTAAACCCTTAACCGCTAACCCCTAAAACCCTAATTCCGAACCTCTAACCAATTCAACACCATAAACCCCTAAAAACCTAACCCATTTAACCCCATTAACCCCAAAAATCCTTAACTGCTAAATCGCCTAACCCCCTAAACCTCTAAACCAACCCTAGCCCATTTAGCCCCCTAAAACCTAAACCTATAAGCCCTTAAACCCTAATTCCCAACCCATAACCCATTCAACCCCTTAAACACCTAAACCTCTAACCCCTTAATCGTTGACCCCTTAAACCCTAATTCCTAACCCCTAACACATTTAACCCCCTAAACCCTAAACCTCTAAACCCTTAACCCTTACCCCTAACCCGTTAACCCCTAACTTCTAACCCCTAAAATCCTTAACTGCTAAATCCCCTAACCCCCTAATCCTCTAAACCAACCCTAACCAATTTAACCCCCTAAACCCTAAACCTATAACCCCTTAAACCCTAATTCCCAACCCATAACCCATTCAACCCCTTAAACACCTAAACCTCTAAACACCTTCAACCCTACACCTATAACCCCTTAAACCCTAAATCCCAACCCATAACCCATTCAACCCCTTAAACACTTAAGCCTCTAACTCCTTAACCCTTGAACCCTTAAACCTTAATTCCTAACCCCTAACCCATTTAACCTCCTAAACCCTAAACCTCTAAAGCCATAACCCCTAACCCATTTACCCCCACTAAACCTCTAAACCCCTAACCCATTTAACCCTTAAACCCTAAACCTCTAAACCCTTAACCCCTACCCCTAACCCATTTAAGCCCCTAAACCCCAAAACCCCTAACCAATTCAACAACCTAAACCCCTAAAAACCTAACCCATTTAAGTGTGGATTCCATTTAACCCCCAAAACCCTAACCCTTAACCCCTAAAATCCTTCACTACTAAATCCCCTAACCCCCTAAACCTCTAAACCTGTAACCCATTTAAGCCCCTAAATCCCAAAACCCCTAACCAATTCAACACCCTAAACCCCTAAAAACCTAACCCATTTAAGTGTGGATTCCATTTAACCCCCAAAACCCTAACCCCGAACCCCTAAAATCCTTCGCTGCTAAATCTCCTAACCCCCTAAACCTCTAAACCTATAACCCATTTAACCCCCTAAACCCTAAACCTCTAAACCCTTAACCCCTAACCCCTTAAACCATAATTCCCAACCCATAACCCTTGACCCCTTAAACCCTAATTCCTACAGGAAATTTCTTCCACTTGCTGAGATACTCTAAAATTGATCGTACTTGTCAAGTTCTTGTTTCTGTGACTGCTTTAGAAGTTCTTTCGATGTGATGTTGATCTTCCTGTTGTTTCATTAGATTTTGCACCAAAGTTAGGTTATCCTTTGAGAGTTGGAGAACTTGTTGTTGATGCTCGATGTGATATTCCACTAATTTATCATCCATATTAGCTATTATTTGATCCTTCAAACCATCCAAATTAGCCTTCATTTTTTCTTTTAAACCATCTATTTCATCTTCGATTGCTCTTTATAAGATCGAAATTGGTTGCACTTGGTACCGTAATTTTGATATCTCATACTGTAATTCTTCCTCTTCATGCATCATAGTATAAATTTTTGAGGGTTTAATGGGTATGGAATTATTTTTTGGAGGAATTATAGAACCCAATACTGATAAAAATTCTAAAATATGCCCTTGGAATCACTTCAAACCTCTTTTTCAAACAAACGTTATGCAATTTTAAAAACCAAATACACACATTTTTCTTGCTTTTGAGGAGCTCGATATTGAAAATCAATTATATATGTGATTTCAGATCTTCAATATATGAAATTTGGCCCTGAGATAGCCCTTTGAATCCTCTTTCGAATGCCACAGGTCTGACCTGATCTGGATTCTTCAAGGCAAAGTTATTTCCAATCTGCCACAATGAACTAATTATGGACTGGTTTAGTAGAGCGAACTTGTACGACTTTCCACATGTAACAGTTTGCTCCTCTGGCTTTGAAATTTATAGACAAGAAACTACAGTCTGTGTACTTTCAGTCACCTTTTACAGAATTCCAATCTGATGCTCAGAGAAAGATTTATGAAGATTTTTCCATGATCACCTCTTTGAGATGAAATTTGCGAGCCTGAAAAAATCCTAACTTGCACACATCATATCTCCAAAAATATTGCGAACCAAGATCTGAAATTTTCACAAGAGGTTCTTCAGGACTTCGGCTTCACTCTGTGAAAATTTTAGCTTTTGAAACCTCGTAGAAAAATATTTATAGCAAAAATTCCGTAATGACCTGTTTAGATTAAATTCAAGAGCCTGCAAAAAGCCCTAACTTCCACAGATCATATCTCCGAAAATATTGCGAACCAAGCTCTGAAATTTTGGGACGATGTTCCTCAGGATTTTGTTTTCGTACTCTAAAATTTTAGTTTTTGAACCTTCATAGAAAAAAGCTAGAGTGAAAATGCCTCGATGACTTGTTTGGAGCAGCGAAACCCTAGAATCCAAAGCTCTGATACCAAATGTTGTGAAACCAACTCCAAAAATAGAAGAAAAGAAATATCAACGCCTTAGAAATAAACCACTTTGAGGAGGCAACCCCAAATACATTACATGAATGAACAATTCTTGGATGATTCAAATGACAAAACCTCCTTTCTATATATAGGAGTCCATGGGGCCACAATGGAATCCTAGTGGGGCCACAATGTAATCCTAGCCGACTTAACAATAATAATGTAAGGGCACAATAATAACAATATGGGGGTTACAGGGGTACAACAATAACAATAAGGGGGGCTACACTAACATAATAAGGGACTACACTATTAATATAGGGACTTAACAGATATGGTTCTTGAGGATATTCTTAAAGCAATAGAAGTTGGTTGCATTGTTATGTGGTGATCACTATTATTATCACAAAAAAGTGATTACCGAGAAAAAAATATTTCGTGGATTTGAAATATGTAAAGTTAATGTGATTTTTACACATTGAAACCCACTTTCCCTTAATGAAATAGCCTAAGAAGCATTTTTCTCAAATTATTTCCATTAGTTCACCCATTTGCATGAGAATAACAATAAATTCATTAATTTTATAGTTTTCTCTTAAATTTATCCATTTATGTAAATATCATATAATATTTTCATCAATTATATTTATTCCCATAAAAATAATTCAATAAATAATTTAATTATTTTACCCATTCAAATGTAAATAATAAAACTATAATACCAAAAGTTATTAGATCTTGAATTGGTAAAATAACTAGTATTTAATATTTGACCTTATAAAATCGAGCAACCATTTTTTATACACAACATAATTTTTCCTTCTCGTTCACATACATGACCACTTTCATCTTCCAAACCTTTTTCCTCACAAGTTCATTTTTTTAAATTATTTTGTTTTTCTGTTTTGCCTATCAAAGGGACTATATTCTTGCAAGTACAGAATAATGACAAACCCTCGTAAGGAGGCCAATTGTGCTCATTTGCAAGCCTCTCCATAGCGGCTACCAATCTAAGAAATGTTCATTTGGTTTTCATTTGTTACGGTACACGTTACAGGTTGGATATTTTTGTATACTTTTTATTCCTATTTTTCAGATTTGTAATAACAATATATTGATGTGCTGTCACGTTATTGCATAATTAATAAAGACGCTCTTACTTTTTTCTGAACTATTGCAATTTATAGTGTTTCCTGCCAATTGGAAACTACCTGAACTACGGGAAACAAATTTATTTATTTATTTTTGGAAATGGTTCATTCAAATATCTTATGGATTAGATAGGAAAAATGTGGGTAACACCTAGAAGTGGCTCTTGCAAAAATTATTGACATTTGAACACCCATCCTTGTTTATGGTAGGTCCATTAGCTGAAGAGATAACTGAACGAGGTGTTGCTTTGTTTGTAAGGATATAATGAAACTTTCTCAATGTGAGATCAACAATCATGATCTTGCTATTGATAATAACGTACAAAGAGTTTGTGTGATGCTACTTAATGGGCACACTGGGGTTTCTACGACAAAGAACTTGTAAATTTGTGAGTGGTTGGGGTTTTTACGACAAAGAACTTGTAAGTTTGTTAG
The DNA here is from genome assembly GCA_034641835.2 of Pinus albicaulis. Classification (NCBI taxonomy): domain Eukaryota; kingdom Viridiplantae; phylum Streptophyta; class Pinopsida; order Pinales; family Pinaceae; genus Pinus; species Pinus albicaulis. Next base: position 183,169,121 of record CM076569.1, on the reverse strand, counting down.
TGGTTGTAGATAGATGGTGTATGAAGTGCATGTCATAAGAATTATAGAAACGTGGTGATACACGAACTAATGGTAGACACTGAGTACTTATACATAAAGCTACATGCTTCCAATATTGTTGGAAATGCCATTATTTTGGATAAGAGAGTAGTTTTATTGCTATTTTGTGTGATAGGTGTAATGATCCCCTAGTTTAATACAGTGATGTGTGGTTTGACGGAAACTTTCCTTGGGTGAAACCCAAGAGATCATAGTTCAAATCTCATTGAGAATGTGGCTTGCTATGATTTTGGCTCAAGGAGTAGGCTCTCCCTTTCCCGAGGGGTCTTGGCTCTTGCTGAATTGGCTCTTGCAAATTGACAAAGTTGTTGAGTCACATTGGAGTAGGATGTGTCTAATCCACATTCAATTCTAGAGTAGTTTCGATAGGTTTTTAAAATTTTAACCAAAAAAAATAAAAAACCTTCTCTATATTAAGTAGAAAAAAAAAATTTAACCAAAAAAAATAAAAAACCTTCTCTATATTAAGTAGAAAAAAGCGTTCAAATTTCTTCATTTTAAGTTTTTAGAAACAAGTTTGCAAGTGCAGAGAAACAACAAATTAAAATTTTAACCAAAAAAATAAGAAACCTTCTCTATATTAAGTAGAAAAAAGTGTTCAAATTTCTTCAAGTTTGCAAGTGCAGAGAAACAACAAAGATGTAAGATGAGTGGAAATCAAAATGCCAGCAGACTCCCTCTACCCAAACCTTCTCTATATTAAGTAGAAAAAAGCGTTCAAATTTCTTCATTTTAAGTTTGTACAAACAAGTTTGCAAGTGCAGAGAAACAACAAATTAAAATTTTAACCAAAAAAATAAAAAAGCTTCTCTATATTAAGTAGAAAAAAGTGTTCAAATTTCTTCAAGTTTGCAAGTGCAGAGAAACAACAAAGATGTAAGATGAGTGGAAATCAAAACGCCAGCAGACTCCCTCTACCCCTTCCATTATGGCCTTCCGTTACAAAATGTTTTAGTAACTTATAAAATTTCAGAATGTAGGTTTCTGTGAAGTCTGAATTATACAAGTTTTTCACACAATAGTTCTTAGGTAGACTTTTTTCCAACTATTCACTATACACTGTGCTTCATCATGGGATAAAGATGATTATGAATCACAGTTAGTGTTTCGAAACACGTGACCTAAAAATTACTATGGAATTTATACTTTGTTTAAAATTCATAAATTGTTAATTCCATTTAGAGTATTTCTTATAATTGTTTTTTGTTTTTTTACATAAAAAAATATAATTTATATCTATTTTAAGTATAAATTTAACATGACTTTAAAAGCTAAAATTTCTTTACATGTAAATTTTTTTAAAATGCAAAATATAATGTATAATTTTTCATTTTTTAAATTATATTTTTGAATGCTATATAGAATATATATAAGACTAAAATAAAATATTTTAAAAGCAAATTAAAATAATTTTTTATTATTAATCTATTTTTAAATATATATCAATATTAGTTAGTATTAAAATATTTTATTTGATAACTCAGATTGAATATTTTATTATATACAACATTAAAATATTTTATGAAGTTGAAATCAACATAAATTAGTTAACATAGATCTTCAAATAGTTTTTTTAATCTCTTGTTGAAATATTTTTAAAAAATATAATGTTTAAACATTTTACTCATATTTTTGTACTTCTAATTACTTTACAACATATTCATTTTTTTTTATTATAGCCAACAATACTTTTCTATTTATAACATAATTTATTTTTTATTTTAAATGGAATACATCGCCCTCATACTAGGTTGTAGGATGGTCTTCTCAGATCAACAAGTTAACAACCCAAGAGGTAAAGATATCTAGTATGAGTGAAATCCTGCCCTGTTACCAACCCAAGACCTAAAGGTATCTAGTATGAGCATGTTACAGATCACCATTAAGTAATTACATGTGATTTGGTTTTCCTTGAATAAAAGTGATTACTTTGTGTACATCTTCTCCCTATTTGAAATAAAAACTTATAAATTGCTCATATATATATATATATATAATTTTTGTTGAGTTATTATTATTATTTAGTAAAACTAATTAAATTATAACTTTATTTTAATTTATTATTATTATTATTATTATTTATATAAAAAAAAAATAATAAATTAAAAAAAAATTGCTACTAATATCATGGTTTATTAATATCATATTTCTAAACAAAATTCAATGCTGTGCTATGTAGGAAGGCAGGAATTGACATGAATGCCATCTGTGTTGTTTAGGAATTCCAAAGCCGTCACTGAAGATAAAGCTGGTCTCAAAAATTCAATGTCTGGTTTAGAACCCGACCTCAAACACAATGTTAGATGCGTTTCTTCCTCTCTTAGGTTTGGACTTTCAAAATCAAATACCCATCGGATTTCAAGGTTTTCCAACTCAAATACCTGTTTTGACAGTTTGAGGAAAGTTGAGAGGTATGCCCGTTCAAAGAAAGTTTCCAATGATGGATATTTTTTACCATAATTATGGACAAATCACGTTATTGGAAAAAATTATAAATTAAAACATTAATATAGTCAAACGTGTGCGGATTGCCGTCTAAAATTTGACCTTTACGTGACTGTTGAAGGTTATGGTCGTGATGGAACAGACACGAATAGTTTGTTTCAGCCATTCAAGACGTTTTCAACTCATGCAGCAATCAAGACAGGGTGTCAGGGTTGTTATTTTCGGAGTTGTTTATTTAGCCAATAGAATAAGTTTTTTTTGTTTGAATCTGGTAAAAATAAATTTAAAAAATCAGATAATTGGAGTGTTTAAATTGCATTTTTGATAATAACTATCAAAAATCTTTTGAGCACTTAAAATACTAAAATTTAACAACTATAAACAAGATTCTAGGAAATTTGTCAAAATCTTTACTAAATTCTAGATTATTCTATAAATTTTTGTAGATTTTTTTAAACTACAGCGTTAGTTTCCTCCACGTTGTGGAGAAAATGCAACGACTCGTGCAATAGGGACGTAGTTGTTATTTTCTGGACGTTGTGGCCCGTGGGGCTGATGGAACGGACACGGGATGTTAGTTTTAATTCGTGTGATAAGAAGGGGATCGATAAAGGCATTGTATATTAGTGTGTTTGTTTTGTTTTTGTATTTTTTTTTTTCCGGGTAAGATTAGAGAAGTTATCTTATTGCTGAAACATAAATTTACGATAGTGATGGTGTTCTAGAAATCAGTCTTCAAGATTGTTCATATTCTTCATGATCTGTTGAATTAAATTGACCCAAAAAAAAAAAATTAAAAGATTTGCAAAGAAAAACACTACATAAATTAAGAGACATCGTTGCATTTTTGGAAATTATACTGTGGGCATGAGCATGTGCCATGCAGCTTTTCATTTTGTTGGATTGATCATCTGATGTGGAAGCGTTGGGGGATCTATGCCTGTGTTTCTCCCAAGTTAAGAGCGTGATTTTCCTATTAATGTGGTATGTTTTTTCCATAAGCACAGCCATATTAATGATGAATTTTTTGTTGAATGTTATAGGTTGACTGTTTGCATATAAGGAGAAGCTTTGGCTGTGGTGGTTTTTGGTTTCCTATGTCTAGGATGAATGAGCTTGTCTATCTTGTTGCTTTACATCAAATATTGCTTTTTGGACGGCTTTAGGGATGATATATCCATATCTTTCTATCACTAAAGATAATGAAGAAAATGGATTTTTTTTTTTTTTTTAGATTATTGGAATTTTGTTTTTATGGTATTTATTTAGCAATTGTTTTTCAATAACATTATATGTGAGAGTTTCCCATCAATAAGTATGTGTGTATGACCTTGTATGTGAAGTGTGTTTTGATGAAATGTTATTGTTTTCTATTGAATGATTAATGATTGACATCTTCTTGCTGCTTTGGGTCAACCCATTGGACAGAGTTCAAAATCTCATGCATACCCTAGAGCACAGGCTGAGAATACCCACAGATCTTCAACGACTTCTTTATGGAAGTAAACAACTTGATGCCTCTTTCTCCCTTTCATTTTACAACATTGAAAGAGATGCTACTTTGGTTTTATCCCTGTGTTTGAGAGGAGAAGCCGCAGGAAATTCCTCCTCTGCTCCAGCTTTCTCCTACAAGGATGCTGTCCATGCACAACCCAAGAAAGTTGCCCAAGCCCCTGATGCCCCCAAACCTTTTCTGGTTGAAAAATTATAGGATGTTCCCTCCATATAGATCTCCCATCTAGATCTGGCAGAACAACTCAAAAAATTTGCAGAAACTACTATTATTTGTGGATTCAATGGACTTTGGCCTCGCACAAAGGAACTCTATGACTAGATCTTTGCCAACTAGACCCACCACTGGAAGGTCAGCTTCTGGTCAAAAGGTTTCTTCATAGTATTGTTTGACCATAACAAGGATTATCAACAGGCCCTAACAGAAGACCCATGGTTTTGGGGAGCAGTGGGGCTATTCATCACCCCTTGGTTCCCAGACTTCGACCCAGCTACAACAGTGATCACCAGGACTCAAGTCTGGGTCAGGCTTCCCAACCTACCGGCCCACCTATGGCATCTTTCTGTCTATCGTGGAATAGGGAATGCCCTGGGCCGCTTCTTGAATGCAAATTACTCTTGGGAGTGCCAAGGAATTTACACATATGCCAGAGTATGTGTGGAAATAGACATAAGCAAGGGCTTGCTCGACCAAATTAATCTCAAGATAGGCGACTTTGTGTGGACTCAAATCTTGGATTAAGAGAACACTGCCTTCCACTGCTGCCATTTTCACCAAACAGGGCATCTTTAGAACTCCTGCTCCACTTTTCTTGCAAAAAAAAAGGAAAACACCTCAAAATCCAAATCCAAAAGTTGGAAACCTTGTCGTCCGCCACCCATGGATGACTCTGAATCTTTGAGTTCAGAGGATGAAGAGTCAGATGTTGAAATGGAACACACTCAACAGCAGAATGACTTGTCCATCATCGTTCCTAAGCATCCTCCAGACACGACGATCGCTTAGAAATGCACTCATGAGTCCTCCTCTTCCGATACAGATAAGGAGAATCCACACTTAGTCACCACAAATTTACAAATGGTTCTTTCCCATCCAAACCAAGCTGGATGGGTAAAAGTCAGCAAAAAGAAAGGAAAAAAATTGCGCATGGAAGCTTCTGCTCTTTCTGGGTAGAATCCAACTTTTCGTCTAAACTCTCTATTTTTGCTTCTTAGCTCTTGTGCTTGTAACTTTTCTCTCTTCGGGACCTATGTTGATATTTCATCATTTCTTGTAGGCCCGCTTCTGCTTCTCGGGATTGTAGTCTCACCTTGTACTATATTTTAGCTTAATAGAATTAGCTTTATTCAGAAAAAAAAAAGAAAAAAAAGAAAAGAAAATGAAAATGATTGACATCTTCATATTAGTTGTGCAAGTACAATATTCATGTTGGAGTAATGGTACATTTGTGTAGATGCTTTTTTGTTTCTCTATTAGCATAGTAACTTGCATTCGATTGTTCCACTATATATATATGGGTTGATATTTTTTTTTTAATTATTGAAGAAGTCAAAAAGTAATTAGCAAGCAAAAATCACTTGGTGAATTAGAAATGGGCCATGTTAGTATGAGTTTTACCAAGAAATAGCCTAAGGAACCATTTTTCCCAAGTTATTTCCATTATTTTATTCATTTACACGAGAATACCCCTTAAATTCATTAAGTTTATGTTATTCTCCTAATTGTATCCATTTATGTGAAAATAATATAATGTTTTCACTCATTTTGGCAGAATTACGCCAAAAACACAGTTTAAAGGGATAAACTTGAAAATATTAGCCCTTTAAAATCAGTGATTAAAGGCTAAAGGTCAAAAGATAAAGGATCCAGGATAAAAGAAGATTAATTAAAGGAAGATCAAGGCTAAAAGGCCTTAAATACAGTTTAATGATGAAATAAAGGAAAATTAGGCCTAAAGATAGCCTCGAACACATCAAAAGGGAGCAATTATTTCATTTGATAAATCAAACTGACACTTTTGGCCAACCCTTTATCTGTAAAACAAATCAACATTTATTACACAAAAGAAAATATTAAAAACTATTAGGACAATTATTGTAAAGATAAGATAAAGCCTTGAAAGTCAATCTTTCACCTATTTTTTCCTTAGACAGTTAAGATAGAGTTATTAACAGAAAAGTAGTTGCACACATGTTCCTACCTTAGGCCTTGCATGGTTTTCAAGGCTAGGAACGTATCTACTTTGTCATTAATAACATTTTGAACCCTAGAAGAGTTCACCTCCTCATTTTCAGCATAAATACTACCTTGGAACTCATTGTAAAAGGGTGGGAATTTGATGACTCTTTGAAGTAATACATAGCTCTGCTAAAGTTGAAAGGAAATTGATGTCCTGGAACCTATGGATGTTTTAACCTGTTTGTTGATAGAGAAAGCTCTGTCATTGGATTCTTGAGCTTGGTTGTTGGTGAAGTATTCTAATTTATTAATGTTTTTCCTGTTTTCCATTTTGTTTCATCATTTCTTATTACAGTAGAGTAAAAAGTTTAGACTAAGAAATGTCTTTTGAAAGCACCTTAGTTCTGTTTACTCATCATTGTCTTAATGTTTTCTTCTGCTAAGGCATTCTAGAGAATTCCTAATTTCTCTCTTGAACTCTTGTGCTTGTTTATTTCAGAAATAGTTCAAACAGTTGGTCTCAAGAATGATTTATGGTTTTCCTTGCTTACTTGCTGCCTCTTGAAAACTGTTTCTGAAGTCTCCCTTTAAAGTACCAGTGTTTACAGTCTGCCAAAGAGGTCTATTTTGATCATACCCTTTTTTATTGCCGAGATAATTGTTTTAAAGGTCTCTATAGCTATAATCAAAGATGTATAGGAGTTCCCTCTTCTATGAATGCAGTTATTTGTGAATCTTGAATGTTTTCTTATCCTTGAAAGTGAAATATTTGGATGAAATAGAGCGTTCCTCGACTCCTAGATTTCATTTGAAAAGTTTGTCTTGAAATTGTTATTTGCTGAAGTGTGATTTGTAGAATTCATGGTTAGCCCTATCTATGGAATACCTCTTCATGTTCAAATGATGTTTTAAGTCCCTTTGTTGAGAAGTACATAAAATTAAGGATTCTTAATTGCCCTTAGTTCTAATTTTCATTCTAAACCTTTGATGTTCATTTCATTCCATCTGCAAGACCTTGAAGATCCATTGGCCAAGTTAGATTTTCCCTTTGATACCCCTGATCCCTTTACAAACTTGTTACAAACTTCCACTTGACTCCATTTCCTAATGACTTAGAGATTTCCCTTTTCTATCTATGCTGCCTAGATCATCATGTCCCACCAAACAAAAAAACTTGCACCTAATAACTAGCCTAAAATCAACCCTTAAATGATCAGGAGATCAAGTCTCTTGAAGAAAAAATGCTCAAAAATGAAGTTGCTCAGAATGGCTCCAAAATAGATCGACTGGAAAGAGCTCGGCGATACGATCCCAATGCCGCGAACGGCACTCAAATACGACGCCGTATGCAGAAGATATTCAGCTTTAAAGATTCATCAATTTCAATTAAAAAAGGCCAAAATTGACTTTATGAAATATTTTTATTAAAAAAAGAATATTCCACAGAATATTCTGGGAATATTTCGTGGAATATTCTGAAGAATATTCTAGGGAATATTTCGGGCGCATCCAATTGCAGAGCGCCACGTGGCCATCCTGGAGGCCGCCACGTGGCCCCAAGCGGAATGGAAAGAGCATTCAAAAATTTGTTGCAAGCGGACGGATTCGAACATGGGTCGGCGGAATAATAGTGGAGAGGCCCGACCGTTGGGCCACGACTGCAGATTTTGTTATATGGCGGAATAAATATGTATTTAACGTTGAATTTGTTGGAGGCGTTTAAACGTGTGGGACGTGGCCCTGTTAATATAGCGCCCGGAGCGGATTTTGTGTTATGATATGGTTTAAACTTTATAACAGGCCGCGAATAACTCAAACTCTTAATCCATTTCCGACGGGCTTGGTCACGTGGACCTTATCCAATAGCCCCCACAGTTGGCGGTAAATTCGGCGGTCCGCTCCAAAATTGGCGCCATTCCCTATTTTGTCGGTGCTATCTGGAGTTTCTCCAGATTTGGTGGAGTATCTCTAGGCCAAACTGGCAGTTGGAGTAAAAGTGCCATAACTTTGGCTAGGAGAGGCCTTTTGATACGAATTTATTTTTGATTTTGGGTGTAGAGATCATTCTGGAGCTGTTGGAAGTGTTTGCAGAGCCATCAGGGCATTCTAACAGAGAATTTACCAGCGTTTTTGGTCGTGGAGCCACTAGGGCCTAAGGGAAAAAGAGTTGTTTTGGACTATCTTCATCCAATGGAGGTGAATGTTTAGTCATTTTAGACTAATTTGGGCCTTCTGAATCTATTTTTGCAGTGTATTTTTCCATTTGAGGCTTCTATACAGTTGTAATCACATTTTGAGCATTTAATCAAAGGAGAAAAAACCTAATTAGAGGCTTTTGGACCCAGCGGAGGTAGCCCAAGAGAGGGGTGAACCACTTAAACAATTATTTGCTGTCACACTGTATAATTTTTCTGCATATTTTCAGATTCTGATAGTTTAAACAGTAAATTTTTATAAGCAAGCTTTTCCCAAACAAGTTTAAACAGCAAACAAAACTTGTTAGTTTATCTTCAAACCTCTACACTTCAATTGCAGAATATGTATACTTGTCTATTCACACATTAAAGTTAGATCAATGAATAATTTGCAGTTAAAACAAATGCTTTCATTGATCGGATATCTGTGATTACATTTTATTTCTTTAGGCAGAGTCTGTAGAAGGGCCAGGTAGCCTCCAGATTCATCCTTTCTAGTAAAGGTGAAATATCCGGTGAATGCCCCTACAGTCAATCTCTGTATGAGAAATAGTTTGTTCTCACAATTTCAGATCAGGTTGGTATCATAGCTCAAGGTTTTTCTTAAGAGATTGTGAAAATTGTGCAAGTAAATTGTATTATTCTGCAAAACTTGATGCTTACTAGGCTGAAACTGTAAAGAGGGGAAGGTCAATTGGTTAGAGAACAAGTTAATCCTCAACCAAGGAGGGCTAGAGTGCCATTACATCCACCTTCCATTTCATCCTTAGTAGCCTTTGAATCAGCCACAAACATGTCATCCAGAGAAGGAGAAGTACATGAGGAAATGGATCCCAAGGAAGAAGAAAGAGTCTTTAGAAAAGCTTTCTTGGATTTGACTGAGATGGTTAGGATCCTATACCAGGAGAGAAATGACAGAATTGCTGGAGAAGGGTCTAGAAACCAAAGAGAAGAAGGAGATTCTTCAGGAGGAAAGAAAGACAAAGAAGAGTCTAAGAAAGGGAATGGAGGAAATGGTGATCCACCATCTCCATCATCATCCTCATCCTCCACATCATCCTCTTCAACTTCTGAAAATCAAGCACACCAAACAAAAACCTCTTTTAAAAATCCTTTGTTGAAGCTAGATGTAAAGTTTGAGTTGCCAATGTTTAATGGTGATGTTAATGCAGAGAAATTGGATAACTGGATTAGACAGTTGGAAGTCTATCTAAGAATCCAGAATTTGCATGATGATGACACAAAAATCCAATTAGCCTCTTTGAGAATGGATGGAGCAGCTTTGGTTTGGTGGGAAGCCAAGACTAAGGAGGAAATAAAAAAGCATGGTAAGATAACTCTAACATGGAATGAGTTTATTACAGCCATTAAGAAACAATTTTATCCTCTTGCTCATATTCAGAAAGCCATCATGAATTGGCAGCATTTTAGGCAACTCAAGGGTCAAAATGTGCAAGATTATACTCAAGAATTTAGAAGGAGAGCACTTCTACTTGGGGTAGACTTACAAAGTCAAGACACCTTATTGAAATATATAGGTGGTTTGCACAGTTACCTTAAACATACTATCCTAATGTTCAATCCTACCAGCTTAGATGAAGTCTATGTGCAGGCTACACATTTAGAAGCTAGAGGAAAGAATACTCTTGATGAGGGTAGAAACAAGTCTTTCAAAGCAAAGAACAAAGAGAAAAACAAAGGAAAAGGCAAGAAAAATGCATCTATCAAACAAGAGGGTGAAAAGGTAATTTGTAAACATTATTCAAAGAGTGGCCATGAAGAGAAAAACTGTTGGAAACTTCATCCTGAAAAAAGAAACCAGTTTAACAAAAACAAGGGAAAAAAGAAAAATGCAGCTACTACAACTACACCACAAGATTTAGGTGATGATTCAGGTGACGAAACAAAAATTGCAGCCATGGGTTTGAAAAGTTTGAAAGGGAAGGAAATTGAAACTCAAGCAAGTGCTAGTTCTTCAAACTATCATACACAAGCTCCTAATGAGGAAGAAAGAATTGAACTGTTCCATGTGAGGGTAGTTGCAAAACATACCAAAATTGACACACTATTTGACAGTGGGTCACAAGCTAACCTCATATCTGAAGATTTGGTCAAGCAACTTAAACTTGAGACCATTCCGCATCCGAAGCCTTATCCACTTGGATGGATATGCAAGGATGCTAACTTGCAAGTCTCAAGGAAGTGCATATTGCGCTTTGCAATAACTGCACACTATATTGACACAGTTGAACTTGATGTGGTGCCGCTTGATATATCTGGTATTGTTTTGGGAAGTCCTTACTTGTTTGACAGGAAAGCGATTTTCTATCACCATGAAAACAAATATCATCTTTTCAAAGATGGTAAGGAGTTTATTGTCAGAGCTCATCGCAAGAAGACAAATGTTGCAATGGTAAATGCAGGACAGGTAAAAAGGCTAGTCAATTCAAGCAAGAGTTTTGTACTTCTTATGGTCAAGCCAAAGGTTGATGTGAATCATGAGTCATTTGAAAATTGTGATGTAAAGCTTAAATCTGATTTATACGATGTAGTTGATGCACATCATGAGATGTTTCAGGAGCCAATAGGTTTGCCTCCTAAAAGGGAGATTTAGCATGAAATCCATTTACATCTCGATTGTCCTCTTCCTAACATAGGCATGTATCGCATGTCTGTTATGGAGAATGCTGAAATTAAGAAGCAGATTAAAGAGTTGTTGGACAAGGGTTTCATAAGGCCAAGCACTTCGCCATTTGGGTCACCGATAGTGTTGATTCCGAAGAAATATGGAACTTGGCGTATGTGTGTTGACTTCAGAGCTTTGAACAAGATAACGGTAAAGAATCGTTACCCACTTCCAAGAATAGATGATTTGTTAGATGAGCTGAAAGACGCAAGATATTTCACTAAGTTAGACTTAAGAAGTGGTTATCATCAAGTAAGAATTGAAGAAAGTGACATTTGGAAGACAACTTTTAAAACCAAACAAGGACTCTTTGAGTGGCTTGTGATGCCGTTTGGTTTATGCAATGCACCTGCAACTTTCATGCGGGTAATGGATGATGTCTTACGTCCTTTTCTTGATGATTTTGTTATTGTCTACTTAGATGACATCTTGATTTTCAGCAAGACAAGAGAAGATCATGTCATGCATGTCAGTAAATTACTTGATGTTTTGAAGAAAAATCAGTTATTTCTTAAGATGTCAAAGTGTGAATTTGGAAAGACTTCTTTGGTTTATTTGGGACACATAGTAGGTGGAGGCGCTTTGAGAATTGATCCTTCCAAAGTAGAAGCTATTGTGAATTGGCCTACTCCCAAGTCCATTACAAAGGTAAGAAGTTTTTTGGGTGCAGCTCAGTATTGGAGAAAGTTTATTGCTAACTTTTCTGCCATAGCAGCTCCTATGCATGCAGTGACAAGTGTGAAGCGTGCTTTCCAATGGGGAAGTAAGCAACAAAAAGCTTTCAAATCTTTGAAAGAAAAGATCAGTTCAGCTCCGGTTCTTGCATTACCTGATTTGAGACAGCCATTCGAGATTCAGACAGATGCTAGTGATTATGCCATGGGTGCAGTTCTCTTACAGCATGGTAAGCCTATCGCTTTTCATTCTGAGACATTTAATGGTGCTGTTGTGAATTATCCTACATATGATAAGGAGTTGTATGCGTTGGTACAAAGTGTCAAAAAGTGGAAGCACTATTTGATGGGCAAAGAAACAATTGTGCATACCGACCATCAGCCTTTATAGTACTTGCAGTCGCAAAGTAAATTGCAGCAGTCACGACATTTCAGATGGATGGGTTTCCTACAACAATCTCGCTTGGTAATAAGGTACAAGAAAGGTATTCACAATAAAGTTGCTGATATGCTTTCAAGGCCTATTATTAGTGCTAGTATTTTGCTTAAGAATGATTCTATTGCGCATGAAAGCTACATAGAACAATATGCATCAGATGAAGATTTTAAAGAGGTGTATGCTAACTTGAGTAAAGGGAATCATGTTGAGGAGAATGAATATCATTTGCATAAAAATTTGTTGTTTCATTTGGGAAAGTTATGTATACCACAGGGAGAGAGATTAAGCATGATGAGAGAAGCTCATTCTTCTCTTATTGCTGGTCATTTCGGTGTAAGAAAAACGATGGCACATCTGCAGAGGTATTGTTATTGGCCTCGCATGGTAGATAGTGTTACACGTTTCATTAGAGGTTGTTCATTATGTGCTACAAGCAAGCATAGCAATAGGAAGCTTGGTTTGTATACGCCATTGCCGGTACCTTCTAGACCATGGGAAAGTTTTTCTATGGATTTTGTTGGGGGATTACCATTATCCAGAAAGCAGCATGATTATCTTTTTGTAGTAGTTGATCGTTTCAGCAAGATGTGCATTCTTATGCCATGTAAGAAAACTATAACTGCTGAACAAACTGCTGATTTATATTTTCAACATGTATGGGTTCATTATGGCTTGCCTACTTCTATTGTTAGTGACAGGGATTCCAGATTTGTTGGAAATTTTTGGTCCAATCTATGGAAGATGATGGACACCAAGTTGAAGAAGAGTACTGCTTTCCATCCGCAAATAGATGGCCAAATAGAGGTAGTGAACAGAACTATTGTGCATCTTTTGAGAGGGTATTGCAGCAAGCATCCCAAGCTTTGGGATGAGCATTTTCATTACATTCAGCATGCTTACAACCGGGCCAAACACTCTTCTACAAATACTTCGCCATTTGAAGCTTGTTTTGGATATTTGCCTAAGTCACCATTAGACTTCATTCTTGAGAAGGATATTGCCATTGAGGGGCATAGTGACATTGAAAAAGCTCGCATGTTCATTGAAAGAATTCAGCTCATTCATCAGCAAGTTCAAGAACAACTTGAAAAGAGTCAAGGCAAGTACAAAGAAAGACATGACAAACATAGAATTGATCACAAGTTTCAGGAAGGAGATGAGGTATGGTTGCATATAAGTAAGGATAGAATGCAAGGAGAAGGTAAAAAGCTGAAGCCTATTCGTTATGGTCCATTCAAAATCCTTAAACAAGTTGGAAATAATGCTTTTCAACTATATTTGCCTTCATACATGCAAATGTATTCCGTTGTTAATGTGGAAAATTTACGTTTGTATGAACCTCCTCTTATTGATGATTCTGAAAATCATGTTCAGCTACCATCCATAGAAGATTTCTCGCCAGAATTTTTGGATGAGTTGAAAGAAGATGCAATCCTTGACAGAAGGACACGCACTTCAAGGAGGGGAGATGTTGATTATCTAAGAGTTGGTTTAAAAGGAAGTAAACCAAGCAAAGCAAAGTGGATGGAGTTGGAACAGGTGAGGAGGCTGTATCCTCACCCTCTTAACAGGTAATTGAAAGCTTTTGAGGGTCCAAAAGCTTCCCATTTGGGAGGTGTGATCAGGAGATCAAGTCTCTTGAAGAAAAAATGCTCAAAAATGAAGTTGCTCAGAATGGCTTTGAAAAAGATCGACTGGAAAGATCTCGGTGATACGATCCCAACGCCATGAATGGCACTCAAATCCGACACCGTATGCAGAAGATATTCAGCTTTAAAGATTCGTCAATTTCAATTAAAAAAGGCCAAAATTGACTTTATGAAATATTTTTATTAAAAAAAGAATATTCCACAGAATATTCTGGGAATATTCCGCAGAATATTCTAGGGAATATTTCGGGCGCATCCAATTGCAGAGCGCCACGTGGCCAGCCCGGAGGCCGCCACGTGGCCCCAAGCGGAATGGAAAGAGCATTCAAAAATTTGTTGCAAGCGGACGGATTCGAACATGGGTCGGCGGAATAATAGTGGAGAGGCCCGACCGTTGGGCCACGACTGCAGATTTTATTATATGGCAGAATAAATATGTATTTAACGTTGAATTTGTTGGAGGCGTTTAAACGTGTGGGACGTGGTCCCGTTAATATAGCGCCCGGAGCGGATTTTGTGTTATGATATGGTTTAAACTTTATAACAGGCCGCGAATAACTCAAACTCTTAATCCATTTCCGACGGGCTTGGTCATGTGGAACTTATCCACTAGTCCCCACAGTTGGTGGTAAATTTGGCGGTCCGCTCCAAAATTGGTGCCATTCCCTATTTTGTCGGTGCTATCTGGAGTTTCTCCAGATTTGGTGGAGTATCTCTAGGCCAAACTGGCAGTTGGAGTAAAAGTGCCATAAATTTGGCTAGGAGAGGCCTTTTGATACGAATTTTTTTTTGATTTTGGGTGTAGAGATCATTCTGGAGCTGTTGGAAGTGTTTTTAGAGCCATCAGAGCATTCTAACAGAGAATTTACCAGCGTTTTTGGTCGTGGAGCCACTAGGTCCTAAGGGAAAAAGAGTTGTTTTGGACTATCTTCATCCAATGGAGGTGAATGTTTAGTCATTTTAGACTAATTTGGGCCTTCTGAATCTATTTTTGCAGTGTATTTTTTCATTTGAGGCTTCTATACAGTTGTAATCACATTTTGAGCATTTAATCAAAGGAGAAAAAGCCTAATTAGAGGCTTTTGGACCCAGCGGAGGTAGCCCAAGAGAGGGGTGAACCGCTTAAACAATTATTTGCTGTCACACTATATAATTTTGCTGCATATTTTCAGATTCTGATAGTTTAAACAGTAAATTTTTATAAGCAAGCTTTTCCCAAACAAGTTTAAACAGTAAACAAAACTTGTTAGTTTATCTTCAAACCTCTACACTTCAATTGCAGAATATGTATACTCGTCTATTCACACATTAAAGTTATATCAATGAATACTTTGCAGTTAAAACAAATACTTTCATTGATCGGATATCTGTGATTACATTTTATTTCTTTAGGCAGAGTCTGTAGAAGGGCCAGGTAGCCTCCGGATTCATCCTTTCTAGTAAAGGTGAAATATCTGGTGAATGCCCCTACAGTCAATCTCTGTATGAGAAATAGTTTGTTCTCACAATTTCAGATCATTAAAAGCAATCAAGCTATATCCTTATAAAAATATTGAGAGATCCCTCTCTGAGACTAGGAAGGCTAGGTCCTAGAGCTCAAAAGACTGGTTTTGATGTTGCCTTGTCACTTGGTATGCCAATCTGCCAAATCATAGGACCCCAAAATAATGGTGATCACGGTGAGACCTCTAAGTTCATAGTTGCCTGGCAAGCTGTTATTGGCTCTTTAGTCCTTCAGTTACTACAGAAGATTAGCTAATAAGCCATAGAGTAGACTCTGTTTGTTTCATCACCTTAGCTAAGTGTTGAATCAGGTATAGGCCACTCTCACAACCATAGAACCATATAAAAACTCAGAAAAACCCAAAACATTTCAGATTGGTTTTTAAATAAATCATGGGTGGTGGACCATAAAACATTTTACCTTCAGAAAAGCTAAAATTTCCACCTGGTGACTCCACTAGCCCCAATAGCCCTATTACTCCTCTAGATCTCTAGATTTCCTTAAAACTGTGTTAACCAGACTTGACGAAGTTTAGAAACCTAGTCCCCTATTATAGAAATCAATGTGAGAGGAAAAATCTTGAAAAACAGTCCTAAAAACCTCAGCCTCTCTAAAATTTTGGAGACTAAAATCTAGCTTCACATAGGGTCAATACTAGATCCCATCCATATCCTAACCCTCCTACCATAGTTGACAATCCAGAAAGGATTTTGTGGAAAACTTCTAGATCTAGAAAACCAACTACTGATAGGACTATCCAAAAAACAAACACATCCCTTGTACTACATAACCAGCCTAATATCATATCATAAGCCTTAAATATATATCCTTTGAAAACACATATAGAGATATCCCTCTCTGAATCCAGGAGGACTATATCCTAAGATTCCAAAGTGGTTCTGATGTTGCCTTGTCATTTGGTATGCCAATCTACCAAATCACAGGACCCCAACAATGAACATTCCTAGAATTGACGTGTCCACTGTATTGTCATTGCCCTTTCCCAAAATATTTGCAATGCAGCTCATCACTGGTTTGACTTCAATATCAAAAACATCCATAGGTAACTCTTCACTGTCAGGTACAAATTGTTGTGTATTTTTCTTCAGAAAATGAATGAATTGATTAAATGCCTGTCCTGCAAGACTGTCATAATATGCTATCAAGGAATCATCAGAGAATTGGACATACGACTCCGACTCAGGGTAACATATAGCTTGGAAAATTAATTGGGCTGACACTTGCAGAACATTTTCCCCTT
The DNA here is from genome assembly GCA_034641835.2 of Pinus albicaulis. NCBI lineage: Eukaryota > Viridiplantae > Streptophyta > Pinopsida > Pinales > Pinaceae > Pinus > Pinus albicaulis. Next base: position 183,152,517 of record CM076569.1, on the reverse strand, counting down.
GAAAATTCATTGCGAAACATTTCCCAGGGTACATAACAGACACTAGCCAATAGATACATTCGGGAAAAAGATGAGTTTTCGGAATACAACACACCAATTTTTTCCATGACGGTGTAAATTGGAGAAGTCTTATCATTTAGGAGGACTTGCTGATAAAAATAAAGGTGGTCAAGGGAACAATCAGTTTCCTAGATATCCCTCTCGGGATCCATGAGAGGGATGTGTCTGGAAGAACCTAACAGGGATGAGCGTTTAGCCATAGTTCAACTTTAAGATGGTAGACAATTGACAGGGTGACCAATAATTGACAGGGCGATAGAAGATTGAAAAAGGCGTAGCACAGAAAAAATTCAAACACCAACTAATAAAAAATAACTTCAAAAAGAATGAGAATCTCCCTTAACTAGGTGGCGCAGGCTTTGAAATTAAATACTGATAAGACGTGCCAAAAGACCGTTAAGGAATTCTGACGTGGAATACAATTGTCACCAACTTGGCAACATACATCACTGCGGAAGGTCTCTAGGTATGAAGGACTTATTTCGGTTATGCCCCCACAGTCAATCTGAACCGTTCATTTGGATTACTTCCGCAGTCAACACGGTCAATTGCTGAGGCATCCTCCATGTTAACCCATGCGCTAAAAGTGCTCGCGGGTTGAGCCTTTTGCTGATTGCTTGATAAATCATCGAATTCTGCTTGATAAAGTGCTCAATATTTGATCTTTGAACTGGGACCCACTTTCATAAATACTAAATGTATTTAAACTTTAAGCTTTTATATAATGAGCAGATATATTTTTATGCTAAAATATATGAACTTTGATACTCTAACATATCTTTTCAGTAGTTTTCTATATTTTTTTTCTTTGAAAATCAAAACAAAGGAATATTGCAAATGATCCACAACACACCCTACAAGATTGCATAGTCCACTCCTATGCATCATTCCCCTTCCTTTTTCTGAACTACGCCCTTAAGAAATCCTTCCTCCTTATTGAGTTCATGGTGCACCATCAAAGCATTGTCATCATCCCTTCACCCTTGAGTAATGCACCCTATGCCCTCCTTGACTCCTTTGAGAGCATTGCACACTTCGGTAGCCAAAATACTAACCCTTTGGCCTTTAGTCTTGCGCCATGCACCCTCCTAACTTCCCTTGTGCGCATGGCTCACTTGGGAATTTCAAAGCTTCATCCCTTCAACCTTCGACAGTGCACCCTGTGCTCTCCTAAGTTCTGTTGAATACATAATGCACATGTGAAGCCTCAATATTCTTCCTTTGTCCTTTGGACCTGTGCCCTACACCCTCCCTTGAGCTTCCTTTCCCATTTTAGCACACTATGCACCCACGAATCCTTATGCACTCAGTATTCACTCCTTCGCATTGCGAACTGCACCCATAAGCTTCCATATTTCTTCTCGAGCGCACTGTTATGTCACGAACAAAAATCTCACAGGAAACATGTTAGAATAGGAGATTTTTTATACTAATTTTTTCTTTCCATGAGTGATCACAGTTACATGTATTCTAGAACAACATGGAAAAAAATGCATGAAGGGAATCCGAAAAATAGGATAGTAAAATAAGAATTCAAGAACGAAGAACACGTGATGTGACAAGATGAATAACATAGAAATCCCGATGATCAAAGTGGCTCAAAATACTCCATATGATAAAAGACCCTTTGGAGGGTGAAGAATCAACAACATGTAATTTTCATGCAAGATCGATGATACAAGTGGCAACATTGTCACCTACCAAGAAATTCCATGTCATTAGTCACTATGACTCCAAGTCATCAATGTTGGTGACTTGTCATGTTCTTACCACATGATGATGTAATGATGTAATCATTGTATAGAAAAATAAGTATAAGTCCAAGGGTTATGTACGAACAAAAGAGACATATGAAGAAGTCCAAAAGACATGTAATTCCAAAAGTCACATGTAATTACAAAAGTCATATAGAAGTCCAAGAGTTATATAGAAGTCCAAAGGTCATTATAAGTTTAAAATTCATATGAGGAACTAAAGAGACATTAAGATATGGAAGGTCATAAGTTATTAAAGGATCCACATTTCTCAAGAAAAGGAGTTTTAACGTTTTCTTCTCCCATAAGGCATTAGAGAGATAGAGATAGTACTTTTGGGGAGCAAGTAGTGACTCTAACGCTCCACTAAGAATCAACAACATGTAATTTGCATGCAAGATCGATGATACAAGTGGCAACATTGTCACCTACCAAGAAATTCCATGTCATTAGTCACTATGATTCCAAGTCATCAATGTTGGTGACTTGTCATGTTCTTACCACATGATGATGTAATGATGTAATCATTGTATAGAAAAATAAGTATAAGTCCAAGGGTTATGTATGAACAAAAGAGACATATGAAGAAGTCCAAAAGACATGTAATTCCAAAAGTCACATGTAATTACAAAAGTCATATAGAAGTCCAAGAGTTATATAGAAGTCCAAAGGTCATTAGAAGTTTAAAAGTCATATGAGGAACTAAAGAGACATTAAGATATGGAAGGTCATAAGCTATTAAAGGATCCTCATTTCTCAAGAAAAGGAGTTTTAACGTTTTCTTCTTCCATAAGGCATTAGAGAGATAGAGATAGTACTTTTGGGGAGCAAGTAGTGACTCTAACGCTCCACTATTGGAGCTAGTGATGTTCACTATACTCATGTATCTTGGAACTTTTTCCTAATACTTGAAGCCATTCGGAAAACACATTTTCATGCATGAATTGTTGATATTTTGAGACTGTTCTTCTAATTTTTTTAGTTTATGTTCGCTTTCATATGTACTAAAGTAGTTGAACTATTTCGGTGACTTCGGTGCTAAACTTGTTGGACATGTGGTGTGATGATTTTAACGATCTTTGCATCTATGTGAACTATTTTTCTTGAAGTCTAACAATTCTTCTTTGTTTATGTGCATGTCTCTTTACTATATTGGTACTATTAATTTTCTTTTAGAGACTCACTTTTCTCCCTTGCAGTGAAGGAACCTTGATACATCTACAATCGAACATTTCAGAAATCACACCTTCTTGCTCATTCAAAAGCACATGCGCGCTACTCTCTCATGATAAATGCTTAAGCCAAGGTAAATCTCTAAGGTTATGGCATTCGGGCCATATTTCTAGATGGGACTCCTACATTAAACCGTGTGAGGTCTAATTGGGACCTTATATTGGGGAGATCTGCTATATGTTAATGGGTTCCACCACCATCAAAAATTATATATTGTAATGTATGAATGTTGGATTGGTTATTACTTTAGGTATTATAATATAGAGTTTTTGTTAAGTAAAAAAAAATTGTGTTTTAAAAGGTTTTTAATTTTAGTCATATATGAAAGTGTTTGTTTAATTAGCTAAATTTTATTTTAATTTTGATTGAAATGTTTTTTTAACTAGTTATTAGTTTTTTAATATGGTATTTTATATTAAGACAAAGTTTTATGTATGTAATGTTGTTTGATGTTAATAAATGATTAGATGGACAACTTTTTAATGTGGGAATAATATGTATTTCCATGTTTGGTTATGTGGTATTTTAGTAGGGATGAACCTAACTCAACCATAAGAGAGATCTTGATCATGTAATTTTCACATTACTTATTTTTTGTGAATATAGATTAGCGTAGGTAAGAAAATGGATTATTTTGTAGATGATTGGAATTGTGTACCTACGGTAGTTTATTAAGAAATTGTTTATCAATAACATTGTTTGTGAGAGTTTCCCATCAATAAGTGTGTGTGTGTGTGTGTGTGTTGATCCAATGTTAGTGTTTCCTATTGAATGAGTAAAGATTAATGTCTTCCTTTTCCTAAGTGAAAAGTTTGAGGAGAAGCACGTTAGTTTTTCAAGTTTATTGTTCATGTTGAAATCATAGTACATTTGTGTAGGTGGTTTTTTGTTTCTTTATTAGCATAGCAACTTGTGTTTTACTTTATAGAAGAAAGCATTCCATTCTATCATATATATTTGTGTGTGTAGGTCAATATTCTTCCACTTATTATTGAAGACACATCATCAGATCAAAAGGCATGATATTGTTGTGAAACCAGCTCCAAAAATAGAAGAAAATAGATATAAACCCCTTAGAAATAAGCCACTTCGAGGGGGCAACCTCCAATACATTACATGAATGAATAATTCTTGGATGACTCAAATGAAAAAACCTCATTTCTATATATAGGAGTCCATGTGGCCACAATGTAATCCTAGTGGGGCCACAATGTATCTTAGCCGACCTAAAAATAATAATGTAAGGGCACAATAATAACAATATGGGGGTTACAGGGGTACAAAAGTAACAATAAGGGGGGCTAAACTAACATAATAAGGGACTACACTATTAATATAGGGTCTTAACATGCCCCTCTCCTTCAAACAAGTGTTGTCCTCAACGCCTGATTATTTCTTGATGTTTCTATATAAAATTCTCATCCTCCCATGTAGAATCTTCTACAAGAAAGTTCTTCCACTTGCTAAGATACTCTAAAATTGATCGTACTTGTCAAGTTCTTGTTTCTTTGACTACTTCAGAACTTCTTTCGACGTGATGTTGATCTTCCTATTGTTTCATTAGATTCTGCATCAAAGTTAGGTTATCCTTTGAGAGTTGGAGAATTTGTTGTTGATGCTTGATGTGATATTCCACTAATTTATCATCCATATTAGCTATTATTTGATCCTTCAAACCATCCAAATTAGCCTTCATTTTTTCTTTTAAACCATCTATTTCATTTTCGGTTGCTCTTTGTAAGATCGAAATTTGTTGCACTTGGTACCGTAATTTTGATATGTCCTACTGTAATTCTTCCTCTTCATGCATCATAATATAAATTTTTGAGGGTTTAATGGGTATGGAATTATTTTTTGGAGGAATCATAGAACCCAATACTGATAAAAATTCTAAAATATGCCCTTGGAATCACATCAAACCTATTTTTAAAACAAACATTATGCAATTTTAAAAACCAAATACACACATTTTTCTTGCTTTTGAGGAGCTTGATATTGAAAATGAATTATATATGTGATTTCGGATCTTCAATATATGAAATTTGGCCCTGAGCTAGCCGTCTGAATCTTCTTTCAAATGCCACAGGTCTGACTTGATTTGGATTCTTCAAGACAAAGTTATGTCTAATCTCCCACAACGACCTAATTATGGATTGGTTCAGTAGAGCGAACTTGTACGACTTGCCACATGTCACGCTTGCTCCTCCGCTCTGAAATTTATGAGACAGAAACTACGATCCGTGTACTTTCGACCGCTTTTTACAGAATTCCAACCTGATGCTCAGAGAGAGAGTTATGAATATTTTCCCACGATCACCTCTTTGAGATGAAATTTGGGAGCCTGGAAAAATCCTAACTTCCACAGATCATATCTCCAAAAATATTGCGAACCAAGATCTGACATTTTCACAAGAGGTTCTTCAGGACTTTGGCTTCACTCTGTGAAACTTTTAGCTTCTGAAACCTCATAGAAAAATATTTATAGCGAAAATTCCGCAATGACCTGTTTAGATTAAATTCAAGAGCCCACAAAAAGCCCTAACTTCCACAGATCATATCTCCGAAAATATTGCGAACCAAGCTCTGAAATTTTGGGACAATATTCCTCAGGATTTTGGTTTCACACTCTAAAATTTTAGCTTTTGAACCTTCGTAGAAAAATGTTAGAGTGAAAATGCCTCGATGACTTGTTTGGAGCAGTGAAACCCTGAATCCAAAGCTCTGATATCAAATGTTGTGAAACCAACTCCAAAAATAGAAGAAAAGAAATATCAACGCCTTAGAAATAAGTCACTTTGAGGAGGCAACCTCCAATACATTACATGAATGAACAATTCTTGGATGATTGAAATGACAAAACCTCATTTATATATATAGGAGTCCATGGGGCCACAATGTAATCCTAGCTGACTTAACAATAAGAATGTAAGGGCACAATAATAACAATATGGGGGTTACAGGGGTACAACAATAACAATAAGGGGGGCTACACTAACATAATAAGGGACAACACTATTAATATAGGGACTTAACAAATATGGTTCTTGAGGATATTCTTAAAGCAATAGAAGTTGGTTGCATTGTTATGTGGTGATCACTATTATTATCACAAAAAAGTGATTACCTAGAAAAAATTACTTCGTGGATTTGAAATATGTAAATTTAATGTGATTTTTACACATTGAAACCCACTTTCCCTTAATGAAATAGCCTAAGAAGCCACTTTTCTCAAATTATTTCCATTAGTTCACCCATTTACATGAGAATAACAATAAATTCATTAATTTTATAATTTTCTCTTAAATTTATCCATTTATGTAAATATCATATAATATTTTCATCAATTATATTTATTCCCATAAAAATAATTCAATAAATCATTTAATTATTTTACCCATTCAAATGTAAATAATACAACTATAATACCAAAAGTTATTAGATCTTGAATTGGTAAAATAACTAGTATTTAATATTTGACCTTATAAAATCCAACAACCATTTTTTTATACACAACATAATTTTTCCTTCTGATTCGCCCACACGACCACCTTCATCTTCCAAACCTTTTTCCTCACAAGTTCATTTTTTCATATTATTTTGTTTTTCTGTTTTGACTATCAAAGGGACTATATTCTTGCAAGTATAAAATAATCACAAACCCTCGTAAAGAGGCCAATTGTGCTCATTTGCAAGCCTCTCCATAGCTGCTACCAATCTAAAAAATGCTTCATTTGGTTTTCATTTGTTAAGGTACACGTTACAGGTTGAATATTATTGTATACTCTTTATTTCTATTTTTCATATGTGTAATAACAACATATTGATGTGCCGTCACGTTATTGCATAGTTAATAAACTATTGCAATTTATAGTGTTTCTACGCCAATTGGAAACTACCTGAACTACGAGAAACAAATTTTTTTATTTATTTTTGGAAATGGTTCATTCAAATATCCTATGGAATTAGATAGGAAAAATGTGGGTAACACCTAGAAGTGGCTCTTGCAAAAATTATTGACATTTAAACACCCATCCTTGTTTATGGTAGGTCCATTAGCTGAAGAGATAACTGAACAAGGTGTTGCCTTGTTTGTAAGGATATAATGGATCTTTCTCAATGTGAGATCAACAATCATGATCTTGCTATTGATAATAACGTACAAAGAGTTTGTGTGATGCTACTTAATGGGTACATTGGGGTTTTTACGACAAAGAACTTTTAAATTTGTGAGTGGTTGGGGTTTCTACGACAAAGAACTTGTAAATTTGTCAGTGGTTGTAGATAGATGGTGTATGAAGTGCATGTCATAAGAATTATAGAAACGTGGTGATAAACGGACTAATGCTAGACACTGAGTACTTATACATAAAGCTGCATGCTTACAATATTGTTGGAAATGCCATTATTTTGGATAAGAGAGTAGTCTTATTGCTATTTTGTGTGATAGGTGTAATGATCCCCTAGTTTAATACAATGATGTGTGGTTTGACGGAAACTTTCTTTCGGTGAAACTCAAGAGATTGTAGTTCAAATCTCATTGAGTATGTGGCTTGCTATGATTTTGGCTCAAGGAGTAGGCTCTCCCTTTTCCGAGTGGTCTTGAATCTTGCTGAATCATAAGAACTGGTATATTTGACTTGCAGGCTGTTAGATATATCCTGGTGTTATATTGGTGATCATGAAGATTGATCCATTCTTTTTCAGGGGGTCTTGACTCTTGCTGAATCATAAGAACTGGTATATTTGACTTGCAGGCTGTTAGATATATCCTGGTGTTATATTGGTGATCATGAAGATTGATCCAAAAAAATGATCCCCTAGTTTAAGTTTCGAAATGATGTTCTAATTTTATATTATCGTTATTGTCACTACAATGGAAATTTACACAATAAAATTGCAAATTGACAAGGTTGTTGAGTCGCATTGGAGTGATCACAGTTACATGTATTCTAGAACAACATGGAAAAAAATTCATGAAGGGAATCCGACAAATAGGATAGTAAAAGAAGAATTCAAGAACGAAGAACACGTGATGTGACAAGATGAATAACATAGAAATCCTGATGATCGAAGTGGCTCAAAATACTCCATATGATCAAAGACCCTTTGGAGGGTGAAGAATCAACAACATGTAATTTGCATGCAAGATCGATGATACAAGTGGCAGCATTGTCACCTACCAAGAAATTCCATGTCATTAGTCACTATGACTCCAAGTCATCAATGTTGGTGACTTGTCATGTTCTTACCACATGATGATGTAATGATGTAATCATTGTATAGAAAAATAAGTATAAGTCCAAGGGTTATGTATGAACAAAAGAGACATATGAAGAAGTCCAAAAGACATGTAATTCCAAAAGTCACATGTAATTACAAAAGTCATATATAAGTCCAAGAGTTATATAGAAGTCCAAAGGTCATTAGAAGTTTAAAATTCGTATGAGGAACTAAAGAGACATTAAGATATGGAAGGTCATAAGTTATTAAAGGATCCTCATTTCTCAAGAAAAGGAGTTTTAACGTTTTCTTCTCCCATAAGGCATTAGAGAGATAGAGATAGTACTTTTGGGGAGCAAGTAGTGACTCTAACACTCCACTATTGGAGCTAGTGATGTTCACTATACTCATGTATCTTGGAACTTTTTCCTAATACTTGAAGCCATTTGGAAAAAACATTTTCATGCATGAATTGTTGATATTTTGAGACTGTTCTTCTAATTTTTTTAGTTTATGTTGGCTTTCATATGTACTAAAGTAGTTGAACTATTTCAGTGACTTCGGTGCTAAGCTTGTTGGACATGTGGTGTGATGATTTTAATGATCTTTGCATCTATGTGAACTATTTTTCTTGAAGTCTAACAATTCTTCTTTGTTTATGTGCATGTGTCTTTACTATATTGGTACTATTAATTTTCTTTTAGAGACTCACTTTTCTCCCTTGCAGTGAAGGAACCTTGATACATCTACAATCGAACATTTCATAAATCACACCTTCTTGCTCATTCAAAAGCACATGCGCGCTACTCTCTCATGATAACTGCTTAAGCCAAGGTAAATCTCTAAGGTTATGGCATTCGGGCCATATTTCTAGATGGGACTCCTACATTAAACCGTGTGAGGTCTAATTGGGACCTTATATTGGGGAGATCTCCTATATGTTAATGGGTTCCACCACCATCAACAATTATATATTGTAATGTATGAATGTTGGATTGGTTATTACTTTAGGTATTATAATATAGAGTTTTTGTTAAGTAAAAAAAAATTGTGTTTTAAAAGGTTTTTAAATTTAGTCATATATGAAAGTGTTTGTTTAATCAGCTAAATTTTATTTTAATTTTGATTGAAATTTTTTTTTTAACTAGTTATTAGTTTGTTAATATGGTATTTTATATTAAGACAGAGTTTTATGTATGTAATGTTGTTTGATGTTAATAAATGATTAGATGGACAACTTTTTAATGTGGGAATAATATGTATTTCCATGTTTGGTTATGTGGTATTTTAGTAGGGATGAACCTAACTCAACCATAAGAGAGATATTGATCATGATATTTTCACATTACTTATTTTTTGTGAATATAGATTAGCATAGGTAAGAAAATGGATTATTTTGTAGATGATTGGAATTGTGTGCCTACGGTAGTTTATTAAGAAATTGTTTATCAATAACATTGTTTGTGAGAGTTTCCCATCAATAAGTGTGTGTGTGTGTGTGTGTTGATCCAATGTTAGTGTTTCCTATTGAATGAGTAAAGATTAATGTCTTCCTTTTCCTAAGTGAAAAGTTTGAGGAGAAGCACATTAGTTTTTCAAGTCTATTGTTCATGTTGAAATCATAGTACATTTGTGTAGGTGGTTTTTTGTTTCTTTACTAGCATAGAAACTTGTGTTTTACTTTATAGAAGAAAGCATTCCATTCTACCATATATATTTGTGTGTGTAGGTCAATATTCTTCCACTTATTATTGAAGACACATCATCAGATCAAAAGGCATGATATTGTTGTGAAACCAGCTCCAAAAATAGAAGAAAATAGATATAAACACCTTAGAAATAAGCCACTTCGAGGGAGAAACCTCTAGTACATTACATGAATGAATAATTCTTATGATTCAAATGAAAAACCCTCATTTCTATATATAGGAGTCCATGTGGCCATAATGTAATCCTAGTGGGGCCACAATGTAATCTTAGCCGACCTAACAATAATAATGTAAGGGCACAATAATAACAATATGGGGATTACAGGGGTACAACAGTAACAATAAGGGGTGCTACACTAACATAATAAGGGACTACACTATTAATATAGAGTCTTAACATGCCCCTCTCCTTCAAACAAGTGTTGTCCTCAACGCCTGATTATTTCTTGATGTTTCTATATAAAATTCTCATCCTCCCATGTAGAATCTTCTACAGGAAAGTTCTTCCACTTGCTAAGATACTCTAAAATTGATCGTACTTGTCAAGTTCTTGTTTCTATGACTGCTTTAGAAGTTCTTTCGACGTGATGTTGATCTTCCTGTTGTTTCATTAGATTCTGCACCAAAGTTAGGTTATCCTTTGAGAGTTGGCGAATTTGTTGTTGATGTTTGATGTGATATTCCACTAATTTATCATCCATATTAGCTATTGTTTGATCCTTCAAACCATCCAAATTAGCCTTCATTTTTTCTTTTAAACCATCTATTTCATTTTCGATTGCTCTTTGTAAGATCGAAATTTGTTGCACTTGGTACCGTAATTTTGATATTTCATACTGTAATTCTTCCTCTTCATGCATCATAGTATAAATTTTTGAGGGTTTAATGGGTATGGAATTATTTTTGGGAGGAATCATAGAACCCAATACTGATAAAAATTCTAAAATATGCCCTTGGAATCACATCAAACCTCTTTTTAAAACAAACATTATGCAATTTTAAAAACCAAATACACACATTTTTCTTGCTTTTGAGGAGCTCGATATTGAAAATGAATTATATATGTGATTTCAGATCTTCAATGTATTAAATTTGGCCCCGAGATAGCCCTCTGAATCTTCTTTCAAATGCCACAGGTCTGACCTGATTTGGATTCTTCAAGACAAAGTTATGTCTAATCTCCCACAATGACCTAATTATGGATTGGTTCAGTAGAGCGAACTTGTACGGCTTGCCACATGTCACAGTTTGCTCCTCTGGCTCTGAAATTTATAGACAGGAAACTACAGTCCGTGTACTTTCAGTCACTTTTTACAGAATTCCAACCTGATGCTCAGAGAGAGAGTTATGAAGATTTTCCCACGATCACCTCTTTGAGATGAAATTTGGGAGCCTGGGAAAATCCTAACTTCCACAGATCATATCTCCAAAAATATTGCGAACCAAGATCTAAAATTTTCACAAGAGGTTCTTCAGGACTTTGGCTTCACTCTGTGAAACTTTTAGCTCCTGAAACCTCATAGAAAAATATTTATAGCAAAAATTCCGCAATGACCTGTTTAGATTAAATTCAAGAGTCTGCAAAAAGCCCTAACTTCCACAGATCATATCTCTGAAAATATTGCGAACCAAGCTCTGAAATTTTGGGACAATATTCCTCAGGATTTTGGTTTCGCACTCTAAAATTTTAGCTTCTGAACCTTCATAGAAAAATGTTAGAGTGAAAATGCCTCGATGACTTGTTTGGAGCAGTGAAACCCTAGAATCCAAAGCTCTGATATCAAATGTTGTGAAACCAGCTCCAAAAATAGAAGAAAAGAAATATCAACGCCTTAGAAATAAGTCACTTTGAGGAGGCAACCTCCAATACATTACATGAATGAACAATTCTGGGATGATTGAAATGACAAAACCTCCTTTATATATATAGGTGTCCATGGGGCCACAATGTAATCCCAGCTGACTTAACAATAATAATGTAAGGGCACAATAATAACAATATGAGGGTTACAGGGGTACAACAATAACAATAAGGGGGGCTACACTAACATAATAAGGGACTACACTATTAATATAGGGACTTAACAGATATGGTTCTTGAGGATATTCTTAAAGCAATAGAAGTTGGTTGCATTGTTATGTGGTGATCACTATTATTATCACAAAAAAGTGATTACCTAGAAAAAATTACTTCGTGGATTTGAAATATGTAAAGTTAATGTGATTTTTACACATTGAAACCCACTTTCCCTTAATGAAATAGCCTAAGAAGCTGTTTTTCTCAAATTATTTCCATTAGTTCACCCATTTACATGAGAATAATAATAAATTCATTAATTTTATAGTTTTCTCTTAAATTTATCCATTTATGTAAATATCATATAATATTTTCATCAATTATATTTATTCCCATAAAAATAATTCAATAAATCATTTAATTATTTTACCCATTCAAATGTAAATAATACAAATATAATACCAAAAGTTATTAGATCTTGAATTGGTAAAATAGCTAGTATTTAATATTTGACTTTATAAAATCTAGCAACCATTTTTTTATACACAACATAATTTTTACTTCATTTTGTTTTTCTGTTTTGACTATCAAAGGGACTATATTCTTGCAAGTATAAAATAATCACAAACCCTCGTAAAGAGGCCAATTGTGCTCATTTGCAAGCCTCTCCATAGCTGCTACCAATCTAAAAAATGCTTCATTTGGTTTTCATTTGTTACTGTACACGTTACAGGTTGGATATTATTGTATACTCTTTATTGCTATTTTTCATATGTGTAATAACAACATATTGATGTGCCGTCACATTATTGCATAATTAATAAACTATTGTAATTTATAGTGTTTCCTGCCAATTGGAAACTACCTGAACTACGGGAAACAAATTTATTTATTAATTTTTGGAAATGGTTCATTCAAATATCCTATGGAATTAGATAGGAAAAATGTGGGTAACACCTAGAAGTGGCTCTTGCAAAAATTATTGACATTTGAACACCCATCCTTGTTTATGGTAGGTCCATTAGCTGAAGAGATAACTGAACAAGGTGTTGCCTTGTTTGTAAGGATATAATGGATCTTTCTCAATGTGAGATCAACAATCATGATCTTGCTATTGATAATAACGTACAAAGAGTTTGTGTGATGCTACTTAATGGGCACATTGGGGTTTTTACGACAAAGAACTAGTAAATTTGTGAGTGGTTGGGGTTTCTACGACAAAGAACTTGTAAATTTGTCAGTGGTTGTAGATAGATGGTGTATGAAGTGCATGTCATAAGAATTATAGAAATGTGGTGATAAACGGACTAATGCTAGACACTGAGTACTTATACATAAAGCTGCATGTTTCCAATATTGTTGGAAATGCCATTATTTTGGATAAGAGAGTAGTCTTATTGCTATTTTGTGTGATAGGTGTAATGATTCCCTAGTTTAATACAGTGATGTGTGGTTTGACGGAAACTTTCTTTCAGTGAAACTCAAGAGATTGTTGTTCAAATCTCATTGAGTATGTGGCTTGCTATGATTTTGGCTCAAGGAGTAGGCTCTCCCTTTTCCGAGGGGTCTTGACTCTTGCTAAATCATAAGAACTGGTATATCTGACTTGTACGCTGTTAGATATATCCTACAATGGAAATTTACATAATAAAATTGATGTCTCATCCACATTCAATTCTAGAGTAGCTTCAGTATGTTTTTAAAATTTTAACAAAAATAAATAAAAAACCTTCTCTATATTAAGTAGAAAAAAACGTTCAAATTTCTTCATTTTAAGTTTTTAGAAACAAGTTTGCAAGTGCAAAGAAACAACAAAGATGTAAGCTGAGTGGAAATCAAAACGCCAGCAGACTCCCTCTACCCCTTCAGTTATGGCCTTCCGTTACAAAATGTTTTAGTAACTTATAAAATTTCAGAATGTAGGTTTCTGTGAAGTATGAATTATACAAGTTTTTCACACAATAGTTCTTAGGTAGACTTTTTTCCAACTATTCACTATACACTGTGCTTCATCATGGGATAAAGATGATTATGAATCACAGTTAGTGTTTCGAAACACGTGACCTAAAAATTACTATGGCATTTATACTTTGTTTAAAATTCATAAATTGTTAATTAGATTTAAAGTATTTCTTATAATTGTTTTTTGTTTTTTGACATAAAAAAATACAATTTATATTTATTTTAAGTATAAATTTAACATGACTTTAAAAGATAAAATTTCTTTACATGTAAATTTTTTTAAAATGCAAAATATAATGTATAATTTTTCATCTTTTAAATTATATTTTTGAATGCTACATAGAATATATAAGACTAAAATAAAATATTTTAAAAGCAAATTAAAATAATTTTTTATTATTAATCTATTTTTAAATATATATCAATATTAGTTAGTATTAAAATATTTTATTTGATAACTCACATTGAATATTTTATTATATACAACATTAAAATATTTTATGAAGTTGAAATCAACATAAATTAGTTAACATAGATCTTCAAATAGTTTTTTTAAATCCCTTGTTAAAATATTTTTAAAAAATATAATGTTTAAACATTTTACTCACATATTTTTTTACTTCTAATTACTTTACAACATATTCATTTTTTTTTTATTATAGCCAACAATACTTTTCTATTTATAACATAATTTATTTTTTATTTTAAATGGAATACATGGCCCTCATACTAGGTTGTAAGATGATCTTCTCGGATCAACAAGTTAACAACCCAAGAGGCCCTGTTACCAACCCAAGACCTAAAGGTATCTAGTATGAGCATGTTACGGATCACCATTAAGTAATTACATGTGATTTGGTTTTCCTTGAATAAAAGTGATGACTCTACGTACATCCTTCTCCCTATTTGAAATAAAAACTTATAAATTGCTAATAAAAATATTATATATATATATATATATATATATATATATATATATATATATATATATATAATTTTTGTTGTTATTATTATTATTTAGTAAAATTAATTAAATTATAATTTTATTTTAATTTTTATATTTAATCAATTTAAATTAGAATGACAAAAAAAAACTATTTTAAAAATAAATCTCAATTATTTATTTTTTATATTAATATAAATATTCTAAAAACTATTTATCAAAAACACTTATTGATAATTAAATTAAAATTCTAAACACATTATTTTAAAATATACAAAACAATATACATAGGCCACACAGATAAAAATACCTCAAAAACAAAACCTATAATTAACAAAATTCAATGCTATGCTATGTAGGAAGGCAGGAATTGACATGAATGCCATCTGTGTTGTTTAGGAATTCCAAAGCCGTCACTGAAGATAAAGCTGGTCTCAAAAATTCAATGTCTGGTTTAGAACCCGACCTCAAACACAATGTTAGATGCGTTTCTTCCTCTCTTAGGTTTGGACTTTCAAAATCAAATACCCATCGGATTTCAAGGTTTTCCAACTCAAATACCTGTTTTGACAGTTTGAGGAAAGTTGAGAGGTATGCCCGTTCAAAGAAAGTTTCCAATGATGGATATTTTTTACCATAATTATGGACCAATCACGTTATTGGAAAAAATTATAAATTAAAACATTAATATAGTCAAACGTGTCCGGATTGCCGTCTACAATTTCACTTTTACGTGACTGTTGAAGGTTATGGTCGTGATGGAACAGACACGAATAGTTTGTTTCAGCCATTCAAGACGTTTTCAACTCATGCAGCAATCAAGACAGGGTATCAGGGTTGTTATTTTCGGAGTTGTTTATTTAGCCAATAGAATAATTTGGACTGCAGTTTTTTTTGTTTGAATCTGGTAAAAATAAATTCAAAAAATTAGATAATTAGAGTGTTTAAATTGCATTTTTGATAGTAGAAATAGATTCAGCGCTATCAAAAATCTTTTGAGGACTTAAAATACTGAAATTTAACAACTATAAACAAGATTCTATAAATCTTTGCGAAAATTTGTCAAAATCTTTACTAAATTCTAGATTATTCTATAAATTTTTGTAGATTTTTTTAAATTACAGCGTTAGTTTCCTCCACGTTGTGGAGAAAATGCAAGGACTCGTGCAATAGGGACGTAGTTGTTATTTTCTCGACGTTGTGGCCCGTGGGGCTGATGGAACGGACACGGGATGTTAGTTTTAATTCGTGTGATAAGAAAGGGATCGATAAAGGCATTGTATATTAGTGTGTTTGTTTTGTTTTTGTATTTTTCTTTTTCCGGGTAAGATTAGAGAATTTATCTTCTTGCTGAAACATAAATTTACGATACTGATGGTGTTTTAGAAATCAGTCTTCAAGATTGTTCATATTCTTCATGATCTGTTGAATTAAATTGACCCAAAAAAAAATAAAAAAAAATTAAAAGATTTGCAAAGAAAAACACTACATAAACTAAGAGACATCGTTGCATTTTTGGAAATTATACTGTGGGCATGAGCATGTGGAAGCGTTGGGGGATCTATGCCTGTGTTTCTCCCAAGTTAAGAGCGTGATTTTCCTATTAATTTGGTATGTTTTTTTCCATAAGCTCAGCCATACTAATGATGATTTTTTTGTTGAATGTTATAGGTTGACTGTTTGCATATAAGGAGAAGCTTTGGCTGTGGTGGAGTTTCTTATATCTAGTATACAATTTTTGGTTTCCTATGTCTAGGCTGAATGAGCTTGTCTATCTTGTTGTTTTACATTAAATATTACTTTTTGGACGGCTTTAGGGATGATATATCCATATCTTTCTATCACTAAAGATAATGAAGAAAATGGATTTTTGTTGTTGTAGATTATTGGAATTTTGCTTTTATGGTATTTATTTAGCAATTGTTTTTCAATAACATTATATGTGAGAGTTTCCCATCAGTAAGTATGTGTGTATGACCTTGTATGTGAAGTGTGTGTTGATGAAATGTTATTGTTTCCTATTGAATGATTAATGATTGACATCTTCATGCTGCTTTGGGTCAACCCATTGGACATAGTTCATAATCTCATGCATACCCTAGAGCACAAGCTGGGAATACCCACAGATCTTCAACGACTTCTTTATGGAGGTAAACAACTTGATGCCTCTTTCTCCCTTTCATTTTACAACATTGAAAGAGATGCTACTTTGGTTTTATCCCTGCGTTTGAGAGGAGGAGCTGTAGGAAATTCCTACTCTGCTCTAGCTTTCTCCTACAAGGATGCTATCCATGCATAGCCCAAGAAAGCTGCCCAAACCCTTGAGGCCCCCAAACCTTTTCTGGTTGAAAAATTAGAGGATTTTCCCTCCATAGAGATCTCCCATCCAGATCTGGCAGAACAACTCCAAAAATTTGCAGAAACTGCTATTATCTACAGATTCAATGGACTTTGGCCTCGCACAAAGGAACTCTATGACTGGATCTTCGTCAACTGGACCCACCATTGCAAGGTCAGCTTTTGCTCAAAAGGTTTATTCATAGTACTGTTTGACCATAACAAGGATTATCAACAGGCCCTAACAGAAGGCCCATGGTTTTGGGGAGCAGCAGGGCTATTCATCACCCCTTGGTTCCTAGACTTCGACCCAGCTACAGCAGTGATCACCAGGACTCCAGTCTGGGTCAGGCTTCCCAATCTACCAGCCCACCTATGGCATCTTTCTGTCTATCATGGAATAGGGAATGCCTTGGGCCACTTCTTGACTGCAAATTACTCTCGGGAGTGCCAAGGACTTTAGACATATGCCAAAGTATGTGTGGAAATAAACATAAGCAAAGGCTTGCTAGACCTCAACCTCCAAACAATCCATGCATCTCCTCTTTGAAACCTTCCCAAATGAATCCCTCCAGGATAGTACGGTATGCTCTTATAAAACCAGTGGGGTGTGAGAGAAAACCCTCATATGCTACATGTAGTAGCTTCTCCTTAAGCTTAGAGGCTCTATTCAAGAAAATCCTACTCTGAAAATAGATGACCCCATCTCTCACTGCATATCTCCCATCTAATAACTGGCCATCAAGCACTCTGCATGAAAAGAGATCCTTGGAATATTCTACCAACAATTTGGATCTCCAATAAGGGTCAATATTCGATAATGACAACACTACTAGCCTTCCATGGGAAGCTATCACCTATCAAAAACTTTCTGAGTTTGGCCAACGTAAGCATGAGTGGCCACCAACCTCTACCATATGTGGAAGATTTCTCCCAATGTGGAAGTATATTCTGATTATCCAAGCCATGGAGTGGTCTTCTTACACCATGATGGTGCCATCCATCCCTCTTCTATCAGCGCAAGATGTTTGGTGAGAGTGGGCAATACTGATATTGGGAGAATGTCTCCCTCCTCCTTGACCTTACCCCAGACTCTCTGCATTGTGTCAATTCCTCCCAAGGTTATAACCCCTCTGGGATATATGAGTGGTGCAACCAGGAGTGAAGCATCTCTCAAAAACTCTTGATCTGGTGGTCTCCCCGGTGGAATGCCTCCATGTAATGAGACATCAATGTCAAGAGTAGACTGCATATATGAGTGGACTTCTTTTTTCTTTCTCTCACTGTGCAAATCAGTCTGCCTCTTTTGTGCATCAACCTTCTGAAATAGATAGGGGTGTGTGATCCTAATCATATGATGCTTGCCATCCTCACTATCTTCTTCTTCCATCTGCAAGGTCTCACAATCTATCAATGATGGCACATGCTACTCATGGATTGTGCCCTAATCTCCACATGTGAAATTATTTGGAACTTCTTACAAGGATACAAGAACTCCTCTCATTGGAGCAATTGCTCCATATTCCTCTCCATGAGTTACTAGATCTGCTTCTGATCTGACAACATTGTTACCTCTTACCTGCTCTTCCCCTTCATCGTGAACGGAGGTTACCACATCATCATTAAGAGGCTCTTTTTTTTATCCTCTTTTGAAAAAGAGATCTCCATGTCTTCCTTTTGAGAAGAGAGCTCTTCTTGAAGTGGGGATCTTGCCTCTAGCAAGGTATTCTACAAGTTTTTAACCCCCTCAATAGCATTATGGAATGGAGTTGGGTTTAAGGATCCTTCCAACTCATGCAAAGATTTTGTTTTTTTAGGCTTGGCTAGCTCAACCAAGGAAGTTTCAGAATGTTTTACATCAAATATTTTCAGTAACCTCCTAGTGAACTTTGCATAAGTAGATACATTTGCATTATTCAAGGAAGAAGTTTCATAAAACCACCATGCATAAGCCTTACCTTCAAGATGCAACACTGCTACTCTAATGGCTTCTTCTTCTGAAACTTGGTGCTGCTGCAAATAGGTGTTTAGCTCCTTCACTCAAGCCCTAGTTGTACATTTAGGTGATCCATAAAAAGTTGGTAGAAAGAATCTACCCAAGTCATGCTATTTGCACCTCTTTCTTCTATTGTTATTGTTAGGTCTTCTATCCTCCTTGATCTTGCAAAACCCTTGGAAGTTTAGATGATCTTTGAACCTCTGAGATTGAGATTCATACTCTTGAATAAAGTCACCAAGAGTATCCTCCTTTGGTGCATCTCCTTCCTCCATCTCTCTTGCTATGAACATAGGCATGGTAGAGAATTGTAGATATGATTGTGTGGCTGAATTATCACACCCATAATATGAAGAACTAGATCTTTCTTCACGTGCAAATATTTTAGAGGGATCTTCATGTCTTTCCCTCCTCATTCCCTTGATTTCATGCATGCATAGTTTGGATAAGAAGTTTTGAAAACTTATTTCCCTCCATTTCTCCAAATAATCGAGACTTGTCTTTGTCTCTTCTGTGAGTCTTCTCCTTTCTATGAGAAGATTATTCTTCCTTTGATAACATAGATGCAATGTATTCATAGGATGAGCCAAGATTATTCTCTGATACCACTGTAATATTCCCAAATGGGGAAAGCAGCAATATAGCGCACAATAATGGAAATAGCAGCAAATGTCAACACATTACATATGACCCAAAGATATATCCATGGTATTATGTATAATTACAATAAGTAAGTACAAGATCCTGGGGATTAAGTACCTTAAGATAGTCAAAAGAAGCCTCTAATGCCGAAATCACCCAAAACATGTAATAAACTTCTACACAAAAATATTGAAGCAAGTACAATGCATTTTTAATGGCTAATACTGCAGCTAAGAAATATATATGAATAGATCTGATAATAACATGCTCATACAAGGCCAAATATGTATATCTATGCTCCCATACACATTTCCTAGATAACCTAGGAAGGGTTTATGGAAATACACAAAATACAAATGGTGAATCTAAAGCCCTAGGGCTGAAGAATCAGCACTGCAACTGAACCACATAGAGGAGGTGGCTGAAACTGATGTAGATATGAAATGGAACTCCTCCAATAGACTCTCTCAATGAAGGGTTGATCCCTTCAATGAAGATATAACCTCCCAAGTGTGGCACTAAACCCTCCTTTGGATCTTCTCAATAAAATAACACAGTTTGTGAGTAAAACTGCACTGTAGGAGAAAATGATGACTTGGCCTAATGCCAAAATATGAAATGAAGCTCAGGGACATTCCTTACTAATCTCCCAATGGAAATAAACCTTCCTCCACTGAAACACAAGCTTAGAAATGACCCAAAGAAAACCCTCCACTACTGCACCCTGCAACTTAGCACATATCTAACAGAATTTGTGCTGTAGAAGAAATATGTAGCTTGGCCAAATGCCAGAGTGTGGAATTAATGCTCAAGAACTTCTCCTGAGTAGGCACTCGAAGTCCCTCGAGGATGATGGTAGGATTCTCGCTCAGGAACACCCTTGTGCTAAACAACACTGCAATATTATCTAAACAGTTGAAGAGAGCCACAAGTCATAACATACCATAAACAAATAATAATCCAAACATATCCTCAATGGCTTCCATCCCCTTCCTTATATTCTTGGTGATCTTCCTCACCCTTGGCCCCACTCATTAAAGGCACTACTTCCATGCAAAGTATCTCCCTACAAAAATGCGCTATCCCTCATTGAATGTCCACTCCCTTCATACCACTATTGTTAATTTGGTCAAAGTTGACCCAGCTCACATGCTTCATCCCTTGTTCACACATAGGGGAGCTTTATCGAGCTCTTTAGCACAAGGGTGTTCCCGAGCGGGAATCCCACCTTCATCCTCATGGGACTTTGAGTGCCCACTCAGGAGAAGTATTTGCACTATATTTCCACATTATGGCATCAGGCCAAGCTCCATCTTTCTTCTACATCACATTTTTTGCAGAGGGTTGTGCTGTGTTGCTTGGTGCAGTAGTGGAGAGTTGATTTGGGTGATTTCTGAGTTAGATGTCAGTGGAGGAAGGTTTCCTTCCATTGGGAGGCTATGAAAGAAGGCCTTTGAGCCTTATTGCAGCATTTGGCACCATGCCACATTCTTATTAGCCCCTGCAGTGTAGTTTCAGTCTTGGAATGCGTTATTTTAGGGAGGAGTTGCAGGGGTGGTTTCAGTACACCATTTGGGGAGATTGTTTTCTAGTGAAGGGATAAGACTTTCACCTAGAGAGTCTATTGGGAGGAGGCTTCATTCTATGCTACATTAGATCAGCCACATATTTCCAGCTATATATTTGTAGTGAATCTTCAGCCCTAGGGCTTTGGTTCACCTTTTGTATTTTGGTGTATTTTCTGGAAACTCTCTTGGGTTTTATTTGGGGGTTGTTATAGAGCCTATATATTTATCTTCTATATCATTTGAGGCATATATAAGCCATTTTTTATCATCATATGTTCATATTCTATAGTTGTTCTCTTGATGACTATGTTGTAGCCACTTTCCGACATTTTGTATGTTAGCAGCACCTCATTCTTGAGGGGGTTTATTCATTGGAGGCTTGTGGGCTTATGTTGTATTATTTGTGCCTCATTATATTGTACTATTTTTCTGCTAATATGATTAATGAAATAGCTCCATATTGGTCTCATGTATTGATGTGATGTTATAAACTGCTATTTCAAGAATTTTGTTCTATATTCATGTCTTTTCCATTTTGGAATATTACAATCGTATTAGAGAATAATCTTGGCTCAGCCTGTGTACTTCAGCCATTATGTCATCTAAGAAGGCTTCTCATAGAAAGGAGAATATCTATAGAAGAGATGAAGGTAAAACTCCATTATTAGGAGGGAAGGAGTTCTCAAGACTTCTTCTTCAAATTATGCAGGGCATTAACAGAGACATCAAAGAGATGAGGATGGAGATATTTAGAGATTCTCTAAGAGGGCTTGTACATAAAGGAAGCTCCAGTTTTTCCCGTTATGGGTGTGAGAATTCAGCTACACCATCAAATCTACAATGTGGTACCATGCCTACATTCTTGGAAAGGGAAGAAGAGGAAGGAGAAACACCAAAGGAGGAAACTCTTGGTGACTATCTCCAAGAATATGAATCTCAGTCTAGGAGATTTAAGGAGCATCTAAACTTCCAAGGGTTTTGTCAAATCAAAGAAGATAGAAGACCTAGTAACCACAATAGAAGAAGAGGGTGCACGCAGCACACTTTGGGTAGATTATTTCTACCTACTTTTGATGGGTCACCCAAGAGCACATCCAAGGCTTGGGTAAAGAAACTAAACACATATTTTCAGCTACATCAAGTTTCAGAAGAGGAAGCCATTAGAGTAGCAGCGTTGCATCTTGAAGGTAAGGCTTATGCCTAGTGTTTTTATGAATCTTCTTCATTGAATAATGAAAATATATCTACTTATGCAAATTTCACTAGGGGGTTAGTGAAAATATTTGATCAAAGACATTCTGAAACTTCTTTGGGTGAACTAGCCAAAACCAAGAAATCAGAACCTTTCCATGAGTTGGAAGGATCCATAAAACTAACTCCATTTCAAAACATTGTTGAGGGGGTTAAAGATATGAAACATTCTTTGCCAAGGGAAAAAGCCCCACTTTAGCAAGAATTTTCTTCTCAAGAAGAAGACATGAGGATTCCTCCTTCAAGAGGAGATCAAGACAAAGGATCTCTTAATGATGAGGTATTCTCCAATGATGAGGAGAAGGAAGAGAAAGAGATGGAAAGAGCCTCCAACACTGTAATAGTAGGAGGAGATCCACCACTATTTGGATATGGAGATGAAGCAATTGGTTCGATTAGAGGATCTCTTGTATCTTTGCAAGAAGTTCCAAAGGATCTCACATATGAAGATCAGGACAAGCATGTGCCTATGTTGATAGGCAATGAGACAAAACAATGGAGGAAGTGTGTTCCAACATTGACCAAATTTTTTGGGACATACACCAGATAGATCACTCTTTGTGATTGAGACTCTTGAAACCAATATGAAATTGGGTGTGCAGGGGTTGATTATATTGGAGCATAACAACTTAAACTGTGAGATCTTGCAGGAGGTAGGAGAAGATGAGAAGGAGGGCCAACACCAACATACTGGGAATATACACACCCATCCTTTTCAGAAGGTTTATGCACATAAGTAGGAGGATGATTTGCGCAGTGAGGGTAGGGAAAAATAAGTCCACTCACATAAAAAACCTGCTCTAGACCTTGATGTTTCATTACATGGAGGCATTCCACCAGGGAGACCCCTTGATTGGAAGATTATCAAAGAGTTCTCTCAACATGGTACATCATTGATAGACTTGGCTAAGGAAGGAGCCTTGGGAGAAGCTAGCACAGCATAGAGAACCTTTGATGGGTTCAAAGGAGGGCTGAACAATTTTATGATATGGACATTTCCATCTCCCACTTAGATATTTTCGCTAAAAGATGATGATTCAGGAATATGTGATGGCATGAGCATGGTGTCAAAGGGCTACTCCATAGCCTTGGAGCAGCAAAGGATACTTCCACACAAGAGGGAGATTTATGAATATGACAAGAGGTTATTTACACTCTTGCATGCAATTTCCAAACTATGGAAGTTTTGGATGGGAAATACCTTCCGAGAAGAGGTTGACCTCCATGTACTTCATTCTTGTCTTGGGAAAGATCAGTTGCAAGGAAGGGAGAAAAAGTGGGGTGACAATACTCCAACATGTGGCTTTGAAATTGATCATGTCAAAGAGGAGAGCTATGATGTGACAGGTGCTTCATTTCAGATTTCAACAATGTTGTCATTGTTAGGAAGCCTAGATCCATATTGGGAGTCCCAATTATTGGTGGAATATTCCAAGAACCTCTTCACATGTAAGGTTCTTGATGGACAAGTGATAGATAGGAGATATAGAGTGGTTTATGGAGTCATCTATTTCCATTATTAGTTCTATTTGACTAAAGACTAAAATCTCAAGAAGGACATTCTACATGTAGCATATGAGGCACTATTCTCAGAACATGTAGACTTCATTGAGTTTTATCACACCATCATGGAGGGATTGTATTGGGAGGATCTCGAAGAAAATGTGCTCCAACATATTAGGAGGTATGTAGCTTGTTTGATGAATGAGGAGGAGAGTAGCCACCTTTCAAGGTTGTTTCAACCACTTTCAATTTTGATGGAGAGATGGGAGGGTTCATCTATGGACCCCTTCACCAAATTGTCTACAATATATGGTAAATATTATGTTTGGATGCTTATTGATCAGCTAACAATGTATGTACATTCCTTTACCATAAATTTTAAGCACATTGCTCCACAAGAGAGCAAGCCTATTTGTGGATTCCATGGTCCTTTTGGGACTACATTCAGTGATGGGGATGACCATCTTGTAGAGGAATTTGGGCAAGACATGTTTTGCTTGGCTCATATTCAGTTAACACCTAATGTCCTTCACTATTTTCAAGCTTTTGAGAAACTTATGGCAACAAGAAAGTGGTTGGATGGCCACTTATCATATGATGTTTTGAGACAGCTAGAGGTAGAATAGCGCTGGTCTCACATGAGGGACTATTGTCACCATCCAGCTTTTATATAACACATAGTCCATTTTTCTTTTGGAGCCCTTATGGTGATGAAATTCTATTCACTATATGTGGGATGGATTGGGCAAGAGAGGTTCCTAGAACCAAAGAGTGGGATCATGAGATTCCAAGTACCTTTTGGCTTCTTGAGGACTATATTATTGAAGCCCAAGATCAACAACTCCATATTTATCATAAATGGAGAGAGAGACAGCATGAGTTGAATAACTTGATCTCTCATTTTCAGCCATGCAGCCCCTATACATTGTAGAAGTAGGGGATTGGTGATTATTTCTATGAGCTACCAAGGATGGCACACTTTGTTTGGATGATAGCATGGAGATTTGAGTTCCTCATGGGGATTGAGGCACCAAAAGTTTACCATATCTCATGCCTTAAGGAGGCCAATGGACAACATATAACTCTTTCCATATATCTCCCACTTCATCATGATGGAAGCTATTTGGTTTATCTACAAAAGGCTGACTTGTATAGTTTGGAGGAGACATATCCATTGGAGGTTTTGTAGTATCCTTATAGTTTCTTGAGGACAAACAATATTTTGGAGGGGGGGACTGTAATATTCCAAAATTAATTGGAATATTAAAGTTTTTTTTGTCACTTATATAAGTGAATAAGTGGGTAGGGAGACCCATAAATCTCTTTATGAGGAATAAAACCACTTCTCATGTGAAACTGGATCATATTTTCACCTTAATAAAGCACCCTAAGGTGTGAACAGGGGCTAGAGCATGTGGACTAGGTCAATGTTGGCCATATCAACAACGTTGTTATGGAGATCATGGAGGATTAATGGAGGACATCGCATTCATTTAGGAGGAGTTTATGCATGAGAGTAGCTCCATTATTGAGTGGGACCCAGGGTGAGGAAGCTCACCAAGCATAAAAGGAAGAGGATGGCAGCATTATAAGGGAGAGATCTGTATTATTTGTTTTGATATTTTTAGATTTGGATTTGTCATGTGACATTTTTGTGCATGATTTTTCTGTTTAGGTTGGTTTGATGTGTTGTTTAGCACAAGGGTGTTTCCGAGCGGAAATCCCACCCTCATCCTCGGGGGACTTAGAGTGCCTTATCAAAATAGGTTATCTTGAGTTGCATTACCACTATCTAGCATTTGGCCAAGCTTCAGTCTCATATACAATGCAATTATGTTTAGAGTTGGGTTGTGTTGCAGGGGTGTAGTAGTGGAGGAGAGAGATCTCCAATTTCTGAGCTAGTTTTCCATTGGAGGTATCATCCTTTCATCCAGAAGCTTTTGAGGAAGTTCTCAGGGCCTCATTTCATATTTTGGCACTAGGCCAAGTAGCAGTCATCATCTACAACACAGTTTCCCTCAAGGACTGCATTATTTTAGAGAGCAGCTGCAACAAAGGGTTTATTGCCCTAGTTGGAGGAGTTGTGTTTCCTTTGAGGGGATCAGCCCTTAATTTAGAATATCTATTAGAAGAGGACTAGCATTGCATATTTCATATCAACCACCTCCTATCAGTGATTCAATTACTGAGATTATTCAGCCCTAGGGCCAAATTTTCTATTTTTATATAATGTGTATTTCCGGAAAACTTTTCTGGGTTTTCCTAGATATCTGTTTTGGGGCATGGATCTCTAGTCTTAGCATTTTTAGAGCATTATATCAGAAGCGATATATTTTTCTATCTTTTAGTTTCTATTCTCTCATAGACAACGTGGTTTTATGCATTCCTGTATTTCATGTATTAACAACATTTCAGATCTAGTTGTATGCTTTCATGGGAGGCTTGTTTTCCCAACTTGAGTGAGCTTTTCCTCAAGTATTTCTACCTATTTTTGTTGTTATAATCATAATGGAATGGATCTATGGTTGTCTCATGTCTTGAGATATTTATATTTCTTCATATTTCCTGTTTTATGTGTTGTATTGTTGCTCTCCCAATTTTGGGATATTAGCAGTGTTGTGCTAAATGGAGGGCTAAACAACAATGCTCTCCCACGTGCTAAACAACACTAATCTCCTATTTTTGGGATATTCTGATGAAAAATAGCTCAGAAAACACTCAAATCAAATCTCCACTGCTGCATCCTGCAACATAGCACAAACCTCTGTGGAAACTGCATTGTTGAAGAAATATGTAGCTTGGCCAAATGCTGGAGTGCGAAATTAATACTTAATAACTTCTCCTGAGTAGGCACTCGAAGTACCTCGAGGATGAAGGTGGGATTTTTGCTCAGGAACACCCTTGTTCTAAACATCACTGCAATCTTAGCTAAACAACTGAAGAGAGCCACAAGTCACAACAGACCATAAACAAATAATAATCCAAACATATCCTCAATGGCTACCATCCCATTCCTTATATTCTTGGTGAGCTTCATTACCCTTGGCCCCACTTATTAAAGTCACTATTTCCATGCAAACGATCTCCCTCCAAAACTATGATGTCCCTCATTGAATGTCCACTCCCTCCATACCAGCATTGTTGATTTGGTCAAAGTTGACCCAGTCCACATGCTTCATCCCTTGTTCACACATAAGGGAGCTTTACCCAGCTCTTTTGATGCTCTCCATTCACATTTGGAGTGGTTTTATTCCTACTAACGAGATTTATGGGTCTCCCTACCCTCTTATTCTTCTAACTAAGAAGAAAAATCAAAATTTAATATTCCAATTAGCTGCATGCTAATTTAGGAATATTACAAAACTCCTAAGCCTGGATAATCATGTGTCATGAAAGAACATATGCCATACAATGTAAAACTCCTCTCTGTTGTGATGGGTCTTGAAACATTGTATACATTTATCCCATCCCATAATTCCCTCAATTCATCTACCAGTGGTTGTAAGTAGACATCCATATTCTTCACTTGTCTTCTACCAAGGACTATGAGAGCCAACATAAGATGTTCATTCTTCACAGACAACCATGTGGGTATATTGTTATTGATCACTATTATAGGCCAAATAGAATATTTGGTGTTCTGGAAGGAATATGGGTTGATGCTATGCATGGATATGCTGAGTCGTAGACTTCGTACTTCATCCTTGAATTTTTTGGGCCATGTATCCTCTATATGTTTCATGGCTATTGAATCAATTGGGATTCACATAAATCCCAACTCACTTTTGTGTGAGGCATGCCATCCCTACAACATTGCTAATTCTTTGCAATGAAAGAGACTTTGAATCCTTAGGATTATAGGCATGTGCCTCAATATCTTAAAAGGAGGACCACATGATTTACCCTTCTTTATTGATTTATCATACTTTTCATGCCCACATTTTGAACATATCTCTTTGTCTAAATATTATCCTCTATATAGAATACAATCATTTGGACATGCATGATATGATATGTACTCAACACCCAACATTTTCAACAATTTCTTTGCCTCTTCGCAGCTACCAGGAAAGACATTATCACTCGAAAGAACCTTATCTTTGAATAACCTGTAGTTGGTAATCATGGGAAATATTAAATGTACATTAATACTGATGTAATTATTAACGTTCATAAAATTGATCATTTGTAATGTTCATTGTGTGATTATATTTCTCAAATTTATATAAGGGAGGACTTTATGGTAACTTACCTCAAAATTTTCGAGAAACATGCATTCGACAAGCCACAATTTTCTTTCAAGTTGTACAGTAACATCGTTGTCCCCAACTGGGTGGAATTTGACTAACTGCCAGGTCCAAAGAGAGGGGTGGTGGAAGAAAATTTAAGGCTTTCGAAAAAGGTGTCAACGATATGGGCATCATCCCCTAACTAATCATCATTTTGGAATACATCTAACAACATTGTCTCCATGGCAGTCGTATCTTTTAATTAATCATCCATACCAATCTATATTTGATTTCCTCCATTGCCAGCTTGTGAAGAAATACTATTGTTGTAGTCATTCCTAATTGGTGAATCTGGACATAGAGGGAATTGAATCGGTAGTTGATTCAACCATCCTTGGTATCATTCCTCTCTGATTTTTTCTCTTAATTCAGTCTTCGCTCGATTTGACGTTGTCGTGGGGTGCAATGGAAGATGGTAGTTAGGTCTCTCATCATCACTAGAATCCTTATAATTTCAAAAAATATATTTGAACATGATTAGTACAAAATCTATGATATCAATTAGTAAGAACGTTGACAATTAATGATTAATTTGTTTCATGTTGAAATAATTACATTAATATACCAAAAAATTATTATTACCATCATTGTCCCAAGATTATGGCTAGAAGATGCAATATTGTTACAATTGGTAGGGTGAAGTGGCTATCCATTTTCATCTACTAAATGTGCCTTACGGTATGCTGCTCCTGATAAGAGCTTCCGAAGTTTTGGAGCTATTTGAATATTTTGTGCATCTGAACTCGATTTTGAATCTGCATGAACTTGCAAATTTGTATACAAATATAAATTTTATTAAGTTGATTGACCTGGATAAAAAACATAAATTCAATTAGATAATGAAAATATAAATAAAATTTGAGGTAAATATTATGTCTCGAGATGGATAGGGAGAACTCCGCGATGGAATTTAAGAAATATTATGAAATGAGCTGGATTTTGAAGAATTGTCCATTCGATATAATTATGATATTTTCTCCCCGCATTTGAGCAAAATCAACAATAAATTTTATTGCACACACCTAAAAGTAATTTCGGTGCGTTAAAAACAAACTTATTGTTATTGGTGCTTATGTATAGATAATCGCAGAGGTGTGTTTTAGTTACTATGCACCAGTGCCATTTGATTAACGGACGCACTAGTGCAATGCTATTAATTGATGCATCGGTGACAAAAAGCCGCAAATAAAAAAAGAGCAACTTTGTTTTTTTTTTAAGTGAAAAAAAGTGGTAAATTGAAAAATGGGTGGAAATTTTTTTTCGAAAATCTAATTTCATAAAACAATTCTTTAAATACTAAACACTTTTCATTATTTCACTATTTTTACAAAAAAATTCAGCCAGAGATTTGCACGGGACATACCTGGAGCAAGAGAGCATGAGAGCACTGTGGAGCAGCGAAATACTTTCGAACAGAACTATTCAGACAACCAGAATTCCAAACCTTTGGTGATTCAAACCCTGTAGCATAGAATTTCAAATGGTCTCGTGATTAAATTTTATTGTTTTTTTTTACATTTTCTGTAGTATTTTTTCTGTTCATTTAAAAAAAAAAAAAACTAATAAAATCCATTTAACCCTAAAGCCTTCATTATTTTTGTTTCTGCCCTTGCTTCTTCCTGTTTCTGTGATTTCAGAATTAGGGCTTTACATTTTAGATTTATAGGGTTTGTATTGCTATATATATAGGCCTATGAAATCTAACCCACGAGACGACTTGCATAGCCAAATCCCAATCCATGTCGGCCCTTGCGTGAATTTTTAAAAAGCTGAATTTTTTTAATTGGTGCATCCTGTGTAACCTAGCGCACTGGTGCATTGGCTTATCACAGCGTACCACACATGCACTATTTGATAAAAAATTTAAAAAAAAATTCTTAATCCATGCGCCATATGAAATAGCGCACCGCGCACATACTGTTAATCAGTGCACCATATAGCATATAATGCATTGGGTCTCCTTGTTGACAGAGAGAACCATACGGTGATCCCCTGTTTGCGCAAGACATTTATAAGAATAGGCCGCACCACCCCCTCCACGACACCATATGCTACAAAAACTAACATTAGACGATTTTTTATTATTTTGTCTATGTTAATCGGTGTGGTGGTTATCATATAACGCACCGGTGCTCCTTCTTGACATAGAGCACCGTACTGTGTTTTATAATGTTTTGGTGGTGTGTTTATAACAACACGACGCACTGATGTTGGGGCGTATATCATGAAAAGCGCACCGGTTTCTCGATATTTTTTTTACCTAAAAATTTGATGATTTATTTATAAAATATATTAATAAATGATATGGTACAGGTTTCATATTGATAAGGAAATGGCTGAATACTGATAACACATCAAGAAAAGAAAAAAAGGAAAGTTCTTTATAATTATTTACAAAAAATATTATTTTTGAACTATATATAAGTTTAACTAATATGTATTGTTTACTATGTATCATGCAGAGCCACAAAATGATGAAGCTCGATAAGATTATTTATGATCTAGGACCAGAAGAGCATAAAATCTTGATGGAAAAATTGCAAAAGGATGAATCTGGTGAATGAAAAAATACTATCAATCCAATATGAGTTTATTTTTTTAATTTTCATTAATAATATACTTAAAATTATTATATAGCATGTTTCACACAATCTATTAATTCACATATGTTTAATTTTCTATAGGGACCAACAACTCAGAAAAGGAATGTTGTTCTAAGAAAAGAAAAATAATAGAACATGCAAATGAAAATGAATTTCTCCTTAGCTCATCTAGAGTGGTGTTGGAGGTTAATGAAAGGGGAATTTTTTTTTACAAAAGTTTGAGGGATCTAGTGGAACGAATGTATAGACATTCTTTCCACTTACAATACAAAAATCAATCTAATGATTCCAAGAACCAAATCTGATCTAAACTACAGGAAGATTTTCCAGACAGTTGGTCAATGAGACATGTCAAACTTTTAATAGAAAAAATGTACAAAAACAAAAAAGAAGGAATGAAAAAGTAATATTCCTTTAAATGTTTTTCTAGAATTATTTATAAATATCACTTTTTTTATATTTACTTTTCATATATAAATATAAAAATTAAATATTTTATTGTCATGTTACATTTTCAGGAAGATCATGAAAATCTCAAAAGATGAATGAGCTAATATCATAAATATGCCAGTAGGAATGTCCAAAAAGGTGTACAAGGAGATGGTCAAATAAATGGAAAAAATTTCATCAGAGGAGGATCCATCTCAACAACAACGTGTTTCAAATGTAATATGTAATCATGGATTTTTTCGATCATTAGTTACAATAAATAAACAATTTAGCATTAAATATTAATTTTCAAGTATTTTCTTGCAGAAAAGAACAGAAAATGGAGCCCATTCAGCACATAAAACATGATGACAAGGAAGAAAAGGGTTGATATCTAAGTTTGTGAGTAATTGTTACTTCCTTATAACAACTTAGCTATGTTTCATTTTTTTTTATTTTAAGTTGTTTTACAACAATCATCATTGAATGTCTTCAAATATGTGCTAACATACAAAGAAGAACCATCAAATGAATTGATTGACATTGGATTAAATATCGGTTGTGAGTATATGTTGGCATATCAGAAATTAATTGTGGAATTTGTAAGCATCTATCGATCTTGTTTTACTTAGCTCCGTCTATAATTAATAGAACAAAAAATCTTTTATATTAAATATATGATTTTTTATGGGGTATAAAACTTGCAGGAAACAAAGAATGGAACTGCGCCAACAGATGAAATCTTGAAAGATGGCATGAAATTAGTTTTTGAAAGAATGTGTATATTTCATGAGTCAATTGTTGCTACGATACGCCATTTCTTTCATATTTACATTGATGTATATTATTTAATATTGCAATTTTCATTATTCTCACCAATGTATATACACTCATTACAATTTATTTTT
The DNA here is from genome assembly GCA_034641835.2 of Pinus albicaulis. Classification (NCBI taxonomy): domain Eukaryota; kingdom Viridiplantae; phylum Streptophyta; class Pinopsida; order Pinales; family Pinaceae; genus Pinus; species Pinus albicaulis. The sequence continues at coordinate 183,120,093 of CM076569.1, read as the reverse complement.
ATGTTTCTATATGGAAGGTGAAGAATAAGAAAACAATCAACACCATGAACAAAACATTCCTAAAAATAACCCAATTCATGTAAGTAGCTCGAGTAGTGACAAAATTTCAAGCGAAGAATGATGATCATTATGTTTGGATATCAAAGCAAGGCATTGTATTTTTTGAAATATTTGTCTGCGAAATCAGAGATTTTGTTTAATGTAAGGGACATGGTGTCCTAATTGAAAGACAAAGGGATACCAATAACTGTCCCATTTTGTATGAAAAAGACTGTCTTATTCATATATATATAATATAATATGTTTTAATTTATTCTATTGCGTTCTCCATTGTCGGTGTGAAATGTAACACCACTGATTAAATTTATGGATGATTAAATATTATAATGAAGAGTTGTGAAATCTGATGATATGATAAACAAATTAATCCAAACATCACATTCAAATGCACTGATAAAAATTTAATTTATATGAATACTATTATAGGATATGTGTCGTCTTTTGATGAATAATGAATTTAAAAAATCACAATAATTATGATATGATATACCAAATTAATCCAAACATTACATTCAAATGCATTAATAAAAAATTAATTAATATGAATGATACTATAAGATATGTGTTGACTTTTGATGAATAATGAATTTAAAAAAATCACAATAATTGCACTATCACAAGTAGATATTTCTAAAAAATACAAAATGAACATCGATGAGTCTGTATGATATAGACCACCTGTGCGTTTCTATGACTTATGGGCACCGCACAAATACCAATACCAATTATATCTCTCAGTACATTTGTGCGATATTGCACACCAGTGTTTTTATGTGAGACTACTCAACAGTGCGTTTTTACAACCTATGGGCACTGCACAAATACCAATACGAATTAGAACAATCAATGTATTTGTGCGATACTGCGCACTGGTACGTTTATGTGAGACTACTCACTGGTGCATTTGTACAACCTATGGGCACCGTACAAATACCAATACGAATTAGAAAAAATGGTGTGTTTGTGTGATACTACGCACCAGTGCGTTTTTATAATACTACGAACTGGCATGCTGATACGACCTATGGGAACTGCACAAATCCCAATACCAATTAGAATGGTTCGGTGCATTGTATCACCTACAGTGCACCAAGTGTGGTTTTAGACTTTTACGGCCCGATGCATTCACCTTCGACTGTCCCAGGCTGACCATCTAGATGACACGCACCGGTGCATTGACACGTGAGTAGTGCACCGATGAAAAAAACATCCATAATAACCTATGGCTGCCTAGGTTTTATAGTTGTGTTGAAATTCCATTAGAAGCTCTGCCAAAACCTCCGTTACCAAAAACAAATGTTGTAGAAAATGTCTTTTTGACAATTTTGGCTAATTTTATAACACTAGTAACCTCCGCTAGAGGGTCTTTTCCTTATAGAATAAATAGCTTTCTGTAAATACTTTCCTTTGATTGGATGACTTTCAAAATCAATGGGTCTTCCTTCTTGCATTAAAACATCATCAATTCCATTTTCTGAGGCATCACATTCCACAATAAAGGTTTTTGTGAAGCTTGTTGTAGCTAAGACCGGTGCTAGGCACATTGCCTCTTTAAGGTGTTCAAAGGCCGTAGTTGCTTTAGGAGTCCATGAAAATTCATCTTTATTCAATAATGTTGTCAGAGGTTCTGCTATTCTCCCATAATTCTTAACAAACTTGCGATAATACCCTGTTAACCCGAGAAATCCTCGCAATTTCTTTATGGTTGTGGGGACTTTCCATTCCTTAATGGCTTTAATTTTGATAGGATCTATCTTAAAACCCTCGTGAGATACAATATGACCCATATATTCTACCTCTTGTACTCCAAAGAAACATTTGGACATTTTTGCATATAATTGTTTCTCCTCCAATAGTTTGAGCACCCTTTCAACATGTTGAACATGATCCTTCCAAGAACTGGTGTAGATTAGTATATCATCAAAAAATACTAGCACAAATTTTCTAAGGAAGGGTTTGAAAATGGAATTCATCAACCCTTGAAATGTAGAAGGTGCATTGGTAAGGCCAAAAGATATGACCAAAAACTCATAATGACCCTCATGAGTTTGAAATGTTGTTTTTAGAATGTCTTTAGTCTTCATTCTAATTTGATGATATCCTGAACAAAGATCCAACTTGGTAAAATAAATTTATCCATGTAATTCATCCAATAATTTATCAATCACGGGAATGGGAAATTTATCTTTAATAGTGAGCTTATTGAGCTCCCTATAATCCAGACACATGCACCATGATCCATCCTTCTTGTGCACCAATACTACTAGAGTAGAGAAAAAACTTTTACTAGGTTGAATTATACTAGCCTCTAACATATCTGCTATCATACGTTCAATTTCTCTCTTTTGGACATAAGGATATCTGTAAGGCCTGATATTTGCAGGAAGACTTCCTGGAATCAAATTAATAGCATGATCATGATCACGAATAGGTGGGAGTCCTTTGGGAGTTTCAAACACCTTAGAATGATTGTCCAAGACTTTTTGGAGATCTGGAGAAATAGATGATTTTGATGTTGGAACTTCTAGTGAGCATAATTGTGGAATTACGCCTCGTTGTTCTCTCTTCAGAAGCTTTGTCATGAAATTAGAGCTTATTATCCTTCTCGGCTTCCCTGAGATACCCCATAATTTGACTTCCTTTCCTTTCGAAAAAAAATTCAAGAAAATTTCTTGGAAATTAAAAGCTACCATCCCTAAAGATTGTAACCATTGTACTCCTAGTACAACATCAACACCTCCCATTGGAATGGAAAGCATTGGACTATTCAATACATATTCCCCCATGGCTAGCTTGATATTATGGCATTTTACAGAAAAATTTATAGCTCCTCCATTTGCAACCATCACTTGACATTCTGGTGTTGGGTATAGGAAGAAATTCAATTCCTTGGCTACCTTACAATGAATAAAATTATGGGTACTACCTGAATCAATCAATAATATTACCTTTTTCTTCTTGATATGTCCTTCTATCTTTAGATTTTGAGGAGTGTTAATTCCTACCAATGCATTACACGATATGGTCGAACTCATTTATTATTTCTCTAGGGTTGGTTCCTGGTTTATATCCTCTTCTTTTGAAGTTTCTTGTTCATTTTATTCCTCCTCTTCACAATCTATGTAAAATAATTTCTTCTCAGCACACTTATGACCTTTAGTGTATTTTCTATCACAACTGTAGCAAAGCCCTTTTTCTCTTTTTTCTTCCAATTGCTGTGGTGTCAACCCTGTAGCTTGTGGAAGTCTAGGAGTAGCAGCACTTCCATATTTATAGATGTGATTTGTAGGGTTCCTTGTCGCCATAATTTTACATTCAATTTTTCTTGCCAAACTAAATGCCTTCTCCAATGAGTCAGGTTCCCAAAGTCGAACCTCATGCTGGATGTTATCCTTTAAAGTCTCTATGAAGACATCAATCTTGTGTTCCTTTGGAATATCAACTACCCTTATATTCAATTTTTGGAAGTCCTTAATGTGCTTCACCATTCAACCCTTTTGTTAGATATTTATCAATTGGCTAAAGAAGGTGTTTCTGTTTGTATCCTCCTAATGTGTTATCATTTCCTCTGTAAAAATTGAAAAAGTGACAATATTTTTACAGGGGCAAAGCCATTGATACAATACAACTGTATTTTGTTCTAAATATAAAGTTTCAATGCATACCTTTTGTGTGTTTTGCACATTATTGAGATCAAAATATTGCTCCATCTATAGTATCCATGTTATGGGATCCTTGCCATCAAACTTCCTCATATCGATCTTTGGAATATGGTAGGTCTTCAATCCAACATTATAGTTTATGAAATCACCATTATAATTTATTTTATTCTCATAATGATTTTCCTCTACTATATTTCCACTAGTAGGAATCATTTCTTGTATCAACCTTGTCAAACCTTCCTTCAAACCTTCTGTGTCTTCTTTTAGATCATTCTTCATGTCTTCCATGTTGTCTTTATTTTTTCATCGATCTGAGCTTCCATGCCAACTTCCATGCCATCCATTTTAGCTTCCATTCCATTCTTCAAACCATCCATATTAGCTTCCATGCCTTTCTTCAAACCATCCATCTTATCTTCCACGCCTTTCTTCAAAACTTCCATTTCATTTTTTGTTTCTCTTTACAAGAGTGAAATTTGGTGCACTTGCTATTGTAATTTTGATATGTCATGTTGCACTTCTTCCTCTTCATGAGTCATAGTAGAGCCTTCTGAAGGCTTAATGGGTGTTGAATTATTTTTAGGTGGCATTTTAGAACCCAATACTAATATCTATGTTTCAATATTCCCTTGGAATCACTTCAAATTGATTTTTCAAACAAGACTTATGCAATTTGAAAATAAATACACACATTTTTCTTACTTTTGAGGGCATCGATATTGGAACTGATTTATCTATGTAATTTCAGAACTTCAATATCTAAAATTCGGTCCTGTAGTATCCCTATGCATGTTCTTTCGAATGCCATAGGTCTGCCCTAATTTGGATGCTTCACGACAAATTTATGCCCAATCTCCCACAATGACCTAAGTATGGACTAGTTTAGTAGAGCGAACTTGTATGACATGCCACCTATCATGATTTACTCCTTTGGCTCTAAAATTGATACACAGGAAACTACAGTCTGTGTAATTTTGACCACCTTTTATAGAATTCCAATCTGATGCTCAGAGAGAGAGTTATGGATATTTTACCAAGGTCGCATCTTTTATATGAAATTTGGGAGCCTGCAAAAACCCTAACTTCCACAGATCATATCTCCAAAAATGTTGCGAACAAAGATCTGAAATTTTTTCGCTAAGTTCCTCAGGATTTCAACTTTGCATGGTAAAAAATTCATCTTCTGAACCTTCGTAGAAAAAATTTATTGCGAAAATTCCACGATGACCTGTTTGGATTAGCAAAACCATAGAATCCAAATCTCTGATACTAAATGTTATGAAACCAACCTCAAAAATAGAAGAAGAGAGAGATCAACGCCTTCGAAATAAACCACTTCGAGGCGGAAACCTCCTTTAAATTACATAAATGAACAATTCTTGGATGATGCAAACGACAAAACCTCCTTCTATATATAGGAGTCCATGGGGTCACAATATAATCCTAGCCGACCTAACAATAATAACGTAAGGGCACAATAATAAAAATATTTGGGTTACAGGGGTACAACAATAACAATAAGGGGGCTATACTAACAACAATAAGGGACTACACTAGTAATATAGGGACATAATAGAACCTTCCTAACAAGTAGAGGCACAATAATAGGGTTGTTCAGAGTAAAATTTTTGAAGAAAATTTACCACATTCTAGACCCCCAGAAGGTGTATGATAAATATTTCCTAGCGCAATTTGCAAAGGAAAATAAGTTGCATTGGGATCCCATAAAGCAATGGAGGAGTAACCCTAACAAGCATAAGCAATATGAAAAGGGTATGTATTCCATTTCTTCACTTTTTGGTCCCTTATGCAATAATTCCGCAGTGATGTCTAGACTATTTGGCTAACCCAATACCAATAAATTCTCCATTGAATGGGTTCCCCCTATGGATGTCGTCACAGAGTCCCGCATCATGGACTAGGGAACCATTTTTTCTAACAATATTTCTACCCTGATTCTGAGTAAAGAAAAAATCATTCCTTTTCATCTAAGATCCTTCCCCCATTCTATATGAGTGCCTATTTTATGGATGTTGTGTGTTTTACATCATATTTTCCAACCATAGGTTGGAAATTGACTATCCAAGACCCCACTCCCATTCATATTTATCATGATATTATATGGGAATCTAAATATGAAACCAATTTCTACAATATTTTCGACGGAGTTATCCTCCCACAATTTCAAGTTGTGTTTGATGAAAATGCCCCAATATTGTCTAAGGAAGCCCAAGCTGACTTTACATCCATTGGGAAATGGTTTTGGGAAGAGTTATTTACTTATGTGAGAGTTTTTGGAAGACTAGCCCAACCACATGTCCTCCCATTATATGTTCCAGACAAACTTCTCGCAAGAGAATTTTCTTATCATACAATGGATCATGGATTTACCAAAGTTTTGAAAGAGGCAAAGAAAGCTTCATGACCTTCCTTTCCTATTTACTGTGGTGTCTATGCATTAGAAAATTCCAAACATGCTGGATTAGAAATTTAAAAAATCCAATGTTTGAAGCTATTTACAATTCCTAATAGGAAATATGACCCAGATGGAGTTGCATTTAATTTCACAACTCAAGTGAAAATTAGGTCAGTCGCTCATGAAAATGATGATTATTATGATTTATTTGAGTCATTTGATACTTATTCAATAGTAGAGAAATTGGTAGCATCATGCCTTAATCCTCAGCGACTAGCAAATTTCAAGCAATATAGGAATAAAAGGTTGGAAGGTATATATATTCTAGAGGCATCCTAACTTATATCAAAGAAATAACAACAAACATAAGAGAAAAAGCAACAGAAGAAAGAACAAAAAAAGGAACAACCTCCTAAGGATACTGAATTCCGTAGTGGAACAAAAGGAGGTAAGTCTACTGGAACTCAAACTAAGGATCCATTATTTTCCAGTGACTTAGATGAAGTCTGGAAAGACTTTGATCAAAAACTTAATGGAGATCAAGAAGTGGTGATCATTGATCATCAAGAAACTGTTGGAACACCTCATGGAAAAATTCAGAACCCATTTACTGTTGGGTCTACTAAAAAATATGTTACCACAGAAGAAGTTGAATTCATGCTGGCCTACCTAACATATGAAATCGTGTTGAAGATATAGGAAATCCATCCTTTGGATATATTCTACATCCCAAAGCATAAAGTTGTCATGAGAAAAAAGAGGAAGAGGAGAATAATTGAACAGTCACAGGCTTTAGTCGTTGGTGATTTTTTCATGGATATAGTTTGAAAATACCCTCAATCAGATCCATCACAGGATCTCTCATAGTTAACTCAGTTCACGGGTGCTTATGCATCTGCCTAAATTGATAAAGCTACAGAAGTACAACAACTATTAAAGGAGAAGGATGAAAAAATAATTTAGCTAGAGCAAGAGCTACTAGCAGAAAAGAAGAGTATTAACCTACAACTTCATAAAATCATGGATCAACTAAAATTTTAGCATCAATCTGACATTGGTGCTAAGGATTCCCAAATCCATTAACTACAATTTTCTATGGACCAATTAAAGGATAATCCAAATTTGGATGATTTTATAAAGGAAGCACTAGAACTAAACACTTTGTTGGCTCAACAACAAGTTTCTTTCTATCAAAAACTTTCTAGCATAATTGATTTGTGTGAAAAGAGTAATTCGCTGATGAGTGAAGTAGATGATCAGAGAATCAAATTTGATAAAACTGATGATAAAGTCTCCCAATATGTCACCTGGAAAGATATTGTTGAAGGCCGAAAGGCCAATATTCTGAGGATCAAAGATTCTAAAAAGGAAATCTTCTTCATCGATTGGGACATACAATTAAAGTAGGCTAAAAGGAAAATTTACAGGGCTAGGGATGTCACCAACAACATTGTTGAAACATTTATCCAAAACCTCATTATTGCTAATCTGATTGATAAATTCCCACCTGGATCTCTACCTGTTGAAAAATAGTTGATAAGTCAATGACATGAAATGTCTAATATGAAGAAATAAAGCATCAAAAATTTGGAGAAGCTTGATTAGGACAAGTATTAGAAGCACTTAGTCAATCCACATAGCCAATGGCTAATGTTGCACTGTCAAATTGACACTTCCTCTTACATTATGCCGCCACTATCAGATGCAGTCTATACAGGAAAAATTTGTGTCAAGCCAGGCCAACCTCCTAAACTTTAGCCTATGATGGACATCCTTCAGCTCAAGGAATAAATGGAAAAATAGATATCAACACAATCATGAAGCGAGCCATCCCACCAAAATCTATTTATGTTTTTATTTCACTTAGTGTAAGGAGAGTTGTTTAAACCTCCTCAGTTGTTTATGTATTTTCTATTTTTGTACTTTTTATTTTACTATATAAACCCTTTCATGTATTTAAAGAAAGGGTCCTGGAATTTTGAAAAGAGGACTTTATAGAAGTTGCACTTTTGTACTCTTAAAGTTTCTCTTAATAGAAAAGGTTGGACTAGAGACTGTTTTTCAAATGAGTAGAGTTAGCATATATATGGTACTTTTATATTTATGTTGATGTTTTGTTTCAAATGAAAATAGTTAAATTTCCTTGTAATGCTTTGTTATATGTATCTTTTTAACACAATCCAACATTAATTCACTTCTGAACATGTTTTGATTGCCATTTTTTATACATATACAATACATGCAATAATATATGCGATATATGCTTAATCAATTGATTTTATTAACTATTTAATCAAATCAATTATTTTTGTAGAAATTCTTTCGGTAGTAATCACATGCAAAAGAACGAGGTCGACGCGTTTCGAACCAACCATTACTACCGAAAGAATTTCTACAAATTTATATTATGGATCACAGAAGCTTAGATTCCAAAAATTCAAATCAATTATCTTAAATTGTTTTACATTACTCCAAGTGCTTGATCAATCATCTTTTGCATTCACTTAAATATTACCTTTTTAAATCACATATAAGAGAAATATAATTCATCCCAAGATATAGATAGGTATATATGTATTTTCCTTAAATACTCTCATTCACCAAGTCATAGTCAGTTATATACCACCCAATCCATTCAATTATTTTTATTGTGAAAATGGTTTCATAAATCGAGTTGGAACCACTATCTCAAACATATAAGGGACGATTTTCAAGTCCCCGAATGGGTGGTTTTCCCTTATTTTGTTGCAACGAATTTTGAGGCATCAATAGGTTGTAAGAAGAAGAAACCATCTCTATAATGAAGCCTTTTCCCTTATTTTGTTGAAGCCTAGAAAATCTCTGCTTCAAACATCGGGGAAAACCACCCGGTCGGAACCTTAAGACAGCTCCTTTTCCGTTTGGAATGGTGGCTCCGACTGGATTTAAAGGA
>CM076569.1:182968962-183110923 GCA_034641835.2 Pinus albicaulis | reverse complement strand
CGCAAACTCTCAATCGCAATGCTTCAAGTGTGCCCTCCGATCAATCGCAGTCCATACCTCTGATCTTCCGATCCTGCTCTCCGTCCGATTTATTCTTGACCGTTGATCTAATCCTTGATCCAACGGTCCACGCAAAATCACATCGCAATGTTTCACCCCCTTGCAATTACCTCCGATTCATTCCCTGCCGTCAATCTGGTCCTCAGATCAACGACCAGCGCTCAATCGCAAATTTTCAATCGCATCCCCTTTTTCGCTACCCCCGATTGCGATCCTCCGATTGAATCTGAACCGTCCACGTGTCCAAATCGGACGGTCCAAAATCAATCCGACTTGTTCATCTCCCCGCTCTCCTTTTCGCCTCGTCTACACAAATCTCCCACCGTTGGATGTTTTCATCTGATGGATACGCTCCTCCCCCGCCTTCTGAAGCAGTTTTTCCCCAAAAATGCAGGATTTCTTAAAAAATTGTTTGTGTTTTGCAGGTCCCAATGCTTTTTCCATTATAACAAAGGAAAATAAAAGCCGAGGGTGACGATCCTTTGGTCTTTCGTTTATCAATGGGAAAGAGATATAGAGGGTTTGAAGACATGTTTCATCAACGCTTCATAGGCGTTGATGCCATACGAGCCCAGCGCGGCCCTGCACATCGACAAGACACCGTTTTATTAAAAACACAGTTGAAAGAGTATCAGTGTTGAAGAACAGAGCGCAGCAGAGCAGAAGATTGAAGACAAATTTAGGGATTACGGCTAAGATTGACTATCAAAAGCCTAATCCCCAAATTAAACACAGTTAAAGAAAAATCATAAGCGTTTAAACAAACAGAAAGGCTTCCACCGTTTCAACTAAAGGCGAATTAATTCTTCAACTACCGTAAAGGCCACCTGTTGCCTCAAACCATTCAAACCAAAGGCTGAGTTATTGAAGAAAATCAGATATCCGCCTCCAGCACAGCCAGGGAGTTACTTCTGCAAGGAAACCAATGAATAAATATCTGCAGAGTTACTCCAAAACGTGCACAGAGCCTCAAAGTCAAACAAAGCTTCCATCGAGCTTTGATATTTATTGTGAAATAGTTAATGTAGTGATCCACCTGTAAATTTTTCCCTCGAGCCTCTCAAAGGGCCGAGAAGTCTTCACTCTGCATTAACTGTCCTTGAGATATTTTGTTAAAATCTCACCTCCTCATCTTCCTATAGTACTTCTGCAGAAGATGAGAAATTGTTGGTTGCAGAACTTTGAAATACACTTGAGCTCGAGACTTCTATTTGTACATAGTGTTCACTGGCCCTTGAAGCTCTGTTTGTGCTAGAGTAGTTAGGTTGAATAGTGAAGATGATTGCTGAACTGAAACATTGGACTTGAAGATTGTAACTGGTTTGACATCAATATAAAATTTGTTTCTTGGGATCCTGGTCTTTATCACTGGTGAAGTGCTTCTTTCTTTGTTAATCGTTTTCCTTCTATGTATGCCATATTGTTCATTTTTCCTCTGTAAAGAACAGTTTAAACAGGGTTAGGATTTTCTGTATAGCAGTAACCTTCTCTGGCTGAGAAATATTTATCTTAATGTTTTCTTCAGATTTGTTTATTTAAGAATGATTCAATATAGTTTAAACAGTTAGGAATGTTGGCGTTCCCTCGTCCTTCTGTTTGCTCAAAAATTGTTCTCGAATGTTATTCATACTATATAAAGATTATTGAGAAATGCGTTTTGATTCTAGATGCTATAAACGGAATCACAGTTTCCTTGAATTGTTGGTAATAGACTAGGTTTAAAAAATACTTTATGATCTTACAAGTTACCTCATTTTCTTATGTGTTTTCATACTTTCTGAAGGTAATTATGTGGATTACTGGATTGTTTGTCAATTAAGCTGCTTTAATAAGAACTTGCCCAAGGAGTCTATGGTTAGCCCTGTCCTTGGTTGGTTTTAAAACAGTTACTTAAGAGGCTTTTCTTGTTTGGACTGACTATAAATCCTCTGAGAAATTATTATCAGTTTCCACCCTCCAACATTTTAATGTTTCCATTTCATCATTTTAATCTCAATAATCTTGTGGTATAGATGACTTGCCCCTTGGATCACACTTGATGTTGTTGTTCAATTAAAGCCCAGATATGACTCCATAGCCCAATGGACTAAAAACCAGTGTTATATCTATCTGTCTGCCAAATCTGTTCTATTTGCTTGCAACTTCTCACTTTTGAAACTTTTTGCACTTAGGAATTTCCCCTCAAGTAACATTTCATGCTCAACCATCCAAAACAAAACAAAACAAAACCCTTGGCCTTCATAACTAGCTTAATATCATTACCTTAAGCTTTTCAAAGACAATATCCATCTTTGTACATATTGGAGAGATCCCTCTCCGGATTCAGGAGGGCTAGATCCTAGAATCCCAAAGTTGGTTGAAATGATGTTAACTCTATGATTGGACTCTCCCAATATTGCTAATAAATTACAGAGACCTAACACTAGTCCCAACCATTTATGGCTATGTGGATGATCTTTTTGAGGATTCTATTTATTTGAGTTAACATAATATTGATCGAAATTAGGAGCATATTACTTGGCCATTTGTGGACTTTAGGTGTCATCAATTGGGTGTCAACATTAGCACTAGTACACAGGGCTCCGGTTTTAGGTGGAGCTTGGAATACCTTGACATGGTGGCTAGTACTAGTACTTTGGCTTACTTCGACATTGTGAGCAACACTTCTACATGGGACCTTAGTATATGATGGTTGTACTTTCACACAAGCATTAAAGACAATGCTTTTCTAAGGGGGTTGGAATGTAGTAACTTAGTGGGTAATATGGGGTACCTAGGGAGGGATCCATGGGGAATAATAGTAGGTGCTTAGGTATTAATAAATAAGGCCTATGTAGTAGTGCGAACACAAATATTATGAGAAAACTTACTATAGAAGGTTCCTTCTCTAGAATGTTCTTAAGAGGTAGATAGTATTATAAATAGAGAAGTATAAGGAATGTAATGGGCATCGTCGAATAATATTGTATGTGGAGCTTTTTCATTAGGAGGTTACCCCCTCAATGAGTCAAGCGAATAGAAATGGATTTTTTCCATAAATTGTAAGGTGTTGCCCTACCTTAAGGGTTTTGATAATAATGAAGGGTGGATGATTTTCTATCTTATTCTCATATATTTATAAGTGATTTTATATTCTTAGGAGTGGTTTGCTTTCTTGTTTGACATTGTGTTGGTTGACTTATGGGTTCTATTATGGTTGGTTTTCTTTCTATTTCTACTCATAGGTTGACTTCTTTATCAGATGTCACATCTTCTGTGTGACCTTATTTAAGAGGTGGAGGTGAGCTTGATTGACAAAATCTTCTAGATAGGTGATGAACCTTCTTCTTAAATGGGTCTTTCTATTTGGGGGTAGGGATGTGGAGGGAGGTGATGCTGGGCTAGATTGTTACCTTTTGGGTCCTTGTCTTCTGCCTAGATGAAAATCTGCAAATGGTTCCACTTTAGATAATTTCATCTAGATGTAAATGGAGAAAATGATGTTGATGACTTGTTTCAACATACTTCGCCCATGTGCCATGCTCTTGGATAATGATCATTCTAGATGTTTCATCCCAGGCATTGGAAAGCAAAGGTTTGCAAGTGTACTTGTTGAGCTGAGAGGCTCATTCTACAATCCAATATGAGGGTGATGTTTAATTTCATCTATGCTCAACATGGAGTTGACACGTGTCACTTTAAAATAAAGATAAAATATTCGTTAAATTAAAGTTGTCAACTATAATCAAAATTAAAAAAAAAATATACATATTTGGTTAGTTTTTCTTAGACGTATTATAAAATGTAGTCACACTCTAACTATGCTTGCTTTATTGGTTGTTGATATTACAACCCAATACAAAGGAGATATGGTAAAAATATTTCCATGTCCATATCAGGGTTGCAAAGGAGATTTGTTGGACAAGGGTCAATGGCTTCCTCATCTTACTTCAAATCTGATGACAAGCTCAATGATAAATCTGATTATCATGCATGGAAAATGTCCTTGGACTTGACTTTGGAGGAGCATGATGCTATGGAATATGTGTAGGGAAAGATTACTGAGCCTCCTTCAAATGCACCGACTGCCATTAAGACAAAATACAAGAAATGAGAGGTGAAAGCTAAGAATATTATCATGGATTGTATTCACAAGCATTTGGTTGCTTACATCTCCGAGCTAGGCACATCTAAGGAGATGTATGACAAGTTGGTTAGCATTTTTAGGGCTAGCAACGCAATTCAAATCCTCTTTCTCAAGAACAAGCTGAAGGACATCAAGATGGATAGAGGAGAATCCATCCAATCTTATTTCATGAGGATTACCGAAATAAAAAATGATCTTCTATCTATTAGAGAATTTATTGCCGACCGAGAGCTCACTCTTATTTCCCTTGGAGGTCATCGTTGAGCATGGTATGTATTCAATACCACTATTCTCAACAATGACAGGATTCCAAATTTTGATGAATTGTTGACTAGATTCAATCAAGAGGAGACAAGGATGATGGAGAGAGACATGCCTTCAAATAGGAATGAGCCTACTGCATTCTCTGCTCAAGCTAAAAGAAAGAACAACGTTGGATTAAGAAATTGAGGACAAGGAAGATTGAGATTCAAAGATGGAAGAAAGGGTAGATGCTTCAATTGTAACAGGTTTGGCCACTATGCTAGAGAGTGTCCTAATAAAATGGATACACCTCGAGATGATGATTACAACGACAACAATTTCAAGGGAATTGGAAATCAAAGGAACAACAGGTTCAACAGCAATGGAAAAAGAAAGGCTCCCAAGAGATGAAGGAACTCTAGGTATGATGAGTCTAATGTTGTAGATAACAAGCAAAAATAATTCCTTCTTAAATCTATCCTCTCTGTTGCCTCTCCTCCCGACACCTTGGATTGGTTGATTGATAGTGGTGCCTCAAAGCACTTCACTGGATACAAAGAGGCTCTCTCACATTTGATTGAAAAGGAAACAAATTTGGAGATTATACTTGGAGACAATACCACTTAACCCGTTAAAGGGATAGGGTCTGTTACTCTTCATCTAAATCAAGGTCAATTCCTTCATATACAAGATTTGTTTTATGTACTTGACTTGAAGAATAATTTAATGTCTATTTCGGCGATGGAAGACAAAGGATTCAAGGTGGCATTCATTATTGGAAAGGTACCTGTTTGTAAAAGGAATTTCAAAGAAGCTTTCACTCTTGGTTTCAGGGTTGATACTCTTTATCAGGTTGGTGGAAGTTCATTGGGAGCCATGGCATGCAACACTGCTCTTCAATCCGAATTATGGCGCCAGAGGTTTGCTCACCTTCATTATAAAGCTCTTCCCAAAAATAGGAAGATGGTCACAGGTATGGTTGATTTCAAAGTTGATCATGAAGGCGTTTGTCAGGGTTGTGCCGAAGGGAAACATACAATGGGACCATTCCCCTTAAGTGATAGAAAGACTACCAACATACTTCAATTGATTCATTCTGATTTATCTGGTATGTTTCCTGTAACATCCTTAAAAGGATATTTGTATTATGCTATTTTTGTGGGTGACTTCTCTTGCAAAACTTGGATATACTTCTTGAAGAAAAAGGAAAAAGTGTTCAATTGGTTCTGCTCTTTCAAAGCCTTGGTTGATCAAATTTGAAATTGGGCATACCTGTGACCATCTTCCTAGCTTCAGGAAGAGCTTTATAATGAAGATGAGCAAACCTCTGGTGCCATAATTTGGATTGAAGAGTAGTGTTGCAAGTAATGGCTCCCAACAAAGTTCCTCCAACCTGATAAAGAGTATCAACCCTGAAACCAAGAGTGAAAACTTCTTTGAAATTCCTTTTCCAAACACGTATCTTTCCATCAGTGAATGCCACCTTGAATCCTTTGTCTTCCATCACCGAAATAAACACTAAATTCTTCTTCAAGTCAGGTACATATAACACATCTTGTAGATGAAGGATTTGACCTTGATTTAGATGAAGAGTAACAGTCCCTGTCCCTTTCACGGGATAGGTGGTATTGTCTCCAACTATAATCTCCAATTTTTTTTCCTTTTCAATCAAATGTGAGAGGGCTTCTTTTTACCTAGTGAAGTGCCTCGAGGCACCACTATCAACCAACCAATTATCCAAGGTGTCGGGAGGAGAGGCAACAGAGAGGGCAGTTATGAGAAGAAACTTTTTTTGCTTGTTATCTACAACATTAGACTCATCATACCTGGAGTTTCTTAATCTCTTTGAAGGTTGACCATTTCCATTTCGTGTAGCAGGAGCCTTTCTCTTTCCTTTCATGTTGAACCTGTTGTTCCTTTGATTTCCATTTCCCTTGAAATTGTTGTTGTTGTTGTAATCATCATCTCGTGGCGTATCCCTTTTATTAGGACACTCTCTAGCATAGTGGCCAAACCGGTTACAATTGAAACATCTACCCTTTCTTCCATATTTGAATCTCGATCTTCCTTATCCTTGATTTCTTGGACCAACATTGCTCTTTCTTTTAGCTTGAGCAGAAAATGCAATAGGCTCATTTCTATTTGATGTGAAAACCAAACTTGAAATCGGGGAGGGATTTACAGTTAAAAATTCTACAATGTTAAGAACAAAGAGAAAGAAATTTGCTTTTGAGTCTTAACAGACCTTTGTGCACATATGAGAAGTAGATAAAATCAATAATAAATAAATAACAAGTGGACAAAAGGAATTTTTGCTCTTTATTCTAGAAGATCTATTAAAATATTATATCATAATAAAGTTGTCAAAGCACTTTTTTGAAACTTCTAGAAACTTAATAATTGAGACTAGTTGTGTTCATGTGATCGAATAGTTCAATTTTACATCTAATATTCTCTCATATATGAACGTGGATATAAAGAAAAGGGGATACCTTTCACAGGTGTGCTAGCAAATATCTTATACATTGAGAAATAATTCTCCATATAATACTGTATGAACATGAATACTAATGTAGACTCTTTAGAGATGATTATGTGCCATGTACTCATCCATGTCTGTTGATGCAACTTCCAATGCACAACCCCAAATATGTGTTATGAATATAATTCATAATATAATAATAATAAATATAAATATAAATGTAATAAAAAATAATAATTAAGTAACTAATGATTAGTTAGTTAGTGATGAAGAGGCATGTCTTCAAGACAACCATTCGTGAAAGGGCACCTGCCTAGGGTATATAAGCAGGCCCTCATTCTCATTTGTAATCATCCTACGTCAATTCTTTATACAATATACAATTACTGTCTTACAATGGATGTCTTTGTCACGAAGTATTTTAAATATTTCCGCTGCGTATACGACTGTTGGTCATTACATTGGTATTGGAGCTACGTTCTCCGATCACTGGCCTTTGGCCTTCAATTCGTCGTCAACTTGGTTGCCATCATAATCAAAGTGTTTCACTACACCAGTGTTGGAGATTCTCCATTCCACCGGATTAGCCAGTAGACCCTTGGCCATTAAAAATAAAAAATTATAAAGGGGCCAAAGGAAAAATATTTATTCAAAAAAGAGGAAAAAAAAAAATTATTTAAGAATTATATATATATATATATATAGATAAAATAAAAATAAAAACAAAACATATATATATCGAAAACAAATGAATACAAAAAATATACATAAAAAAAACAACAGCAAGTTGACCAAATAGCCATCGCTGAGCCGCCGAGTTGTCGCCCACAACACGTTGCTGCTCACACCACGCAATTGCCACCAAAACCCTCACACTGTTGTTCCCGACTAGGTCGATACTTCCCTACCGGCGTCCAATAGAAAACGAGCTACAACCGAAGTTTCTTCTATTCGCACCATCGCTCAACTAGTTTCGCGTCTTGCGCATTATCCTGTCAATCAAGCCACTACGATTGAGCTACCACCAACTCGCCAATGCTTCCGCCTCCACAAAGTCAACGAGCTAGCAGTTGCTCCACCATTCTGCTGCGTCATCCTCCTCACCAACAGTCCCTGTCATATTCCGACTTTGTTGCTCCAGTCCCGCCAAACCTCCTGAACCGGTTCTTTTTCCGAGCCCTATCCTCCGCAGTCAACGCCAGCCACGTCCTGGCAGCTGACCGTGATACACTGTGTATCAAAAATGCGAGCCACTCACGATTTGTCCGCACAGTAAAACTTCACAGCCAGTTAGTCAAATGTTGCCCACGGTCAAACAAATTCTCTGTTCACCATTACGATACGCTGCAACAATATACAGTGGAAGAGTTTTAGAGTACCACTGGTTCCTACCATCCAACATGACCATTCAAGTCAAATTCAACAAGACCATTCATTAAGTAAAAGAGTCATTTAAAAAAAACATTAATTAACTAATTACGTGAAAAAGATAACATTATTGAAGAGGGGACAAGTTAAATTAGGTACAAAGTAAAAAACGTAAAACATATATATATATTCAAGTTCCAATTAAACGAAGGCATAAATTTTATATCTTAAAAGTATTAAAGATCCACTAAAAAGTTAGTATTGAGCATAAAAAATTAAAACATAAAAAAAGGGTATTCATAACTTGTGACTTTTATACAAGCATTGTTGGAAAATAAGTATTTAAAAAAAATATTAACAGTGAAAAGAGTATTTAGTATAAGTGGATTCGAAGGGTATGTATAAGTATATATACATTAAAACATAGGAAATATATTATCAATCACCAAATTCATATTAAAGGAAGGAATAAAGGAGTTTTGAGTATATTATTAAAATTAAACAAAAAATAAAAGAGTGGCAGTTCCAAGTTATTAAGAAAGTAATTTAAAGTACCAAGGAAGGTTAAAAGTCAAAGAAAAATTGAGTCCAATTTGAAAATGACGAAGGAAGAACAATTTTCCTGTGAAGGTCTTTCAGATATAGATCATAGATTAATTACATTAAAAGGAAGTATCCAAGGAAAATAAATTAATATCGTTATCAGCACAAGCGATGAGGAAAAGTACATCAACATTAATTTGGTAGATCAACTATTAATTCTAGAGTCAAGTATTGGTGAAAGGAAAAATATTTTGACATAAAAGAATATGAAATTAGTGATTTACAAGTGACAATAGATCATTATGAGTACATATCTCAATTTCAAGTTGTAACCATGTATGATAGAAAGATTGACATCATTCTCAGTCAATCTTGGTTTAAGGATTTGGGTACATTCATGTTAAACATGGAGAAACAAGTTTTGACATTTCCTTATAAGGGGAAGATAGTCACATTTCGAGACATAACAAGTAAATCAAAATCAACAACATCTTCATTAAAATACTTTAAGGATATCTTAGACTTGATGTTCAAAGATAGCAAAAAAACTATATCAAGGAAGCAAAAATAGCTTGAAGAAGTCATTTGCAGCAAGGACAAAGAAATTTCATGCTTCAGAGATCACAAAAAAAAAAAACTACTCGAACAAGTCAAGAAAGCTAAAGCACAAAGAAGGAACTTAAGAAGTGTTTACTAGAACAAGAAGAAGAAAATTTATGTTTAAAGAGCCTTAACAAGACATTATTAGAACAAAGAAAAAGTTTAAAAGATGGTGAAGCTACTAAGAATAAAACCAACAATTCATAAACAGATGAACTTGTACATTTAATGAATCATAACCAAACCCTACTTACGAAATTAAAGAAACTTAAAAATAACAAGAAATCGCTGCATGACAAGCTAGAACAACTTCAAAGTGAAGTATTGAAGTCGTCGGTTGTTTCAGTCCAAGTTGAAGATAAAGGGGTAAATACCTGATCCAGTCAATATTAGAAGTAAGGAAGAAGAGGAATCTAGAGAAGTTAAAACATATATGCAGAAGTTGCAGTTCAAATGTTGGACATTCCAATTGATGATTTAGTTGCCCACTCAACAACAACAATGCCTGAAGGAAATAAAAAATAAACCACTAATATGATAAGGTAAAGCCAAACCAAAGGAGCTATGTATTGACATCTGAATCATAAGAGCTGACTTTCCAATCAAGCTACGTACCAGTGCCACCTAAAATATAAGAGACAAATTTATGTTCCCAAGGATACTGAAGTTTGTAGAATCCAGTGCTATGATAACTATTCATCACAAAGTTTGATTCCACAGAAGATCAATATAGGATGGTTTGATCCCTTCTCAGTGCGAAAATTTTGTTTGTCACTTAGAGGATCATATCAACTTGTATCAACAAAGATGATAATGCTGAAACAAGAAGACATTCAAAACAGAAAAGAGATCAAGTCTTTCATCAGTAAGCTTTGAGGACAAAGCTTTTTGAAGGGGAAGGTTGTGCTATGAATATAATTCATAATATAATAATAATAAATATAAATATAAATGTAATAATAATTAATAATTAATTAACTAATGATTAGTTAGCTAGTAATGAAGAGGCATGTTTTAGAGACATAGCCATTTGTGAAAGGGCACCTACCTAGGGTATATAAGTGGGCCCCTCATTCTCATTTGTAATCATCCTACTCCAATTCTTTATACAATGTACAATTTACACTTACTGTCCTACAATGGATGTCTTGGTCTACGAAGTATTTTAAATATGTCCGCTACATATACGATTGTTGGTCCTTACAATATGATGGCAAATCAAGCCTTGACCAATTGTTAGGTACCATCATAGATAAAATAATTTAGCACAAATTTCCTAACCCAATGTCACTGATTCACATGAAATAAACCATGGGGGACAACCTTCCACCGTTTACATGTGTCTACGGACTTGGAACATACGGTATTTCCTAAGTGATCTTGGTTAGTGTAGATAAATGATGTAAATTTACGAAATGGAAATAAAGGGTAAACCTATAGGAGAATTCTCAAAGTCATTAGATGGTGAGGTGGGCCTATATCTTACTCAACTTGCTGATTAGATTGTGGCTAGGATTTTTTATTTTATTTTTAATCTAGTCAAAATAAATGATTAAACTGTGGCTAGGGGTCTTCAATTTTTTGGAAAAAAGTAATTTTTTTTATTTTTATTTTTATTTTTATTTTTTATTTTTTTATAGAGAGCCTTTACTACCTTGATATGCACACACTTCCCCTTTATTTTCTTTTGTTGTTATTTTTTGTAGTTCTTTGTTATTTAGATATGCATTTTTCTCTTAGGACTTCCAAGGGTGGGGGGCTGGGGGGATGGGGGGTTGGCATAGTAAAGTAGTTGTACTTTGTTTGATTTGCTCACGACCTCTTTAGATTTTTTCGGGCTTGATTTATCTAAGGTTGACACTTTTCTTGTATTATTTTTCTCCTTTTTTTGACCCTTTTGATGACATTTCTTGAGTTTCCCGTAAGTTGGGGGTGTTGATTTATGGGTGAAATAAAGGGAAATCAACAAAAAATGTTTAAGTATGAAGATAATGTGGATACACTACTTACCTTGAATTCTTAGTCATACTTAATTTTAGGTTATGAGATGCTTATCCAGAGGTAATTATATTAGGAAACAAGGTAAATTTTTTGCTTAGTTGTATCTGATAAAATTTCCTTCTAATGCGAGGTACACTTCACACGCAACTCAAAATTCAATCATCACATCTTAGTAAGGGATTTCACACAGTGAAAATAGACCAACTATACCCTGAAGTATCATGCAACATCTTCTAGCACAACTGACCTTGACAGAATTGGGTAGAGTAATGATATCCCACTGAATCCATGAAGATTTATGAGCACATGAACACACTTGATGGGATGGAGAAACAGTTCTAGGAAACAACAAATCACACTCAACTGAGTGTCTCTATGAAAGTTACTTGAAGGGAAACACTCTCCATGAGTGACAGTGTGATTTGTTGCTTGGGTGTGATTTGTGGCTTTAGTGATCACAAATCACATCCAATGATGCTTAGCCTTGTTTATGAGGTAGGCTTTGAGTCTCTGTTTTCCATGTTGAGGCCACCCCTAGGCCTAACACAACATAGATGATTACATCCTTTTTGGGTACCACTAGTAGAGGGACACCATAGGGCGACAACTACCTACACCATTTTAGTTGGGTCTTGATGTTTAAAAGTGTAACTAGGTTCGATCTTCATAATGACATGTGATTATGATTTTATGTAATGAAGAGACAAAGATAATACTTCAAGCAGGATGAGGAATATTTCAATGAAGAGCAAGTCTCCTCAGTGTGTAAGGAAGAAGAAGGTACAATGAGGAAGGAGGTGTATCATTGAAGGAGTCAAGACTCCTCACAACTCTCTTTTGGGTTTGCCATCACACATCGTACATTTCAGAGAAGTTGAGGATGACTGCAGCAAGAATAAGAGCCATTTCTAGGGCTCGGTCTTGGGTCTTAGTAGTGCTGTGAGTAGGCTGAGAAGGAGTCTCTAGCAGGTCGAGACTAGATCTAAGGAATTCAAGGGAGAAGACTAGGAACCGAGCTTCCCTAGTGGAGGTGCAGTACAGTTCAGAAAAGAGGATTGTCATAAGGAGCCTAGAAGAGAAATAAGGGATAGTAACAATTATCTTGGAGAAATACTTGTGTCAAGGGTCTATGTCATGGTCTTGGTACTCGTCAATTGAAGATATTTAAGAAGAATTTTGATTGGGTTTTCCTACCAAAGAGTGAGAGGTTTTGGCCCTGGCTTGCAAGCCTAAATTTTGTGTCTCTTGTGCATTTGATAATTGAATTGATGAAGAACATAATAATGTAACGAAGATAATATGTAAGTAAAAGAAGCTTAAAGGACATCACAAGTAATTATCAAGAAGAGAAATTGTAATAAAAGCCATAATTTCTCAACACTAGACCCTTGATATTTTGGTGGCCCTTTTGGCCCCCTCTAATTGTGCTACACTCATCTCACCATTGTGAAAATGGGGCAAACTGGTTTTAGAATTGGCATGCTTCATCTTTTGAAGTAAAATATTTGTTAAATGTAGTATTGAGTCACCTCATGACATTTCTATCATTGGAAGGAGGCCTCTTCTTTGTTTGTTTAGTATCATACCGTTTTGTATTTAAGGCATAAGATTCTGCATGAATAGGCATATTTAATTTGTTCCACTACCTATGTTTAAGTTTCTCTAGTTGTGCGTATGATCTAGGATCACTCTTATCTATGATGATATTAATCCTCTCAGATAAAGATTCGATAATTTCATATACCTCATCTAGACATGGGATATTTGTATCCACTTAGTGAATCACATCACATACTGCTTCGATAAAATCAAGAAGAAAAATCAAATATATCATTCTTAAATGTTAAAATTTAGCAGCTCAGGGATGAATTTCTCCTAGAAGAAATCATATCTTTCAGTTATGTTTGAACCACCTATAATAAAATTTCATTTATGACAATTCTAATATAACTTTCCAAAAATAGTAAGTCACATCTCAATTTGGAAGTAACTTTCCAAAAATAGAAAGTAATGTCTAAATGATCAAGGATAATCTCATCATATGGAATCCACTTTAAAACCAAATCAATCATGATTATACAAGTCAAGAATTAATATTTTTATCCTTACTATTATTATTATTATGATACTATTATTTATAAACAGTCTAAATTCTTTCACATTTAATGGATTAATAAAAACGAATTCTCTTATGGAATAAGTAAATTAAATTGAGAATCTTTTACTTGGAAAATCGAACCTCTCTCTTGGAATAAAATAGTAACTCCACACTTAATAGAATGTAACTCTCCCTCTCTAATTCAAGGTATGACAAAAGTGTAACTTCTCCTCATTAAATGCACTTGTAACTCCCTCATTCAATTCAATTTGTAACTCTCACCAAATATTCTCTCATGTCTAAACGCAACTCTCTCTCTCCCTAATTCTAATTGTAACTCCTCAAGACAAGTGTACCTCTCTCTCTGATCTTAGGATAAGTTACACTTCTCCTCAAATAATTCCTCCCTCATGGAATTCAATTCTCTTATTATTGGCTAAAGGAATGAATTCATTTTGTAACTCCTCTCCTTTCTCATCTATTTAAGCAAGAGCAAGTGAGAGTTGAGAGTAGCATGTTCATTGTGAAGAAGGAGAGCTAGAGTTGAGTGTGTGTAAGAGAAGTGTGAGAGGAAGTGAAGAGTACGAGCAAGGGAAGAGCTAGAGCAAGTGTGAAGGACACGATCTAATCAAGAGGAGGAGATCTTCAGGCAAAGAGCAAGAACACTTCAACTGCAAGTTGATCAAAAATTGGTGACTTTATTCATTCTCATTCTCTCTCTCTCTCTGTACTCTGCTGAACAATTGAAGAAATCTAATAGAAGAAGAATCATTTGGGTTTTCCTCTGGTCATTGGACCTAACTCTTAGTGTCTCATATTTGTGCTTGGCTATCTTCATATGATACTTAATTTTATGTTCTATCTACAAATGCTGATCTGAAAAGTTGTGAAGAAGAAATCTGCATTCCAAGTAATTGTAACAACATAGTACATTCAGTTTTATGCAAAGTACATTCAATTTTCTGCAAGGTATATTCAACTTTATGCAAAGTACATTAAGTTGCTATCCTGTCAAACCAACGAAAATGAACATCAGCCAAACAATCAAAAATCGTTTTCCCTTGTTCATACAAACAACAAATAAGGCTAAGAAAATTCACCATCCCATCAAAAGTATACGGTTGTCCTTCAGAATAGAAAGCAGTTGGCCATTGCTGCAGGCGACTATCGTATGCATATATCTTAGCATGGATGTACTTGTGTCATTATCAGTGTTATTTTGGTTATATGCACCCTTGCTATATATATGAGAAGTTTTGCATATTTGTATATAATGGTTTTGTTTCATATGGATGCACATGCATATTTACATATTTTTTTCAAAATTTGAATAATTTTTGTAATTTTTGGTTGATTGGATTTTTGTCTGTTTTTTTTTTTGTTCCTGTTTTTGGGATCAACCAGTTCAATGACCGATCTGGTTCTAATAACATTAGTTCATTGTGCATTGTTCATTTTCAGTTTTAACTTTTGAGTCTTGAGTCTTGACTCTAGATAATGATGACCTTGGACTGAGTTTGACTCATCACTCTTTACTATTTTGAGTTTGAGTAATTTAAATTTTCAATTCCAGTCTTTATACTGTGGTATTTACTATTTTTCTTAGTAATAATCAGATTATAGAATAATGAATGATGGATTTAAATCAATGTAAATTCTATAATGATGAATGGTGAATTTAAATATGTACAATATTTAAATTTTTACTATTTCTATTTCATTGAATCATTTATGATGTATGAATCATTGCATTTCATTATTGAATTTGAATTTGAATTACGTTCACACACACACACACACCCTGACAGCCCCCTATCCCTTCTGAATTTCCTAAAATTTGGGGGTGCTTCCACATGGACCCATTGTGTGTCTCCTTGCTCCCGCGTCCCCCTGTCTTGGAAACTTGGTGGAATATTGATATTTTATGGAGCCCATTTGTGTTTGGAGGATCCATTTCTAGGTGGTTTTGTGTTTGAAGCAGTGGTCTTAGCTTGCCATTTATACTTAATTTTCTCATATTCTTCTATAAATGTTGCTAAAGTCGATGCATTTGAAATAGCTGTACTTAAAAGATCTGTATTCCTTTTGATAAAAATTGTCATTGAAGGTGGTGAATGATTGGTCATTGGAAATAATACTGGTAGGTAAAGTGGAAATATGATCTACATTAATGAGATCGTCACAGAGCACAAATGAGATTATGTGCTTCCAGTACGATACGCAGAGAAAGGTGGATTCTTGGAAAAAACATGTGAATAGTAGAGCACAAGTGTAATAAATTAATGTCGAAAGAGATTTTGTTACTATAATACAAAGAGTCCAAAACAGAATAATGCTTCACAACATTGGCATATGGCTTTTAACATTTTTTTCTTGTCTTTGGTAAATGTCATACCAGGAGGTAACTCCGCAAAACTGAATATGAATTAGATGGAGATTGTGTGTGCACTTATACATGGAGGTGAGGCCATTGAGATTCACTTCTCAGTGTCTCTTGGCCTTCCTTATTTACTAAATTACAATAATATACAATCTCACCCAATCCCTTAGGATTAGGTGTCAACATTCCCCCCTTTAATCTGAAGGGATGTTGGTGAGTCCAAGCATCGTTCTGAACTTTTCAAACTTTTCTCTTCCAAGTGCTTTGGTGAAGATGTCTGTGGTTTGCTCATTTGTGGAAAAATGACATAGATGGATGGTTTTGGCCTCAACATGATGTCGAATCAGATGGTATTTTGTATTGATGTGCTTTGTTCGATCATGGAACTTCGGGTTCTTGGCCAACTTTATTGCAGAAGTGTTGTCGATCATGAGTGGTGTTGAATGCATTTGTTTCATCTGCAAATCTTCTAGGATTTTCCTGAGCCACACAATTTCCTTTGTTGCTTCAGTTGCTGCCACATATTCTGCCTCGGTTGTGGAATCTATTGGAATTGACTGTTTGTATGATCTCCAGGAGATAGCTCCTGATCCAAGACTCATGGTATAACCCAGTGTGGAAAAAGTCGACAAAAAGTCCCGACTTTTTGAAAAAATCCCGAATTTTTCCTGGAGCCGACTTTATTGGCTAACTTTTTCATCCCTTAAAAAGTCGCGATTTTATCCTCGAAGTCCCAACATTTTGCTGAATTTTTCGAAAAAATCGTGAGTGAGGTAGTTTCTTTAATATTTTTTTTTTTTTTTTTTGAAAAAATCAGGATTTTTTCCAAAAATGAATATTTTTGTAATTTTTTAGTTTTTCCGATTTTTTCAAAAAACTCCTGACTTTATCGAGTTTTTCAACTTTTGGACCCTTGCCGATTTAATCCCGACTTCGAATTTTTCCACATTGGTATAACTTGAAGTAGACACCCTAGTTTCTTTGTCCCCATTAAACTCTGAATCAGAGTATCCGATCAAGCTGAAATCGCCTACCTGTGTATATTTGAGTCCAAAGTTTTGAGTCCCCTTCAAGTACTTTAGAACTCTTTTTGCAGCTGACCAATGTCCTTCACAAGGTTTTTGCGTAAACCTGGAGAGGATTCCAACAACAAATGACATGTCTGATCTGGTGGTAGTCAGGTAGATAAGACTTCCTACAAGCTGTCTATACTTTGTTGCATCCTCGAATTCCTTCCCTTCAATGGATGTGAGCTTCAAGTTTTGTTTCATTGGAGTGGTTAAGGGATTTCATTCATCCATGCCGAACTTGTTCAAAAGATCTCCAATGTACTTCTTTTGAGAAAGAAATATAAATTTTGGATGTTGAGTTACTTCAATACCTAGATAGTAATGAACATAACCCAAATCAGTCATTTCAAAACCTTTCTTCAATTCTTTCTTTATGGATACAATATAACTCTTATTGTTCCCTGTCATCAAAAGATCATTTACATACACCACAAGATATACAACTGTTTTTCCAACTTTCTTAACAAACAAACTTGCATCATCGAGATCAAAATGTTTGAAGTCAAGTTTCAGAAGATGCTTAGTTAATTTCTCATACCAGGCTCGTGGTGCTTTCTTGAGGCCATACAAGGATTTTATAAGCTTGCATACTTTGTGTTCTTGGTCCTTCACAACAAACCCTTCTGGCTAGGACATACAAACTTTCTCCTTTAGATCTCCATTCAAAAAGGCGGTTTTTACATCCATCTGATGGACTTTCCATCCCTTCTGAGCTGCTAGGGCAAAGAGTGTCCGAATGGTGGCCCATTTTGCTGTGGGAGCAAAAGTTTCATCATAATCGACCCTTTCTTTCTATGCAAAACCTTTTGCCACAAGCCTGGCTTTGTGCTTGTCAAGTGAGCCATTTGCTTTGTACTTGTTCTTGTAGACCCACTTATAGCCAATTGGTTTGGTTCCCAAAGGAGGATCAACCAGCTTCCAAGTGCCATTCTTTATCAACGCATCATACTCCTTTTGCATCACTTCATTCTATTCGTCATGAGAAGCGGCTTCTTTGAAGGAAGTTGGTTCATGATTTGTAGACAAACTCAATTCATAGTTATAAGCAATATCCATATCAACAGGTGAATCAGAATTATCTACGTCACCTTCGTTTTGTCTAGTGGAACTTCTTGTTCCTATCTTTCCAACCTCATCGGGACGAACATTTTGTAGTGTCTTTGTCAGCCATTTGGGGGGACCTTTCTGAGATGGCCCATGCTACTCATTTGCCTGAGTTGGAATTTAATCAAGATTCAATCTCTCAATTCTGTCAATCACATTGTTCAAGGTGTCATCCGTGGTTGGTTCTCCATGTGGGGGAGAGAATGCTTCGAGAAATGAGTCCACAGATTGATTCAGTATAGGAATCCCCCCTTCAAGATGTGGAATCTGATTATCAAATTCTTGAAAATATTTTGCATGTGTGAATCTATCTAGGCGATCAAGTTGCCGCTCAACAACATTGTCAGTCTTGGAAGATTCAAGGAATATGACATCTCTTGCTATTACAAACTTCTTATTGACTTCATCATAGGGATGATATCCTTTGGAGTTATTGGAATACCCCAAGAAGATACATTTTCGACTTCTAGCACCAAGTTTATTCCTTTGTACCTTGGGTGTCAAAGCATAACAGGTGGAACCAAAGACCCTGAAATGCTTTACCAAAGGAATGTGGCCATGCCACATTTCATAAGGAGTTTTGTTTCTGATTGAATTTGAAGGACACCTATTCTTTATGTATACAACATATAAAACTGCATCAACCCAAAACATCAATTTTGCATTCTTAAAAAACATCATGGATTCATTCTTTCAGCTACATCGTTCTGTTGGGGATTTTAGGGCACAGTTGTTTGATGTTTGATCCCATGTTGACGAAGATAATTTTCAAATTCATTTGAAGTGTATTCTTTTCCATTATTAGTACGCAAAGAGCCAATATGAGTTTGTGCATCATTTTCAATCCATGCATGAAAATTATTGAATGTTTGAAAAGCATCAGATTTGTTCTTCAATAAGTAAACCCAACACATTATGGTGTAATCATCAATAAATGTCATCATATATTTATTTCCATTTGCAAAAGAAACAGGCATAAGGCCACATAAATATGAATGAATAAGCTCAAGTTTTGTATGTGCTCTGGAATGTGAATCATGAAATGGTTGTTTTCTATGCTTTCCTAGAATACAAGAATCACATTGCTTAAGTTTCCTAGGAATTGTAGGCAGTCCATTAACACCATTTTTCTTCAACAATCGAAGGTTGTCATAGTTTAAGTGTCCAAATCTAGCATTCCATAAAAGAATTGATGGGAATGTACCTTCATCATGATGTGAACTGAATGCAAAGTTTTGTGCATGATCAAAGAAACCTTGCAGCTTCAAGAGTCTTCCTTCTTCTATTCCCTCCATGACAAGTGAGCGATCTGATGCTTTTCTGATCTAAACCTTGCCATCAAACATGTGAATGGAGTGTCCTTGCTGGCGGATGTGGACCAAGGACAACGAGTTTCTCCTCAACTCAGGGAGGTATAAAACCTCATGTAGAAGATGATCTGGAAGACCAAGCAACTTAAGCCTAATTGTGCCAAGCCCTGATGTTTTGAGTTTGGATTTATCTACGAAGTATACTGCTCCATCAACTTTGTCAGTAAATTCTTCAAAAAAATCTTTTCTAAATGTCATGTGACATGTTTCTCCTGAATCTAGCAACCAATCATTTCTCCAAGAAGTAAATGAAACATCAAACACGTCTTCAGTTACTCCATTGTTACAATGTGTTACAACATAATGAGCGGATTCAGGTGCTTTACCTTTGTCTCTATCATGAGTTTTACCTTTTTTTTTATTTCTTTACTGCTCAATTTTATCCCAAGGCATCTTACATGTAGATGCATCATGCCAGTCTTTATTGCAGCATATGCAATGAAGATCAAATTTTTCAGTTTGAATTTGTCTGCCCCCCTTTCCTATGAATTTTATCTTCCTCTTCCTCTTCGGCCACCTCTTCCTCTGGAAGAATCTTGAGCATGACTCTTCTCTCTATGTGCAAAGCATATAGCCTCTTCAGAAGACAGAGGGGCTGTCATCTTTCCAAAATCTTTCTCTCTTTCTACAAACTTTTTCTCAAGGGAATCAAAGGTGATTTTCACGAGGTTTCCACTTGCTTGTAATGACTCAAGATAATGTGAGTAAGTCAGATACAATGCCTAAACATATGCTATGAGAGGTATATAAACTTCTACACCAGTGTTCTTAATGTCATGCATGATAGATCTTACTTCTGAAGCTAAGGCAAGAGGATCATCATTTTTCAATTCAAGACTGAACAGCTTAATCTTTAATTGAACAATTTCAAGTTCTGAATGTGAGTCATAGAGTTATTTTAACTTGCTCAAGGCTTCATAGGCATTTGAAAATGGTGTAATATGGCGACTCACCTCTTCATTTACGGAAGCTGCAATCAAGGCATAGGCCTTGCAGTTCTTTTTTCCCAAATGGTGATCTCCTTGTCTAAAGTGGGCTTTGTTGGTGGAAGGTCTCCTCCTCTTTCACAAATTCCTCTCCATAGCTCATTAAAAATGAGAGTGTGCTTGATTCCTTGAGACCATTCAGGATATTTCTCCTTGCCGGAAAGAAAAAATCCTACAATAGGTATGAGAGAATGAATTCTTTTGAAGAAAAAAATACTTTGTTGTCACGGTAAAGACTCAGTTCTGGTTTCAATTCTACAATTTTTATTTTTATTTTGTAAAAAAAAAATTGGGAAAAAACAAAGGTATTATCTAAGGGAGTTATTTTCTGGGGGAGGTGTTTACCAGGGCAGGTGTTTTCTGGGGGAGGCCAAACTGTGTAAAAATTTCAGAATAAGAGGTCGAATTGTAAAAAAAAAAACGCAGAGAGAATCTGCGTGGGAGGGGATGGGGAGGAACGAGCGGGTGGGGAGGGTGGGTTGGGAGGGGTGAGCGGGTGGGGAGGGCCGAGCGGCCGTGAGTGGGTGAGGGAGATGGGAGTGGATGCAAGGGGGCGGGGAG
Source organism: Pinus albicaulis (assembly GCA_034641835.2). NCBI lineage: Eukaryota > Viridiplantae > Streptophyta > Pinopsida > Pinales > Pinaceae > Pinus > Pinus albicaulis. The sequence goes on along the minus strand of CM076569.1, from coordinate 183,089,931 downwards.
AGGGGTGAGCGGGTGGGGAGGACCGAGCAACTGTGAGCGGGTGAGGGGATGGGTGAGGGAGGGGTGAGTAGGTAGAGGGAGGGTGGGCTGTGAGGGAGAGGGGTGGGCGGGAGGTCGAGTGCGGCAAAGTTGGGTGGCAGGGGTAGGCGGGAGGTTGAGTGGTGTGAGGGGTGGGCAGGGGTGGTCGGTAGGTCGAGTGGTGTGAGGGGTGGGCAGGGGTGTGTGGTAGGCGGTAGGTCAAGTGGTGTGAGGGGTGGGCTATAGGGAGAGCGGTAGGCTGAGTGGTGTGAGGGGTGGGCGAGAGGGAGGGCGGTAGGCTGAGTGGTGTGAGGGGTTTGCGGTCTGAGTGAGGGGGGAGAGCTATGTGAGGGGTCAAGGGTCTGTGTGAGGGGGCGGTGTAATATCCCCAACCGTTTAACCGGTTGGAACAAATCAGAATAGTAGAAGACTAATGAATAAAGTAGTGAATAAGCGGCATTGGCCCATGGTTTTCCCTTTTTGGTTGTTTTGACCCCAGTTATTTGCCCATGGTTTTTCCTTTTGGTTGTTTTGACCCCAGGTATTTTCCCATGGTTTTTCTAAGTAGTCCGTCTATAAAAAGAGGAGGAGGAATGAGAGCAACTTATGGAAAAACAAATTGGGATCTTTCTTTGTGATATTTTTGAGGGCTCAGGCGAGTTTTCAAGAGATGATTTCAGGTGAGATCCTTAGGCTTTCTTCGGTGGGATTCGAGCTCACTCTAGTAAGCAAACCCAACTTCGGTGGTTTCTCTGATCACCCTAGCTGGTCTAGTTTATTTTATTTCTTCAATAAAGAGAGAATTGTGCATCATTTATCTGCTAGATCGAAGATACAGATCTGAGGTTTTCTTTGCAGGGTTTTTTGGATGCATCTACGAGAAGGAGATTTGGCCTTGTATGCGGGTGGTGAAAGCATCATTTTGAATTGGGCTTGGTTGGGTGAGCGATCATTGCATCCTGTCTCAGCTCACTGCTTGAGGTCATTAGTGGCTTCAAGATCAACCTCCGCATTCTGTCTGTACAACACCTTGTCCAATCAAAAGGATTGCACACCTGTGCGCTGATCCATCTGTTCCCCTCGATGCATATCGATTTGGACACAGACTTTGCTGGTGGCCATTCAATCATTCAGAAACCATTGGGAAGGTGCAACCTCCATTGCTGCAACACAATTCTCTGGTTGTGCGGCCTACACAGCTGCAACGTAATTTTCTGTGTTAATATCATGCCAAGCTCACGATTCCACTTTACCGTGTGATTGCTCACCCTTCACACATGGTCAAACTGCCTTGGGCTGAATAGTAATAAAGTGTTCTCTTGAAGTCCATTTATGTGTATTTAAATGGAGATTCATAACACATCATATGCACCTTTATGCTTATGGAGTTTATGGATATTTTAATCATGCACCTTTATGGATTTTATGGATATGGGTATTATAATCAAGTTTATGCTCATATTATTTTATGACATTCTTTCCATATATTAAGAAGTATGTTACTCTAGTTTGCCATTTTATCAAGCATCATTACAAAGGGGCGTCATTTCTTTACTGAAGCATATTACAGTGGTATCAGAGCCTCATCTTGGCCAGTTGTGGGATGCCAAGGAAGGATAAACAAAAGGGTATTACTGTTAATTGGGAAGGAAAAAGGGCTAGGAGTCAAGGGAAAAACGAAGGGGAAGAAAGACCAATGGGTGATCACGAAAATACCAAACTTGAAGATGCCTGACACTCAAGACACCATCATAGAACTCCTTAAAGCACAGATCGGGAAACCTAATGTGCAAAGCAATAATGGGGAAGGAGGTTCCCATTCAGCTGGGGATGGTCCACCGCAGGAGTATATCAATGTTCGTAGTAATGGCCCATTACATGAACACGTCAACACTCGGAGTAGCCCTTTTAGTCGGCCAACCATGCCTCCAGTTTTGGATGAATCCTCCAGGGAGCAAGACTGCCCTTCACCTATTGCAGAGACAGTTACCGCCTGGATGAAAGAATATGATACGTTGCCTCACAACGTGAAAGCGACGCTGAGCCTTAATGACTTTTACTACATGAGGAGCAAACAACAAAGGAAGGAAACCGCATATGGGGGCCATCAGTCAAACGTAGATTTTCAAAAGGTTGTGGGAAAGATAAATCTTCCTTATTTTGATGGATCGTCGAAGTGTTTAGCACGGTCATGGGTACAGAAACTAGATACATATTTCCAGCTCAACCCCATGCGGGAGAAGGATGCCATCAAATATGCCACACTTCATCTTGATGGAGAAGCACATGAATGGTGACAACATGGTATGACCACTCTGGGACATGCCAGCATCATCTCTTATACAGAATTCACATAGAGGTTAATAGAAAGATTTTGATAGAAAGGATCTTGAGATATGCTCAGTGAGCTAACCCTAGCTCGAACAAACATGGAACCTTGAATCTTATGTTAGTGAATTCCCGAGGCTTGCAATAATGGTCAACGACCTCTCCATGACCCTGTTGGTCATTTTATTTATAGAAGGGTTGTCGAACCCCTACTAGAGGTTAGGTTAGGGCCTACCAACCCGCCACCTTACAAGATGCGATTAACTTTGCAAGGGATATGCGGGGATGTAGTACCAAGAATAGATTCCTACCTAAATTCTCTATTCTTCAAAAAGAGGGAAGGAAGTCGAAAGCGACAAAAAATAGAAACCATTTGGTAAGGAAGCTGAGATGATGAGACCCGAGAAAAAGATCTACGAAAGGAGAAGGCTATGCTTCTCTTGTCGAGAACCTTGGGCACTGGGACATCGGTGTACTAAAGGGAAGGCCCACTATATTGAAGTATTTTCTGAAAGCGAAGATGAGGAAGAGAATCCGAGAGCTCGATCAAGGGGGAATCACAAGGCATGGGAGCAATACAAGAAGAATTCAGGGGAAGGAATCATTGCCTCTCTCACGGGGTCCCAAGATATCACACCCTCCCGGGTTAGGGGAACCATACACGACAAAAGGTTACTCTGTGCTAATTGATGGTGGGGCCTCCCACAACTTCATTGATGTAGAATTCGTAGCGTAGAGGGGACTAGCTACTCGAAGAATTTGGAAGGCTTTACGGTTTTGATTCCTGGAAAGAAGAGCATAACCGCATGCCCCGCACTAAGATAGTTCCTAACATGAGCCTAACGAGGGGAAACTACAAAGTTACGAGATAAATTATTTGTCGTAGACTGCCGAGAATCTCATGTAGTATTAGAGCACAATGGCTATATTCTATCGGAACTCATATAGTAAACTACCAAGTCTTGAACTATTCACGGGACCGGATGGTAAAAGGTGAAGTTGAGAGGAATGCATGCATATCCTCCCAAGGTTGTGACATCCAATTCGGATGAGGGCGGACCTCCGACATGGGGATATTGTATGGGCGATAGAGAATGCCGAATCATGGAGAAGAAACCGGTGAGAACAACACAAGGAGTACTCACTGATATTATGGCACTATTGCAAAAATACCAAAAGGTATTTGGAGATATCCCCCGAGACGTCCACTCGATAGGGGGATTTGAGCACATCATTGAACTAGAAGAAGGGGTCCAGAGTTGTCATCACTACCCCTTATCTGGCACCCCAAAGTGTACAAGGATGAGATAGAAAAGGCAATAAAAGAATTGTCGGCATTAGGACAGATTCGAGTCGAGCTCGAGGCTCTTTGCTTCATCGATAGTCTTGGTTAAGAAAAAGGATGGGTCCCCGAGGATGTGTATAGATTATCGAGCATTGAATAAGAAGACCATAAAAAATCGATATCCTATCCTCAGGGATCGACGAATTGATGGATGAGTTAAAGGGAGCCAAATACTTCTCAAAAATTGACCTTCGCTCGTGGGTATCACGGATCGGGGTTCTTGATCGAGACATTCCAAAAATCAGCTTTTTAGATGCCACTATGGACATTATGAGTTCCTAGTGATGCCTTTCGAGTTGACCAACACCCTGCAACATTCCGAGTCATGCATGAACCATATATTCAACAACCAACTATGTAAATTTGTTTTGGTCTTCTTCGACGACATCCCGATCTTCGAGTGAAACATGGATGAGCATCTGCGCACACTGGACAAGGTCTTGGGAATATTGGAGGCACAACAATTTTATGCCAAAATCTCTAAATGTGAGTTTGGGATGATAGAAATGCTATATCCGGGTCACATCATCGGGAACCCGGGGTGTTAAGGTCCACCAAGAGAAGATTGAGGCCATTCTCAATTGGCCAACTCCCAAAAATGTATGTGAGTTAAGGAGCTTCTTGGGTATTTGCACTTATTACGGAAGATTTGTAAAGGGATGTTCACAACTAGCAACCCTCTTACTTGACATGACAAAAAGAGGAGACTTTGTATGGACGAGAAAAAACCCAAGAGACTTTTGAGCGGATGAAGGAAGTCATGAGTTCATGTCAGCTTCTAGCCTTGCAGACTTCTCTCAACCCTTTGTAGTTGGAGTGTGACGTTTACGGGGAAGGAATCGAGGCTATCCCTAACACGTAACCATCATCCCATTGCTTTTGAGAGTAGAAATTTGCGTAATTATGAACGCTCTTACTCCATTTATGACAAAGAAATGTTGGCTATTATGCATGCATTGGCCAAGTTTCATCCATATCTAGTGGGGAATCGGTTCAAAGTCAAAAGCTGATCACAATAGTCTCGGATACTTCCTCGATCGAAGGGATTAAATGAAAAGGCAGCAGAAAATGGGTCAGGGTAAGATCCAAGCCTATGATTTTGAGATTGAATATGTCAGTAAAAACAATGCGATTGTAGATGCTCCTTGTCAAGGAGACCAACTACCTTCTCTCTCATAGATATTGTAGATGATTCGAAGTCCCATCTTTTGGTGGAATACTCAAAAAAATCAATCGACTTGTGAGATCCTTTGACGGACAGTCATCGGACATCCATTATAGAGTTGTCAATGATATTATCTATTATAAGGATCAAATCTATCTAGTACCGAGTCTCAAATTAAGATGAAGATTCTACAAGCAACCCATGACTCCCCTTTAGGGTCCGACATCCGAGCTTTCACGAAGACTTATAGGACCATCGGGGAAAGGTTCACATGGAAAGGACTCAAGAAAGACATTATCAAATATGTTCAAGAATGTGGTTCTTGTCAAAGTAATAAGGTTGAACATACACACCCGACAGTTTATTACAACCACTACCTATTAAGAACAAAAATGGGGAGAGTATATCCATGGATTTCATTATCACTGCTACCTTTTTCACAAGGCAAAGATTGTATTTTTGTGGTGGTGGATTGTCTCACCAAGTACACTCACTTCTTTGCAATCCCCTCCAAAAAGTTCCGCATCTCAAATAGCAGAAATATTTTCCAAAAGGGGTATTCCATCTACATGATTTGCCCAAAACCATTGTGAGTGATTGTGACATGAGATTTATGGGAGCATTTTGGCAAGAAATATTCGAGTTGACGTGGAACAAAACTCACTCCTAGTACTAGTTATCACCCACGAGACATATGGATAGACGTAGCAGTGAATAAATGGGTGGAAGGTTACTTACGAGATTATGTCACAAGACAACAACGAGCATGGACCAAGTGGTTGTACTTAGGAGAATACTACTATAACACCACTTATCACATGTCCATAGGGATGTCACATTTTCGAGCCTTATATGGATATGAGGCACTATCTTTTTACTGAGATACAATGTTTGGAGATAGTAGAGCACCTTTGGCAAAGGATTGGATCCAGGGGTGTCAGGGATATTCCCGAGAGCCCTCAAAGACAATCATGTAGACGGCACTGAGATCGATAAAAGTTATATGCAGATCAGTCAAAGGATAGATAGGGAGTTTCAAGTAGGAGATGTGATTTATCTCAAGGCTCAGCAGTGCGAGTAGTCTACTTTGAAGAAGAAGGGGCGAGAAAAATTAAAGCCACGATTGTATGGGCCCTATCGATTTGTCCGGGAAAAATAGGAGAAGTGGCATATGAGCTAGAGCTTCCTCATAGAGAGAAAAATTCATAACATCTTTCATGTCTCCTGCTTTGAAGAAAGCATTAGGATCAAACATAAAATCGTCACCAAAATTATCGCCATTAGATGAAGAGGGCCATCTTCAAGCTGGTTCCCTGAGGAGGTGTTGGAGGTTCGAGAAAGGAAGCTTCACGCGAATCATCCGCGAATATTTGGTACGATGGACAGATCCGCCATCAAGAGGTGCCACTTGGGAAGGAGAACACATATTGCAACATCCAACATTGAAATTGCTTGAGGGCAAAGCAATTTTGGAGTGGAGAGCAGTAATATCCCCAACCGTTTAACCGGTTGGACCAAATCACAATAGTAGAAGACTAATAAATAAAGTAGTGAATAACGGCATTAGCCCATGGTTTTCCCTTTTTTGGTTGTTTTGACCCCTAGTTATTTTTCCCATGGTTTTTTCCTTTTTGGTTGTTTTGACCCCAAGTATTTGCCCATGGTTTTTCTAAGTAGCCCGTCTATAAAAAGAGGAGGAGGAATGAGAGCAACTTATGGAAAAACAAATTGGGGTCTTTCTTTGTGATATTTTTTGAGGGCTCGAAAGCGAGTTTTCAGAGAGAGGATTTCAGGTGAGATCCTCGGGCTTTCTTCGGTGGGATTCAAGCTCACTCTAGTAAGCAAACCCAACTTCGGTGGTTTCTTACGATCACCCTAGCTGCTCTAGTTTATTTTATTTCTTCGATAAAGAGAGAATTGTGCATCATTTACTCTGCTAGATCGAAGATACGATTTGAGGTTTTCTTTGCGAGGGTTTTACGGACGCATCTACGAGAAGGAGATTTGGCCTTGTATGCGGGTGGTGAAAGCAATTTTTGAATTGGGCTTGGTTGGGTGAGCAATCGTTGCATCTGTCTCACTCACCGCTTGAGGTCATTAGTGGTCTGCAAGATCAATCTCGCGCTGCTGTCGTGTACAACACCTTGTCCGAGTCAAAAGGATTGTACACTCGAGTGGCTGATCCATCCGTTCCCCTGGATGCATATCGATTTGGACACAAAGAATTTGTTTGGTGGCCATTCAATCATTCGAGAAACCATCTGGGAAGGTGCAACCTCCACGGCTACAACGCAATTCTCAGGGTTAGTGCGCCTACTACAGTGCAACTTAATTTTCTGTGTTAATATTGTGCCAAGCTCACGATTCCACTTTACCGTGTGATTTCCCACCCTTCACGCATGGTCAAACGCCTTGGGCTGAATAGTAATAAAGTGTTCTCTTGAAGTCCATTTATGTGTATTTAAATGGAGATTCATAACACATCGTATGCACCTTTATGCTTATGGAGTTTATGGATATTTTAATCAGTGCACCTTTATGGATTTTATGGATATGGGTATTATAATCAAGTTTATGCTCATATTATTTTATGGCATTCTTTCCATATATTAAGAAGTATGTTACTCTAGTTTGCCATTTTATCAAGCATCATTACAAAGGGGTGTCATTTATTTACTGAAGCATATTACAGGCGGGGTGCGTGAGAACTGTGAGGTAGAGAGGTGATGTGGGTGTTGGGATGTGAGGTGAAAGCGAAAAATTAATTTGCACAGTGTAATATCCCCTTTTTATTTTTATTTTTTATTGTAATATCCCCTTTCTTGATCCGGTCAATGTAGATAGACTTGACCCATGGTATTGACCCATGGTATTTCTTGATGGTATTTTCCCATGGTATTGACCCATGGTATTTCTTGTTGGTATTGACCCATCAAGCCTATAAAAGGGGAGAAAAGCTAGGCATTTGGGCATTCTGGATCAGCTATTTTATTATGTTTGGGTTGAGAATCTGGCCTGGCCAGTTCTTTTATTTATCCCGGGACGAAAACCCCGCGGTAATATTTATGTGGTGAATCCATTCAGGATTCACAATTGAGCTTCAATTTCTGATGTTTGTTGTGTTGTGTGATGTGTTGATCTATTTAAAATTTTGATATTTGGGATATTACAGTGGTATCAGAGCTGTGCATCCTGCTAGCCTGAAAGTTTTATGCAAGGAACTTCGGTGAAATTTAATTTTCACCCTAGCCAGCGTTTCTCACTTCGGTGATATTTATCACCCTAGTTGGATTTTTACTTTTCAGTGAATTATTGGGAGACATAAGTGAATGGAAAATTATTTATAAGTCTGTGGGTTAAATTTGTGAAAATATTTGAAGGGCTTTGTTGTTTATTCGATATTGATGGAAGCACTCGAGGGTTTGTTTGTGGATTATTTATTTATGTAGGAGGTTTTAATGAAAATTTTGAGAAAATGGATCGTCTCCTAGAAATTTTGGAAAACAATCAGAAAGAACTTAATGAATTAGTGAAGATATATGGTTCTTTAAGGAGCCATACCTCCATAGACCAAAATGATAGTCAAAGGAGACCGTTCTCAAAAAGGGTCCACGTCGTTCTGCAGCAAGAACAACCATGGGAGGTGAAGGAAGGACAAAGAAGAGGAGCTAAGCTCTTCACACTTGGGTCTGAATTACAACATACAAATCAGAAGCAAGAACAGAGCGACAAGCCTTTCTCTCAAAAGGTCCATGTTATCCTTCAGCAGTCAAAAGATATCCGGAAGCAAGATGTAACAAGCAAGTGTCTCTTCGAACTTGGATCCAAATTGCAGGGTACAAAGTCAAAAGATGTTCTCCCACAGCTAGACACATTAGATGCGACTTTGAACTTGATAGATAAATCATAATGGGAAGGGTCAAGTTGGGCCTTGAAGCCATCCATGCTTGCTTTGATACAACCTAGGTTCTTGGAGCATTCTTGTGAAAATGTTAGACTCACCGTCGCTTCTTGTCTCAGTAAAATCATAGTCTTAACAGCACCACTATTGCCCTACAATGATGACATCATGAGGAGGACTTTTCGGGTAATGGTAGAAGCACTCCAAGGGTTGGAAAACACAACACCACCATCCTTACTTTTCTACCAGAAGCGCACAATTTTGGAACGCATGGCGAAATTCAGATTTGGTATGCTTATGCTGGATCTAGAGTGTGATGATTTAATCCTTCAGATGCTCCAATACTTCTGCAATGGAATTACAATGTCTCATCCAAACTACATCAAAACAGACATGAAAAATATCATGTCTCCGATCTTAGGAGAAGATAGGGCCATCTGCGAACAATTGAGATCCAAATTGTTGGCCATCTGGAGGAAGGAGCTAATTGCATCACCTGTTGCTTATGAACTAGTTGAGGGGTTGATCAAACTGAGCATCAATCTACTTCGAAAGAAGTTAACCAAGGAGGAACTAACAAAGATTTGTGGAGACAGAAAGAATGACCTAAGGAGGAAAGGCTTATGCTTTGTATGCAAGGGAGTCTGGGCACTTGACCATTCATGTCCAGACAATAAGGAGGCAACAAGGATAGAAAAATTAGAGACTTCTTCAAATCATGGGGATTCATCCATTGATGGGTTCACTGGTTTTCAAGAGAGGACCTATGAAGGATCTAAGCAGTCAAGCACAAATGATGAGCAGCAACACCATGCTCTTCAGAGAAACTTGCAGGACAAGTTGAGCAGTCAGTGTGACAAAGTACATGACGAAAGGAAAGATGCAATTCCTCCTAATGATGTGGTAGTTGAATCTATAAATACAATGGAGGACATCCATAAAGAGTATGGGCAATCAGGTATAGACAACAGTCCACCAGTACATCCATGTTTGACAACCAGAAAGGATGGACAACTCATCCTCACATGTGAAGAGGTCCAGGATGAATACACTCAAGGAGAATCAAATGAGGAGAGGATCATGCATTTTGAGGAAAGGATACTCACAGCCGAGGGTATATTGCAGCTTGGGCCCTTTGGTACGGACAACGATGGAGGGTTGAAATGGTACCATAACCCACAGGTCCCAGGATTTAGGTGGCATTGGGATCTGGGAGAATCCATTGGAGAAATGATTGTTTGGGATCCAGGTAAATCTACTCTGGGAAGGATTGGTCAGAAGATTGTTTGGGATCCAGGTATTGAAGGATCCATTCAGGATCATTCAACATGGAGGGCACATCGGATCATATGGGATCCTGGTATCAATGTACAAATGCTTCTGTTGTAGATAGAAATAGATTGCTTGAGGACAAGCAATCTTAGGGTGGGAGGATTTGCAATATCCCCTTTTTATTTTTATTTTTTATTGTAATATCCCCTTTCTTGATCCGGTCAAAGTAGATAGACTTGACCCATGGTATTGACCCATGGTATTTCTTGATGGTATTTTCCCATGGTATTGACCCATGGTATTGCTTGACCCATGGTATTGACCCATGGTATTTCTTGTTGGTATTGACCCATCAAGCCTATAAAAGGGGAGAAAAGCTAGGCATTTGGGCATTCTGGATCAGCTATTTTATTATGTTTGGGTTGAGAATCTGGCCTGGCCAGTTCTTTTATTTATCCCGGGACGAAAACCCCGCGGTAATATTTATGTGGTGAATCCATTCAAGATTCACAATTGAGCTTCAATTTCTGATGTTTGTTGTGTTGTGTGATGTGTTGATCTATTTAAAATTTTGATATTTGGGATATTACACACAACAAAATTGAATGTGCAGAGAACTGTAAAAATTATTTTTACAGTAAAAACTGAATGTGCAGATAAAAATGAGGTAGAATTTGCAGTAAAAAAAACACAGAATTATTCCAGAATGGCAAGAGCAGTAAGAAACTGAATGCCAGGAGCACTAAAAACTGAATGCACAATGACAGTCTGCAAAAAACGCAGAACATGAGGGAGCTACACCAAAGGCAGGAATGCCAAAAATGGGACTGGCTCTGATACCATGTCAGACTAGGAGGTAACTCCGCAAAACTGAATATGAATTAGATGGAGATTGTGTGTGTACTTATACATAGAGGTGAGGCTATTGGGATTCACTTCCCAATGTCTCTTGGCCTTCCTTATTTACTAAATTACAATAATATACAATATCACCCAATCCCTTAGGATTAGGTGTCAACAGTAAATATCAGTCAATTTGTCATATCTGCTTCTGGTCTTGTAATCTGGTCAATTTTTGATTTCCCCATCTAATATCATCTAGAAAAGTCATTATTGACATTATTTAAAGTTCCATATATTAGGTAGTGATTAACTTATACATAGAAACTTGGTGGAATATTGATATTTTGTGGAGCCATGTCATGTGTTTGGAGGATCCCTTTCTAGGTGGTTTTGTGTTTGAAGCAGTGGCCTTAGCTTGGTATTTAATTTTCTCATATTCTTCTGTAAATGCTGGTAAAGTAGATGCATTTGAAATAGCTGTACTTAAAGGATATGTATTCCTTTTGATGAAAATTGTCATTGAAGGTGGTGAATGATTGGTCATTGGCAATAATACTGGTGGGTAAAATGGAAATATGATCTACGTTAATGAGATTGTCACAGAGCACAAATGAGATTATGTGCTTCCAGTATGATACACAGAGAAAGGTGGATTCTTGGCAAAACATGTGAATAGTAGAACACAGGTGTAATAAATCAATGTCCAAAGAGATTTTGTTACTATAATACAAAGAGTCCAAAACAGAATAATGCTTCATGGCATTGGCATATGACTTTTAACCATTTTTTTCCTGTCTTTGGTAAATATCAGTCAATTAGTCATATCTGCTTCTGGTGTGTAATCTGGTCAACTTTTGATTGCCCCATCTGGTATCATCCAGAATAGTCATTGTTGACTTTATTTATCTTACTGCTGTGATTGAGAACAAGCATATTTCCTTCCTTGCTTTGCTGTATGGTCCTTTCTCAACAGATGCATTTCTTAAATTTAAATAGCTGCATATATTGGGTTCTATATTGATACACATCCTCTCATATTTAACTGTAGGGCCCTCAATGACTTTGTATTTGGTTCAAATCCTGATTCCTAACACGACAGGATTGATTGTTTACATGTTGGCCTGATCATGTTTTCAATGCTTTGTAAACTTTTGATATTGATATGGTTTATTAGTCTGCTGAAATACTTTTCTTGTGTTACTTATGTCATGTGTGCGTCCTTGCACCTTATCTAATGTCTTTTGACAAAGAGAATGCCCAACTTGGAGTGACTGTATTGATTGTTTACTGGTTGGCCTGATCATGTGTTCACTGCTTTTTAAAGTTCTGATACTGAGATGGTTTATTAGTTTGCTGAATTATTTGTCTTGTATTAGCTTATGTCAATTGTCGTTCTTTTCAACTCATAGAACGTATTCTTACAAATTCAATACCCAACTTGGAGTGACCTGAAATATTTATGTAGGTGAATGTGCTTTCTAATCACTAGAACAATAACCTCATGTTGGGATCTAATTCACACCTTCGTCACCTGTGAAGCTGTTTTTCACTCAAGTCAATGGTAGTTTGTTGTTAAGGATTTATTATATAAGTATCAATAATTTTTATCACATATTTACATGAAATATTCTGATATATTGTCCATGTGATGTGCAGATCAGCTTTCAAGAGTTTAAGAATAAGCTGCTAGAGCCTGGTTTGGTGGATCACATTGAGGTTTCTAACAAAGCTGTGGCAAAAGTTTACGTTAAGAATGTGCCTCATCCTATTTCTCAAGATGAAAATATTGATGTAGATACTGAAATTCATCCTAATGCTAGCAGAAGCAATGGTAGCCAGTACAAGTTTTATTTCAACATTGGGAGTGTTGATTCTTTTGAGCGCAAATTGGAGGAATCTCAGGAGGACTTGGGAATAGATCCACATGATTATGTTCCAGTTACATACATATCAGAATTGTCCTGGCTGCAGGAAGTACTATCCTTGATACCTACAGCTCTTGTTATTGGAACACTTGTTTACCTAAATCGGAAAGCTCTAGGGGGATCTGGTCTAGGGGGAGGTGGTGGATCACGTAGCATATTCAGTGTTGGGAAAGCTCATGTTTCAAAACTAGATAAGAATTCAAAGGATAAGGTATGTATCCAAAATTTCAATATGGATTAGGATGTGGTGTTGGTACGATTTGATTGGATGTTTTGTGCTTTCCCTATGTCTGATATTTATATCTGCTGTCCTACACCCAGCTCTTTCTTTCTCACTGTATCCCTTGACCTTTTTCCATTCAGTATTAGCCTTGGTGTTACCATGTTTTGTATGGGACTTGTTTTATTTTCTAATCCGACTGACCTACTCTTTTGGTCACCTAGTGTGGACGTTAATAAATTTATCTTATGATATGTGAGTGCAAGATTTTGAAAAATAGGTTATATGCCATTTCCACTTATTTGGCAAATGACATTTTATGGCACGCACTTGAACTCCACACTTGTTTGCCATGTATTAAATCATAAATGCAATTATTAGTTTTACTCTTCCCCTTGAGGATTTTGCAATGGTCTGCAATACCTGAATTTCTTCATTTCCAAGAGAAGTCATAGTAAGCTATTATGAATTAGACGTAATTTGTAAAGGAAAAATTGTGTAGGAAAACTGTGATTTTTGTTGTTGAAATTAATTGTCTATCTTCCTGGGTCATTATTTCTTGGACTGATCTCCAGATTTTAGAGTCTTGATGTTGTCACATGTCTGAAACTTCTTACGAGACAATATTTACATGTCTATAACTTCTTGTGAGACACATCTTACATTTTTTGAGTCATACCTAAATCGAATGTACAATGCCCATTGAATTCTTTTCAATCTATCATGAGTTATGACAAGTATCCTTTTTCATCACGTTAGGTGCAACTTTTATCACCTTATCATCAGCACAAGTATCTTTTTCCATCATGTTAAGTACAAAGGTATTGTATAATAAGCAAGGTGGGTTATCTTGATTACTTTACTTGTTGTATTCTTTATAAACACATTCTGCATATGCCCAGACGTGTTTAGTGAGCAAACAACCTATATCTGTTCATTTAGATCCCACCGCTGCGGAGGAATTCCTGGCATGCTCAGCATTGTTTTGGCCCATTCATTATGGTTAGCTTGGCCAAACTGATCACATGGCTCCAAGGCTTACGGAGTTTAGTCTCTTGAAGTTCGATTCTTTCTCGGCTGGGCTGATCAGTCATCTCTTACCCATTGCTCACCAATGCCTTCCAGCACAGGTTAAGCTCCCTTCTGCATTTGCACTTGAGGATTAAGTTCTGTCTGGCCTGAGGAAATCTTTGCATGTCTCCATTACCTTTTGGGATGCCTACACCCCATAGAAACTGTACCTTGGCCTGTAGGTTCCAATGCAAGGTCAGAATTCTAGCTCTTCCAGAGTGGTATCTGGTGTTTCAGCTGCCCCTAGAAGGCGGGCTTCTTCGCCCTCCACCTAAGCTGCACAAGAAGAACCCAAAGACAATCCTGTTCAGAGCTATTAATAATTAAATAGAGATATGTTGATTTTTCTGTTTTTGTTGTTACTATGGTTATATGCCCTTTTGGAATAGAACAAAGTCAGCAATTATGTTTGGCTTATCTCCCTTTATTTCTCAACGCCGTTAGCCTTGGGTTATTCATTAAGTCATTTTTTGAAACATGCTTCTTAATTTCTTTTATATATACAATAATAGTTAGACCGCATTTTTTTGCATACTAATCCAGGTTTGAAATTTCTCTGGTACCTGAACCTCAGACTGTTGGGCCTTGGAATTACTTCCCAGGACTTTTAAATGGAATGTAATAAATTAGTAACTCTTCTTTACTTGTACATTCTTTTCCATGGAAATTGTCCTTCGGGAAACCCTCTAGAGGCTTTCTCACATTTTGTGAATGACACCCTGAGAAGAATTGAAACACTCAAACGAAAACTGGAGCAGAGAATTACTCTTCACAATATTACGAGTAGATTAAATAGATTACATTGGAAACATCAGCAATAAATAACTGGAGATAAAACTCGACTAAACTGGACTGACTTAAACTAAACTGGGACACTTGGACAGACGGATTTGACACCTAGTAGGTGGTTGAGATTACGTTCTTTAACACTCCCCTTTAATATCAACCACATAAAAAATAATTAAGATACCTGCTGGTCTATGTCTCAGCGAGGCTTACAATAAAAAAAATGACTTTAACTAGATTTGATTTTCTTCTTCTCTTCTTCCATATTCTGTAGCCTCTAAATTGTTTTAGATTTTTCGCTTTGTTGTATCCTTGAGAACTTTGTTTCTTCATTTGTTGGTGCAGGTCTTCTATTGTTCCAGGTTGTCTAAGCATGTCCTGGATTTCTTCAAAAATTGACTTGTATGTGGGCTGCTGCCACATATTGTCCTCTGTAGTGTGCTTTGCGTCATCAATCTGCGGCAACATAAGATTAGAACAATATCTTATCTCTTCAAAACTCCAATGCATGAAAATTTCATTGACATGTTCGTCATGCATGTTGTCTTCAACATTCATATCTACAGCTTCTGTGTAGACCTCAACTAGACATGGTGTTGCAAGCCATGTTTCAATAAACTTTAGCTCTTCTTCATAATTAATCTGTGTACCTGCACACTGAAAATCAATGTTAGAATAAAAAACATTTTCAGAACGACATTGGTTCTGGTCTTTTTGCTCTGTAATGAGAGCTTTCTTCAGTTGTTTTTCCTTTTCTGCTTCTGTGTCTATCTCTGTTTCTGCATTCCCTTTGCAGACATATTTCTTTGCTTCTGTCTCTTTTTCTTTCTATGTTTCTTCCTTCTGCTCTGCAATGAGAGCTTTTTGCTGTTGCGCTTCCTTTGCTGCATCTTCCTCTGTCTCTGTCTCTGTCTTTTTTTCTGCCTCTTCTTCATTGACCTGCGCTGCTGCTAACAGGTTGTCTTCCACTAACTGAAGTGGGGTAATCTCACCAAATAGCATCATGTCGATATCATATTTTTGTTGCATCATCTGCAACCAATCATCATTAGCAAAAATTTCATTATCAAAGTCTACATCAGCCATATCAATCATTGGATTTACCATTTCATCAGCAAGCTCTATTGCTGGTATCATTAAAACTTCATCAACAATCTCTGTTGCTGGAATCTCTTCATCCACTTGTGGCCATGCACAGTGGGATTCACGAGCATCTTCATGCTGCTTTTCTGCTTCTTCTGACTCTTCATTTGGCTGTAAATCTGCTGCTACAGATCCACCTTCATCTTCATCTTCATCTTCAAATATCCCCTTTGCTTCAATGCTCCCCTTTGTACCAAAACATCTCTCAAGGATATCCCATGCCTCCTTGGCTGTCTTGGCTTCTGAAATCAAGGGAAGTATACTTTCATCAACTGATTCTTTTATGCATTTTAATGCATAGGCATCTTTTTGCCTTTTGATTTCCAGATCTAGAGAGATCTCGAACATAATCTGCTTTTGCTTTAGCCTCTTGGCTTTTCCCATGTCCTCGTTGTCAAACTTTCACAAACAAACGAGTTTACATATTCATCAATACCTTGCTTCTTAAAAAAAAATTTGCTGCTCCTGAATGAGTCTTATGCAACTTCACTTCTTCAAAAATTTTGCTGCTCTTGAATGAGTCTTATGCAACTTCACTTCTCCTTCTAAAAAAAATCTTCCTCAAAAAAATTTCTTGTAAACTTTCACTTTCATCTCATATCACAGCTTTAAGTTTTTTTTTTTTTTTTAAAACTCCCCAAAAAAAAATTTCTTCTTTCACATGCCATAAAATGCTTCACAGAAGCTCTTTTGTAAAAAATCATGGCAAAAAGAATTAAAATCCATTTGGCTTCTTCCTTTTTAAAAAACTTAGCTTTTAAAATTCTTTCAAATTAAAACCCTTTTCCTTTTTTTGTTTTTTTAAAAAACTTTTTTTTTACATTTAAGGCATTCTCCTTTTTTTAAAATCTACACTTCAAAAAGCATTTCTAAAGGAGCTTTATTCCATTAACGTATGAGCCTTTTTCAAACTAAATCGTTTGAATATTAAACTGCTTTATACCTTCACGCTTAACAAAAAAAATCACCTTAACTCATTTGCTCTTGCTTTGGCGGCTCTCGTTCTTTGGTCCATCATTAATGTTTACGCAAATGATTCACACAGCGGATTACTTTTGGCAGCTTAACGCATATGCTCCACAGCTTCATGCATATATGCGTTGACCTTTCATGCGTTATTTTTTGCTGGCAGAGTGGCGCGGTCCGGATTGAAACAGTCGCGCCTTTCTCAAAAGTATGCTAGGCACCAAAATGGCGCGGATATGGCGTGTATTCCAGCGCCAATCAACTCACAGTCGCGCCAATTGACTGCTCTTTTCTTCTGCTCCTTCGTGGCTCTCTTGCTGCTCTGCAGGGAGGCTTATGCAACTCGGCTCCGATACCATGAGAAGAATTGAAACACTCAAACGAAAACTGGAGCAGAAAATTACTCTTCACAATATTACGAGTAGATTAAATAGATTACATTGGAAACATCAGCAATAAATAACTGGAGATAAAACTCGACTAAACTGGACTGACTTAAACTAAACTGGGACACTTGGACAGACGGATTTGACACCTAGTAGGTGGTTGAGATTACGTTCTTTAACACACCCGAGGTAAATACTGCTAGAGTACATGTACTGCTATGTTGCTAACCTCAAGGAACACTACAAGAATTGAATCCATGACCTCTAAGCGATCTCTGCCTTGAAACTGGTTGATTCAAACCGAATGAGCTAACCCACTGGGTTATCTCCTCCTTCCTTATGTCTTCACTGCCGGACAATTTAATTGATTTCAATCTTTCGATATGTGGTATGTCATGGACATCAGGGCATATTAAATGCATTTGAAGTACATGTCTAATTTCAGAAGTCATCTTCAATTGGAGGTATGACTTTGCAACCAGGGCAGTTTTGTGGAGGTTTCTGAAGAATGTTAGGGACCTCTACATTCAACAATATTGCTGACCCCTTGTATATTTGATTTGATCTTGTTTTTATTTTGTCTAATTGACTGTAGTTCATGACAAAATCCACACAAGATGTGGCTACCAGTTTGTTTAATTTATTTGATTTGTCCTTCATTTCCTTTCCGTTTGCTATATTTTTGGGTACATCCTTTTCCATAATTGGTCCTTACGTCCTACGTAAGTCTATCCTGTTTTTCCACTAGACTTTCTCACAATGATTTTCATAATAATATAGTGCTGTCACATGGCTTTCTAACTCTAATTTAGATCGATCTTAATTTGTATAAGATGATCTTTTTGCATTGAAGTTATGCTTTTCTCGTGTTATAACATCTCACCATTTTTTCAGATTTCTAAATAAATTATTGGATCCTAGGCAATTTGTTCGTTTCATCTAAACAAATTACACTGTTTGACAGTTTTCATTTTTTATGGCAGGTATTATTCAAAGATGTGGCTGGGTGTGACGAAGCTAAGCAAGAAATTATGGAGTTTGTTCACTTCCTGAAGAATCCAAAAAAGTATCAAGAATTAGTGCCAAGATCCCTAAAGGGGCACTCTTAGTAGGTCCTCCTGGCACTGGTAAAACACTTCTTGCAAAGGCTGTGGCTGGCGAATCATCGGTCCCCTTTCTTTCCATATGTGGTTCCGATTTTATGGAAATGTTTGTTGGTGTTGGGCCTTCTCGTGTGAGAGATTTGTTTGCTCAAGCAGGGAAATCTTCACCTAGTATTGTTTTTATTGATGAAATAGATGCAATTGGTCGTGCAAGAGGTCGTGGTATGCTTGGAGGAAATGATGAAAGGGAGAGCACACTTAATCGGTTACTTGTAGAGATGGATGGATTTGGAACAACAGCTGGACTGGTAGTTGTTGCAGGCACCAACCGTCCTGATATACTGGATAAAGCACTTCTCAGACCTGGCCGATTTGACCGCCAAATTTCCATTGAGAAGCCAGATATAAATGCCAGGGAACAAATATTTCTGTTATACTTACAAAAGCTAAAGCTTGATCAAGCACCGCCATTTTATTCTCAGCGTTTGTCTGCATTAACCCCTGGGTTTGCTGGTGCTGACATTCAGAATGTTTGTAGTGAAGCGGCTCTTATAGCTGCAAGGCATGATGAGTAGCAGATAACAATGGACCACTTTGAGGCTGCCATTGATCGAATTATTGGTGGATTAGAGAAGAAAAATAAGGTATTGTCAATTCTATTTCTTCCTCTTCATTCTGTTCACAGTGACAGTGCTCTCTCTTTCTCTCTCAAATGCACACACGCAGGTAGAAATACAGTAATGTGCGCATTAATGTTTCACATTGCAGTGTAGTAGCTTTCCACTCACTAATATTTTTTAAAGTGTATCACTGTATTAAAGCTAATGTTACTAATTTTTAATGGTCTTTGACATCAACTAATATCAAGAGGGTCTAGATGCCAAACGTCAACCAAATTATGGGCTTTTGAGATTCAAAATTCAGCTAAAATATTGACATATGGACGAACAGTAAACCATAATGTTGAACTCGATCTGTGCATGAAAATCCAAAATAAGGCTCACTTTAATTAAAAAAGTTTACAGTAATGCCATACTGTATACATCATAGACTTTTAGTTTTACTTTATTTAGACTAATTAATCTGAAAACAGGAACCACTTGAAGGCAGCCATATGGGTTTGTAGAAAGGCAAGGAGATTTAGTTTTTAAATTTTGGACTATAAAAACTAAGCGAAGGAAGAATAAATTGTTAAAATGGAGCACTGATGTTGACCAGATCATTAAGTATGGGTGGACTAGGATGGCAGGTTTGAAATGGGGCAAGGATGGGCGCTGTTTGATGGGATTTTGTTTATAATGATAATATTTCTGAATTCACAGGTGCAAAGGAGGTTTGGTTCTTGGTTGGTACTATTGATGGAATAAAAGTAATATGGACTGGAACTGTTCTCTGCTCTATTCATCTGTTCTACTCCTCGGTTTTGCTAATGGTTTTTTGCCAAGAGATGCCCTGATATTTGAGAAATAATGGAAAGAATTGCTAATATATTCACCTCTACCATGAGTCCCAAGCATAGTATTGAAAACCAGAACTGGTGACCAGATCAGTTCATCTATCAAACCAGTTTTTGAACCAGAACTAGAAAAGCCGGACTGGTCTTTAAAAAAATATATGAAATAATTAATTTTGAATGAAAAAACTATTTTTAAGATTTAAAACCATGATTCCAAACTAATAGAGACAAAATATGCAAAGTTTGCTCATCCATATACCATGTAAAGGTGAATATATCAAAATGGCACTGAGTGCAATACATATCAGCAACAAAGACATAATCAATGAGGCTCTAAATGGCCTGTAGAGTCCAAAAACAACGCTACAAGCTAATAGGCCACTGGCCTACTACAAGTCTACACATCAGCGATCAACCTGATCACTCCTCATCATGATCAAGCTCATCACCACTACTAGACATGGGATCATCAACATGAGCTAAATAAACATCATCTTGCTCAGAGTCTAAGGACTCCTCAAACTCCTCTGCAACCTTAGTAGTACCAATGAAACTTGACCTAATGGAAGCATGAGTTGGTTGAGGTGCACGACTAGTGCCTTCCATTGGTTGTTTGTGTTTGCTTGATTCAGCTACTAGTTTTGGTTCCATTGGTACTATCAGATTTGCATTGGGATAAACCAGCCCCCACAATGCCATGGCATCAATATCAAAATTAGCATCTAATTCAAGTGGTTGAGTCTCCTCCACCCATTCTAATGTTGGATCAATAAAAGGAAACCCTCATGGCTCAGGGACACTCTCGAAGATGCCGAAAGACATATTGCCCCAAGGGGGACATTTCGTGAAAGCAAGAAGCCGAATAGGTACCATAGCAGCCATGAGTACAATTGTACAATCTGAGCCTGGATCATTTAAAGAATCCGTAAAGCATCAAGTTTGGAAGGATGCTATGCACAAAGAATATGAGTCCATTATGAAGAATGATGTCTTGGAACTTGGAAGTGGTCCCAAGACCGGAGGACAAATCTATTGTCACCTCAAAATGGCTCTTTAAGATCAAGCATGGAGCTGATGGTAGTACTGAAAAGTACAAGGCAAGATGTGTTGCCCGAGACTTGTCTCAAAAAGAAAACATAGATTATGATGATTTATTTGCACCTGTCGCCCGCCGCCCGCTATACCACCATTCGATCTACATTTCCCTTGCTGCAATGCAAGGATGGAGTCTCCATCAGATGGATGTGAAGACTGCTTTTCTGCATGGTTCAATAAAGGAAGAGGTTTATGTGGAGCAACCTCTGGGGTTCGAAGTCCAAGATAGAGACACCTATGTATGCATGTTGAAGAAATGCCTCTATGGGTTGAAGCAAGCCCCCAGGGCTTGGTATGAGAGGATAGATAGCTACTTGAGGAAGCTGGGCTTCACTCGAAGTAATGCTGATCCAAACCTTTACTTTAAGGTTGATAGAGAAAGGCCTCTCATTCTAGTTCTCTATGTGGATGATCTCTTCCTAATAGGTGCTAACCCTCTCATTCATCAATGTAAGAGGGAGCTAGCTTCTGAGTTTGAGATGAAATACCTAGGACTGATGCACTATTTCCTAGGCTTGGAGGTCTGGTAAAGGCCATGCAAGATTTTCCTTTCTCATGGAAAATATGTCGTGAATCTACTCGAGAGATTTGGTATGGTGGACTATAAGTCTGTGTCGACACCGATGGAACTCAACTTTAAGAAGTTGTGTGTAAGTGTTACTGGGCCTAAGCTAAATCCCACCAAGTATTGACAACTCGTAGGGGCCCTGATGTTCTTAGTGAACTCCCATTTGGACGTATGTTTTGCAGTGAACACTTTGAGTCAACATATGGTTGAGCCTCATCACATCCACTGGATTGGTTCCAAGAATCTATTGAGATATCTTTGGGGCATAATCAACCATGGGCTGAGATACATTGTCGGGAGTTTGAGACTCCATGGATATACTGATGCCCATTAGGCTGGCAGTGTGGTGGATCGCAAGAGCACATCTGGATGTTGCTTCACCTTGGGTTCTGCTTCAATATCTTGGATGAGCAAGAAGCAGAAGTCAGTGGCTTTGAGCACCACTGAGGCCGAATACATTGCAACGAGTATGACCTGTTGTGAAGCTATTTGGTTGAGAAAGCTCTTTAGTGAGCTGTTCAGACATGTGCTAGATACCATCATTATCCTTATAACCAGAGTGGGATTCATCTTTCTGAGAATCCCGTATTCCACGATCGATCCAAGCATATTGATATCGGGTACCACTTTATCCGGGACATGGTACAACGAGGCACCATAAGGCTCGATCATATAGGAACTGATGAAAAGGTCGCAAATATTCTCATGAAGTCCCTGGGGAAGGTCAAGTTCCTAACCTTTCGTGAGAAGCTTGGAATCGTGGAAAGACCCTATTGTGAGGGTCCTGCTTGAGTTGGACTATGAGCTCTAAGAGCTCCAGGGGGCTTGGAGATAGCTTCTTGGAGCTATAAGCACACACGGGGCTAGGCTTACCGAACCTTGTTGTGCTTCTGCCCCACCGTTTTGATATTGAGTTGGTTCACCTCTCTTTGATCTATGCCACACACACATCCTACCCATGGAGTTTCAGACTCATGGGAAGTACCTCCCATTTGGCCAATGAGGTGGGAAATGTGGATAGAGACCAATATCAGGACCGATGGACGCATCAGAGATTTCCGTACTCTCTTTGTCTAGGATGGCACGTGTCCAACACCTTGATTTGGGATCAAATTTGATGAGGTTCTTACCTCTAAACTAACTTCGAGTTAGTATGTGACTCTTTTTGAGTCTAGGCTGACTTCAGGTCAGCAAAGCGTGATGTCTTTGTGACTCACCCTCCTTGTTCTATTTGTGAAGAAGAGTCAACAAAGCATGTTACGATAGGATGACACAGGAGTGTAGGATGATATATGATAGTACACGATGGTACTGATCACTGGATGGCACAGGTGGACAGATGGAGTTCTCCCTCGTTGAGAGGGAGTGTTAATTTTGGGCAACTAGGTATAAACTCCATGTTGCACTGCTCATATGATGATGATTATATTTTTGTTGGATTCCTCTTTCGGAGAGGTGCAAGATTGAACTAAGGATCATCTTATTTGGATGAGCAGAACATATATTTTGATTTTATTTTCCACACATGTGCAAGGTTGGCCAGATTTGTAATGTAAGCTTGCAAGCCCAATAGATGTGTCACACACCCTCACTGATGGATATAAATTGGAGAGACTTGAAGCTCATTTGCTCATCAACTCATCACACATTTTCTCTTGTGATATGATTGGTTTGATCAGCCTTTGGAGACCTCTCTCTCTCACACGTGCAGTTCTGAAGCTGAAGAAGTGCAGACTATTTTAGGGCTCTTTTTTTGGTCATTGACCAGCGTTGACCGTGGGTCAAAGCTTTTTGTTTGACCTCCATCTTGTGTAGAAAATCCAATCTCTTGAGGCCGCATTAGAGGGAACAAAGATCAAGGAAAAATGAGACCTTTGATCGTAGCCCTAAATCGCAACGTTGACCATCGTTGACTTTTTTCTGTCGACCAACGTTGACTTTTGTGGAGCTGTCTTTGAGGGGTGTGTGTGACACTTGGAGGATTGGTTGATCTGATGTTGGAGTAGACTTTGTTGGCTGGTGCATCCTGTTGACTGTCGTAACGAACATTATTATCTATCTTTGTTGGACAAGAAGAATTGTAAATTTTGATCTATATTATTGGCTTGTCTTTCGTTGATCTATTAACATGTTTTATCAACATTTTACTTTCATGTTTATGTGATTGCTAAATTGAACCACGCCTATAAGAAAGATTGAAGTAAAACTCCCTTAAGCATAGAACATACCATGGTTATTTAAAATTAACATAAAACCTTCAAGGTAGCATTCATTGATGGAAAGGCACATATTTGGCAAAGAAACCTAAAGATGCATTCACACTTGGATTTAGGGTTGATGGTCTTTATCAAGTTGGAGGAACTCCTTTGGGCGCCTTGACTTGCGATACTTATCTTCAATCTGAATTATGGCACTGAATATTTTCCCATCTTCATTACAAAGCGTTACCTGGGGTAAGGAAGATGGTCACAGCTATGCCTGAGTTCAACATGAATCATGAAGGAGTTTTTCAGGGTTGTGCAGCTGGTAAACTTACAAGGGGACCATTCCCTTCTAGTGAAATCCAAACTACTGATATTCTTCAATTAGTCCATTATGACCTAACTGAAATGTTGCCCGTAACGTCATTGGGAGGATACTTATACTATGCAATTTTTGTGGATGACTTCTCTCACAAAACATGGATCTACTTCTTGAAGAAGGATGAAGTGCTCAAATGGTTTCGTTCTTTCAAAGCCTCGGTGGAAAATCAAACAAGGAAGAAGATCAAAATATTGGGGATCGACAATGAAACCGAATATGAATCAAATCAATTCAATGAATTTTGTAAAGAGGCTGGCATTAAGAGGGAGACAACCGTTCCATACACTCCTGAGCAAAATGGAGTTGCTGAAAGAAAGAATCAAACAATCATGGAAGCCCCCTGTGCCATGCTCCATGATCAAGGTCTACCAAAGTTCTTATGGGGAGAAGCAGCCAACACTATTGTAGATGTTCAAAATAGGAGCCCACATCAAGCTTTGGATTTCAAGACAACCGAAAAAGTTTTCACTGGTAAGAAACCTGATGTTTCTCATTTCAGAATATTTGGTTGTACCATAGATTTTCATGTGCCTAAAGAGAAAAGAAACAAGTTGGAAGCATTTGGGAAGAAAGGTACATTTTTGGCCTACAGTGAAAATTCAAATGCATATAAAATCTATCTGCCTGGCCAAAGAGAAGTGGAAATAAGCCATAATGTTACTTTCAATGAAGATTCTTCCCTTGGGAAAGACCACTGTTGCAAGAAACATCCCCTCCCCCCCCCCAAGGATCCAAACCTGGAATCGCATCCTGTACGGATCTGTGGGGGATTCGCCGTCGGATCCGCGGTTCAGAATTTTGGAACCGTGTATCGGGTTGGCGAAGACAGTTCCTGGAAATTCGGAACCATACTGACCCGATTTTCAGTTCCAAATTTTCGAACCACGGATATGATGACGGATCCGAAGGGAGACAGGAGGTTGCATAGGGTTCCACAGAGTTCTAAATATTTTTTTTAATTTTTTATTTGACTTAAGTTTGGTTGGGGCTTCTCGGACACTCCCAAGGTGGCCCCGTGATGCTCCTTAGATGATTCCTAGATGCTCCCTCATTCTTAAAGTAAATTTATTTTTCATTTTCATCCTTCTACTTAAATTTTTAACATTATCGTCAAATGACTCGAGATGTTTGAAAGTGGTTCCAGCCTGATCGGACTTCAAATGGAGAAAACAGAATTTCATATCCTATTCAAAATTCAAGAGACTTAACAATTTTTAGGAATTCAAGATCAATGGGATTGTGGCATTTCATTAGATTATACCATGTATGAGGGTATGTGATTAGCATTTAATCAAGAACACCTAGCCCTATATGTACCCTAGTGTTGGTGATGTTAATTGTTGAACTCCTTTGTCATGTCGTTAGCAAAAAATTACATTTCAATCAAGTCAAAATTATCGATCAAGCATGTTAAGCTTTTGCTACCATATTTTAAGGCTTGCATTAGGTAGTTTGATCAAACTTGGGCAATGTTGACTAATGTCCCTAGATAATCGAGGTAGAGGCAAAGGCTAGAAAAGAGGAGAAGAATCTAGATTCTAGATGGTTGATGCATCTAAATGGTTGATGCTCAAATAATTAATCATTAATATACAATGGATGTCATATCTATCTCGATTTATGTACAAATATGCATGCTTCCATATCTTCTACAATTAATTTGGTATTTTGGATTTTTTTTTAATATAAATGAAAAAAAATAAAAATAATACACACACACACATATATATATATAGTAAACGCTTTTGAGATGCTTCGCTTCCTATATTTTTTGGAAATGACGCTTCCGCGTCCCTGCTTCCAAAATGCGTCCCCGCTTCGTGCAACATTGGGAAAGACAGAGATCTCCATATCCCAAGGAAGGACAATGATGATGTTGCAGGAAAGCAGGATGAACCTCCAATAGAGAAGTCGATGCCCGATGTTGAAGGCCTAATGGATCCCATTGATCCACCTCCTGGTGATCCCTCTACCTCAAGGAAAAGACCTTTGTGGCTCAAAGATACTCTCAAAGATGTTGAAATAAATATTGCTCCAAGAGGGACATTTCATGAAAACAAGAAGCTGAACGGGTATCAAGGGTACTTAACTGGTATGAGTAATATTGTTTAAAGTGAGCCATGTACGTTCGAAGAAGATGTAAAGCACCAAGTCTGGAAGGATGCAATGAATGAGGAATATGAATATGTCGTGAAGAATGATGTCTGGGAAGTGGTGCCTAGACCCAAGGACAAGTCCGTAGTCACCTCAAAATGGCTATACAAAATTAAACATGGAGTTGATGGGAGTGCTGAAAAATATAAGGCTAGGTTCGTTGCTCGAGGCTTCTCTCAAAAGGAAGGAGTGGACTATGACGAGATATTTGCACCAGTCGTTTGATATACCACTATCTGATCGATTATAGCTCTCGTTGCCTCTCAAGGATGGAGCCTACATTAAATGGATGTTAAGACTTATTTCTTGCATGGCTCGCTTAAGGAGGAAGTCTACTTGGAATAACCTCAGGGGTTCGAAGTACAAGATCGAAGGACACACGTATGTAGGTTGAAGAAAGCCCTCTATGGGTTGAAGCAAGCCCCTAAGGCTTGGTATGAGAGGATTGATAGCTATCTTGTGAAGCTGAGATTTATAAGGAGTGATGCTGATCCTAACCTATACTTCAAGGTTGAAAAGGACATGCCTCTCATTTTGTTCCTTTATGTAGATGGTCTCTTTCTGATAGGTGCAAACCCTGTCATTTATCAATGCAAGAGGGAGTTGGCTTTCGAATTCGAAATGAAGGACCTAGGTTTGATGCATTACTTCCTAGCCCTGGAGGTCTGGAAAAAACCAAGAGAGATTTTCCTTTCTCAAGGAAAATACATTGTGAAGTTGCTCGAGAGATGTGGGATGGTGGATTGCAAGTTTGTGTCTACTCCGATGGAGCTCAACTTCAAGAAACTATGTGGAAGTGCTTTTGGGCCTAAATTGGCAAACCCTTCCAAGTATCG
Organism: Pinus albicaulis; assembly: GCA_034641835.2. Taxonomy (NCBI): domain Eukaryota; kingdom Viridiplantae; phylum Streptophyta; class Pinopsida; order Pinales; family Pinaceae; genus Pinus; species Pinus albicaulis. The sequence goes on along the minus strand of CM076569.1, from coordinate 183,062,767 downwards.
ACAACTTGTGGGGGGCCCTGATGTTCTTGGTAAACTCCTCACTAGATATATGCTTCGCTATGAATACGTTGAGTCAATTTATGGTTGAGCCTCATCACATACATTGGATTGCTACGAAGAATCTCTTGATATATCTTTATAGCACAATCAACTATGGATTGAGATACACTACCCGAAATTTGAGACTACATGGATATACTGATGCTGACTGGGTTGGTAGTGTGGTGAATCGTAAGAGCACGTCTAGAGTTTGCTTCTCATTGGGGTTTGCATCAATTTCTTGGATGAGCAGGAAGCAGAAATTGGTTGCTCTGAGCATCGCTGAGGCCAAATATATTGCTGCTAGTATGGCCTGTTGTGAAGTTGTTTGGTTGATGAAGCTCTTTAATGAGCTATTTGAGCATGTGCTGCATACCACCGTGATATTATGCGACAACCAGAGTGGGATTCACCTTTCAGAGAATCACGTGTTCCATGACTGCTCCAAGCACATTGATATCAAGTACCAATTTATCTGGGATATGGTACAACGGGGAGCAATAAGGCTACAACACATCAGGACTGATGAGCAGATCGCAGACATCCTCACAAAGGCCTTATGGAAGGTCAAATTCTTAGCCTTCTGAGAGAGAATTGGAGTCGTGGAAAGACCCTCCCGTGAGGGTCCCGCTTGAGTTGGACATTGAGCTTTGGGAGCCCCTTGGGTCTTGGGGCTATGTCACACGGTTCAAGTTCGAATTCAAGTTTAGCAACGATTAAATTCGATTTGAATTTGAATTTTCCGATGAGGTTTGTATGAGGTTTGACATTAAGTTAGAGTATACATATTTTTTAACACACACACACACACACACACACACACACACACACACACACACACATATATATAAAATAATAAAAAATCAAAATCAATCACTAAGCTATATGAGTAGAAATGAGCACACACGAGCCACAAATCATGACCACTATTCACTTCACGCTCTGGGCGGCAGGGACAAGCAACGTCTAGAAATTGAATTCAGGAAATTGCAGAGAATACAACACACAACTGCAACACTGAGCACAATAGAGTGAGTACTCTTAGAATGAAGTTGGCTTGTGAAAATCTATCGATAACCATGGTAAATAAATCCAAACCAGTGGCCACCGCGGGAAACTAATTGGTAGGAAGCAAAACAAGAGAAAACCATGTGCTAACCATGGTTTTTCTCATAAATTGTAAAACAACTCACAAAAACTGCCCGAAATCTAACCTGGGACCCCAAAAAAATTTAAAAAAATTATAAAATTCGGCATCATGCTCGTCTTTAGGTTTTCCTTCAGGGTCGGATTTGTTGAGGTTCGACTATCAGGTTCGCCGAACCTGAATGACTATAATTTTTTTTTTGGGTTTGCCGAATTTCGAACCTCAAGGTTCAAATTCGGCGAACCTTGTGACATAGGCTTGGGGTACTTCGTGGAGCTATGAGCGACCATAGGGTGAGTGGTTCACCTTCCCCTATTGGTGCGCTATGTACAAGGTTAGTGGTTCACCTTCCGCTGTGATGCCCCATGACGGTTGTCATGTGTGTAGGGTGAAGGGTTCACCTTCCCCTATGTTTGATGACACATGTGTGTAGGGTGAGCGGTTCACCTTCCCCTACGATTGGCATATGCATAGGATGAGTGGTTCACCTTCTCCTATGGCATATGAGCAGGATGAATGGTTCACCTTCTCCTGTTGATGCCCCAACATACATCCTACCAATGTAGTTCGGGACTCATGGGAAGTACCTCTCATTTGGCCAATGAGTTGGGAAAGTGGATAGGGACCATAGCACTACCGATGGACACATCGTGTATTGCTGTTCTCCCTATGTCTAGGATGCATGGTGTTCAACAACTTGATCTGGGATCAAGTCTGATTGAGGTTCTACCTTTGGATCAACTTTTGTCAGTGGAGAGTGGTAAGGTCTTGTGACTCACTCTCGATCGATTCTTCTTCATTGTTCATTTCAGTGTTCAAAAAAGCAGATATGAGTGAGATACAGAGGTGGTACATGATGACATGATGATTGATGATGATGGATGGATTGACAGGTGGAATTCTCCCTAGTTGAGAGGGAGTGTTAAAATTGGAAACTAGGGCCAAATTTCACCTTGGGACAACTCATTTGATGGAGATGATGATTGAATTAAATTCCTTTTTTCGAGATGACCAAAATTGATATAAAGATCATTCAATTTGGACAAGGACAAGTGTGTTTTTGAATTTATGCCCACACATGTGCAAATTGTTCAGGTCGGTCACATCATCATGTAGGCTCATGAAGCCGAATAGACGTGACTCTTCACCCTCAATGACTTGTATAAATACAAGTGCCCTTTGACCTCTTTTGGTATCATCATCACACACATTTCTTCTCTCTCCTCTCATTGGTTCGTACAACTATTGGGCATATCTTCTCTCTCACACGTGTGGCAGAAGGACGATTTTTTTGGGAAAATTGTAGGGCCGTATTTCATGACTGTTGCAGGAGTTTGACCAATGTTGACTAAGCAATTTGACTCATCTTCTGACTACAATTTTTATGAGAAAAATTTGTTTTTGGCAGGCCGTACAATTTGGCACAGGAATCGAGAATCTCTAGGCACTTTGACAGCAGGGATGATTGCAAGGTTGACCGTAGAGTTGAACAAGTTTGACCGAAGTTTTCAGGACTGTGTTGGTTTGACTTTCACCACCTTATCAGGCCGAACTTGACTGGGTATGACCGAGCTCCAAAAAGGAAGATTTTCTACTGTGTTGACCATCTTTGACTTTTTGGTTAGGGCTGAATTTCATTGCAGTTGATTGCATATTTGACAAGGTTGTTTTGACTTTGATTTGGCAAGTCAACTTTGAATTTTTGTACTCTCTCTGTTTAAAATTTGACATAATATTAAAAAGATTTGATCAAAGGGTTTTCCCCACATTGGGATTTTTCGATGGCATCCGCCAAATCTGGTGTCTTGTTGTCTTGCCTTGTCTTATGCATTTTATTTTATGTTCTATCTACAATTATTGTCAATGTGATTGCTATTGCCAATCTAAATTGTCATTGAGCTTAAGAAACATTGAAGTAATTGTGCTAAGCATAGAAGATACCATTGTTAAACTAAATTTAACAGAAACCCGCGTCTCGCCAATTTTTTTTGCTAATAACAATTAAAAGCATAAAAGATTACAAAAATTACAAATTTTAATATAATTAAAAAAATGAAAATAAAAACTAAGGGATAAATTAAAACTTCAAAACATAATCATTCACATTTCTTATTCATTTCTCGTTAACCATACGATTTTAACTTGCCGTCAGACATTTTCCTACTACTGCCGCTCAACATTTTACCTCGACAGTTGAGATTATCCTGCTGCCGCTACTCGACGTTTTCCATTTGCAATTTGTTGTGATTCAGATTTACCATCTATCGAGGGCCTGCGACATTTGGAGCTACGATTTTCATTTTGTTACTTGGAGTTGCTGGATTGGAACTGCGATTTTCATTTTATGACTTGGAGCCACCGGATTGGAGCTGCGATTTATTATTTAGTACTTTTTGAAAAATTTACTAGTATTTCACTGCTTTCTATGTTTACTTTTAGTTTAGTATTCTATGGCTATTTTGGACTCAAGAATAATGTCATTGTCATACGATGAATTTACTTTCTATGTGCATTCTGTAATTTTAATTGTCAAATGATTAATTTAATTTAGATGTACCTTGCATAATATTAATGCCCATTGCCAAATGATGAATTTAGATGGAACATTGCATAATGTCAAATTATGGATTCGATTTAGTAATTTACTTTTATATTTACAATTTTACATTGATGATTGCAGAAATGTCAAATGATAATTATGATTCTTGATAGTATAATACGAAATGATGATCATATTTAGATCTACATTTCATAATTATGAAGATTTACTATTTACTTAGTTATTGACATATTGTTGGGATTTTTTTATTTTTTTTATATATTAAATTTTTATTTTTCTGACACCCCCCGTTTCCCCGAAATATCCCTAAATTTTGGGGTTGATTATATACACCCCACTTGTGCATATCCTCGCTCATGCGTTTCCTGTTCCGGAAGCTCAGTGGAACATTGGCTTTGATGAGGAGATGCACCTTTTCACTGTTGGACATTGAATTTTGGGGTATTTTTAACCCTATTTTGAGATGGTGTCACCCTTGGTGTTTATTTTTCTTAGGGCTATAGTGTTCTTTGTTATAGATAACTGCATTTTAAACTTTTTCATCATTTACATATGCATTCACCCCATTACATCATAACATCATTAGCAATTATGTAGAAAGCACAATAACATCAATATAACAACGGAACACAAAAGAACAATAGAAGAAAAGCATGCAGAATAGAGACACTAGGAGTTAGGTCAAAGACCAGGGCAAAACCCCACAAAGGGGGAAAACCCAACCAAATTCTTCTTCTATTAGATATTAATCAATTGTTCAGCTGAGATACAAAGTACATCCATAATGAGATACACCATTCATATCAATAGAGATAAGGGACACCTTCATCATAGGAGCAAGATCACTGTCCAAAGCCACTGCCATCATATAAGGGGAAGGTCCCTGCCACTTGTCACTTGTATCATAAGAGATTTCTGCACTATGTACTGTAGAAGTACACATCATCCATCAAAGGTTAAGTATCACAATGGTTTACTGCTATCAAAAGATGAATTCGAGACACTTCCATATGTAGCTTAAGAGCAAGAACACAGTCATAGGTAAGATCACTGTTATATGGAATCTGGATCACTAACACAGTCACAAATATCACAAGGATAGGTTATTGTCTCATGAATTATGGACATAGTCATTTTTATCAAAACATCAAGGTAACAACTATCAAAGTTAATGCCATCATGAATACTGCCAAGCCTAGGGTTGCTGAACCATAAAGTCACTGTCACATAATATGTCACGCAGAATGGTAAGTAGTCATATAAGATCCTCAAATATAAGCCCAGAAATTACCATACCAAATGTGATCCATAGCCACAAAGTAATGCGAGTTCATTGCAGAGAAATGCGAGCCCATTGCAGAGGAAGGCAGGCTATAGTAACGATCTTCAGAAATTAACCATTATAAGTCAACATTGTGAGTCAATGAGCCATCAAAACTAGTTCTATAATTGCAAGTGAAATTCTGTAATTAATAAAGTGCCGGTGAAGTCATAATTTGATTTTGCGAGTGGACCATAGTGATATCGACCTGTTGTGATGAGAACGAGCTCCACAGATAATAAAAGGTGCGAATCACTATTGACCGAGCCACTTAGAAAGCATACATATCATTGAGTTGTTGGACATTGGGTTCAACGCTCCCCATGTGTTTCGTGACATGGACTAACTGCCTCTCGTGGATCTTAACTCTAGTAATTGTAGCGGAGACTAATTCTTGCGGGTTTTGGTCTAACGACAATCGTGATTCCAACAAGTGGTATTAGAGTGACAGGTCTCGAGTTCGAAACTCACCCGACTCGCGTTGGGGGAGATTGTTGGACATTGGGTTCAACTCTCCCCATGTGTTTCGCGACATGGACTAACCGCCTCTCGTGGATCCTAACTCTGGCGATTGTAGAGGAGACTAATGCCTGCGGGTTTTGGTCTAACAGAAATCGTGATTCCAACATGAGTCACATGTGTCATCGATCCAATAAGTAAGTCGAATCGTTGAGCCAATGTATATGACAAATCATAGAGACAAGGAAAATTACCAAGTCGCTAAATACTTCGGTCATAGCGAGCCACAATATATGTCACACTTCAGTTATAGCGAGCCACTATATCTGAGTAACTGAATCACATAAAAATATACCTGAACTGCTGAGACGTAGAGCGATGACATAAAGTCAAGAAATGCCACAGATATATACACATGGTTTTCAAAAGAAAAGCAAGACACTGTGTTGCGGGCCTTAGAGCAGATTACCGTGGTGCGAGCCTCAGAGCAGATTACAATAGTGCGGGCCTCTACAGACAATCGAACCTTACAACAAAAACTACTTGCCACACTGTGATATGCGAACCATACATTAAACAAGCCTCAGATAAAGTCTACGAACCATTCAATCATTCAATGATATGTCAATGAGTCTACAAGGCTTAATATATATATATATATATATATATATTTATTTATTTATTGATGGGGTCTCCCTTTTGAAGATGACTTAATTTTTTTGGAGGGAAACATGAATCTTGAACTTGCTCGATAATATTTAAATATGAGTTCCCTTCTAAATAAATGCTTGCCCATGTATATTAAAACCAAATCAATTTAATAATTAATTTCATCCAAATCAAATTCTTCTTAGGGACGAATGGGCTTCATTTGGGCCTAGGGTTTCCCTTTGGGGAAATTCATCCCGAAGCTGCCCAATTTTCACACTTGAAGGTGCTTTTACTCACATGTGTGGGTTAATTTGAGGACGATTTTCATGTTTTATCATTGAGGGCTATTTTGGGATTTGGCTTGATGACCCATCCAACTTTTACCATAGATTTTGTGTTTTTGAGGGCATTTAGCCTAACTTGAGTAAAATCACTTGGTTAATGTAGTATACATAGGGGAGCGACATACTCATTTGGATCATTGTCACACTCGGAGATTTTTCATATATTTTTTTAGCCTCTTTTCTCTACTTGACCATGGAGCACTAGTTGTGAGTGATTTCTCCTGAAGACCTCTGTGATGTGGGTTAGTCTCTTTTCATGGATAGTTATGGTGAATCTTGGATGAATGCATGGTGAAGTATGTAGGTTTACTTGTGTTATCCTGGTTTCATGTTTTATTGGATGGATGATTCATGTATCAAGCTAGTTAGGATGGTATTTGTTTCATGATTCTTGTTAAACTAACCTTTCTTCCAAGAATTTAAGTAGCATGTTAGCTTTTTCCCATAGCTCATCTTGAAAATTGAGAATCTTGATCTTAAACCCTAGGGTATGTAGTTTTACTTGCTTTAGTTTTTTAAGATTTTGTTTCTACTCTAAGGAAACCCTAGAATAGTTTGTTCTTAGATTCCATTAGCTTTAGATTGAGAAGGCACTAGTCATCTCTCTTGTGGCACTCATATTTTATCGTAATTTTTTATTTTAGGGTAGATTAGGGTTCATTACATCAAAATAATATTTTCAGCATTTATTGACCTTAAAGTGAGTGACCTAGGGTTAGGAATTTGTTTTAAGGATATTAGATAAGTAAAATTTACATTTCATGTGTAATTTCCAGCCACTAATTAGGGATGACATCTAGGGCTTAGTTGCTGTTATATGCGATTTTATTTGTGGAGATTTGCTATTATATGCGATTTTATTTTTGGAGAAACTAAGAGGTTGATTTCAATATTATGTCACAATCAGAAACTAAGACGTTGCCTTCAATATTAAGTAACATTGTGACACGAAGAGGTTGAGTTCAATATTATCTAACAAAATTAAACAACAGTTAGGATTCGTGTGATACTCATTCTTCATCAAATCAATTTGTGGTACACAACAGCCATGTTTTTAATGGAGAGAGAGAGAGAAGACGTAGAGGCATAGATCCTTCCAATTAAAATTCCAGATATACCAACATCTCTAGACTGGAACAATTTGTTAGTCCTCACCTTATTTCATCTCAATTTGTCCTTGTTATGTGTAGTTTTACTAGGCACAGACCTCGGATTTTGGGGGTATACATCAAAAGTAGATCCTTACAAGGACCCCCCTCCATCATTCTTTATCTATTTTTCCTATCTATCAAAGGCCTTTGAATTAAATTGGTTCATGAAGTATGCAACAGGCATTTCAATCTCAAAACATATGACAAAGAGGTACAAATAGGACTGCTTTCCCTTTTTCCCCTAGCAAATTCCTTTCGTGAAATTAGTTGTAGCTTGATGTGTGTATGTTGTCTTCTTATACATGCATGTGTTGGAATATTGAAAATTCCAGAATAAAAATGGAGAGAGTAAACTCCCCTCTTCAACACAGAGAAATTAATAAAATTTCTTGACAGGAGACAGAGTTTCAACTCTGAAAACAAACTTCTATTTCTTAAAAAAAACTGTTACAAATTCTTCCTCTAACAGAGGGATTCAAAATAGTGACTGCTGCTAACATAGTGCACACCAAAAGACTTCACTGTCTCACACAAAACAACACTCTGTCTCTGTGTGTAATAACAAAACTACACTGCTGTGTATTCTTCCTGCACTGCTGTGCAAAACAAAACAATTACATACGTTACACAGGCTCTCGGGCCTTTTTGGCTTTTATATATATCGCGTATAATAAAAAAATTACAAAAACTATATAAACTTAAAAACTTAACAAATCTATTTAAAAGACTGTTGGGGCCCACTTCAATGTGCTTTGAATGCGTGATTTAAACTTGATCTATAAATCCATCGGGTTCGCGACTAAAAACTAAAATACACGACCAAATAAAAACTCTGATGCCGATTGACATAACGAACGCGATGGCCCATATTTAAATCCGCTATAGAACATGGCGTCGGGTCCGGAACTTCAATAGAAAAAATGAGCAATATGAAAAGTTTCGATTGCGATTTGCAAACCGGACGCGATGTAACAAAATAAACTACGCCATAATAAAACATATCGGGTCCGGATCATAACAATTTCAAACAGCCCAACTTAAAACTGTGATTGCGATTGGATCGCATCGCAACATCGCAATTGACCTATAGTATGGGCGGAGGGCGATTTAATATATTGCGATTGCGATTGGCCCACGGATGCAATGACCAAAAATTAAATCCGCTGTAAAAAATGGATCAGGTCCGCCCATGGTTAATGTAGTCGGGCCGTAAAACAAACGACTTGCGATTCAAAAACTTGCGATTGTATGAATGACTGCCGCCTGGTCTTGTGGGACCAGTGGACCTCGGCTATGGTGGAGGGCGATTTAACGTGGTTTGCTGTGTATTTTGATTGTGATGTGTGCATCGCATCGGGCCGTAAAAAAAGGTTGTGGTGTATTATATGGAAAACGTTCCGCTTGCGGAACTTGACACATCAACAAGACATTGTTCCTCCTGGGGACCACAGGGGTTAAAAAAAATGCCCACGTACATATAAAATATCTATTTGACTGTAACAAAAAATAAAAGTACTCTGTTTTGCCAAAAACAGAGACTGTCTCGAACAGTTTAAAAGACTTTATTTTTCAAAATAAGCAGACTGTGTCGATCAAAACAAATCTGAACTGACTGTTCAGAAAATTTAGAAAGCGGCTGGGAGTACATAAACTTGGAGAAGAAAATAGAAAGCGGCTCTACACAGCCACTGTTGAAAGTAACATTTCAACACTCCCCCTTACTTTCAACCGCTGGGTTATCAGTCATACCCAGGCATTTTCTCAAAAATTTGAAACTCTTCTGTCCCAATGGCTTGGTCAGATTGTCTGCAAACTTCTCCTGAGTTCTGCAGTGTTCCAAAATAATTTCACCATTGTTTACCAATTCTCTGATGTAATGAAATTTTGTGTCAATGTGTTTCGTCCTCTTGTGAAACACAGAATTCTTAGATAATGCAATAGCTGAGCTATTGTCACAAAAAATCATTGTTCCCTTTGCCTGCTCTTGGAACAAACTTCTTAGCATCCTCTTCATCCAAATTGCTTGACACGCTGCTGCTATAGCTGCCACATATTCAACCTCTGCTGTAGACAATGCTACAATAGGATGTTTTTTAGAAGCCCATGAAATGGCTCCTAAACCCATGTGAAAAACATAACCGGAAGTGCTATTCCGATCATCTACACTTCCATCCCAATCACTGTCAGTGTATCCAACTAAATCTGAACATTCTGAAGCAGTATATAAAATCCCATACCTTTTGGTACCTTTAACATACCTCAGAATTCTCTTCGCTGCTTGCCAGTGTGCATCCTTTGGCTTCTCCATGAATCTGGAAATTAAACTAACAACATGCATTATGTCTGGCCTAGTTGCAGTCAAATACATGAGGTTTCCAACTATGCTCTTGTACAAGCTAGGATCAAAATCCTTGTTGTTGTCCTCTCTGCTGAGTTTTAATCCCATCACTGTGGGAGTGATTGCTGCTTTTCTTTCCTATATATTAAATCTTTCAAGAACTTCATTAACATATTTTTCCTGCAAGATAAAAATCCCATTTTCATCTTGTTTTACTTCTATTCCTAAGAAGTATCTCAACAAACCCATGTCAGTCATTTCAAATTCTTCTTTCATGACTGTTTTAAAATTTTCAATAAGGTAATCATCATTACCTGTGAAAATAACATCATCAACATATAAAACTACAATCAACATTTTACCGTCTTTTTCTTTGATGTAGAGGGTGGGTTCTCCCTCACACTTTTCAAATCCATTTTCCAGTAGATAGGAGTCTATTCTATTGTACCACGCTCTTGGCACTTGCTTCAGCCCATAAAGAGATTTCTTCAACTTTCACACTTTGTGCTCTTGGCCTTTCTTTTCATAGCCGAGAGGTTGTTCAATGTAAACCTCTTCCATTAACACTCCATTTAGGAATGCTGACTTCACATCCATTTGGTAAACTTTCCACTTGTTTTGTGCTGCTATGGACAACGCTGCTCTTATGGTTTCCATTCTTGCAACCGGTGCGAAAGTTTCCTCATAATCTATCCCATGCTTCTGCTTATAACCTTTGACAAAAAGTATTGCCTTGTGTCTCTCTATTTTTCCTTCAGCATTACTCTTGGTATTGTAGACCCATTTAACTCCAATGACATCTTTACCTTTTGGGAGTTCAACTAAATCCCATGTCTTGTTTCTTTCTATGGCATTTATCTCCTCATCCATAGCTTCTATCCATTTCTTATCCTTGTTAGCTTCTTCGAAATGAACATAATCATGAACATGACAATATAAAGAAAACAAAGAATTGATACCTTCATTTGCTGTCTCTTGTGCATAAATTTCATTCAAATTTCTAAACTTCTTACCTCTTTCATTAGGTGTACAAATGCCTGAGGAAGCACTTGAATTTCCTCCTTGTGGTGTGCTTGGAGAAGCACTTTCATTTCTCCTCAAGGGTGTGCTTTGCTGCTCTTGTGTTGGTGCTGCTATTTGGGGATGTATTTTAGCCAATTCATCATCATTTTCATCATGAGATAAACAGTGTTTAACATTCACTGTTTTCTCTATGCTTCCATCCCAAGCTTCTTCTTCAATGAACTGAACATCTCTGCTCACAATAAACTTCTTGGTGGATGGGTTGTATAACCTGTAGGCCTTGGATTCCTCACTGTATCCAATGAAAACACATTTCTCCCCCTTGCTGTCCAACTTCTTCCTTAGCTGATCCAGAATGTGTGCATAAGCCACACATCCAAAAACCTTCATATGTGTGACACTTTGCTTTGTGCCACTCCATGCCTCTTCCGGCACTTTGTTCATAACTGATTTTGTAGGGCACCTATTCAAAATGTACGCTACACAATGTAAAGCTTCAGCCCAATAATCATTAGGCAAATTCTTTGCCTTTAACATACTCCTTACCATGTCCATTATGGTTCTATTCTTCCTTTCGGCTGCTCCATTTTGCTGCGGATTATATCTTGTTGTAAACTGCTTATGAATACCATTTTCTCTACAAAAACGTAGAAAAACTTTAGAGATATACTCACCTCCTCTATCAATCCTTAGGAATTTGATGTGCAACCCACTTTGGTTCTCAACAAGTGCTTTGAAATTGCAGAACCTTTCAAACACTTCACTTTTTTTTTTCAAAAAGTAAACCCAAGTTTTTCTTGTAAAATCATCTATGAATGTTAACATGTAGTGGCTGCTAGCAAGCGATGGAGTTTGCATCGGTCCACACAAATCTGAGTGGACAATCTCTAAGGGTGCTTTTGCCCTTATGCTTTTCCCGGAAGGAAAACTTTCTCTATGTTGTTTCCCCAAGATACAACCTTCACAAAGGCTGTCCAACTTCTCTATCAATGGTAAACCTCTTACCATTCCATTTTTGTTCAACAGATTAAGACCTCCAAAGTTGAGATGTCCAAATCTCAAGTGCCACAACCAATTGTCATCTTTTGGTTCGCTTTGGAAAGCCTCTTTTTCCACTGCTGCTATCTCTTCTTCATTTTTCAGATCTGCTCTCATTCTAAGAGGGAACATTCTGTTCCTTGTCATCTTCACTTCAACAATACATTGTTTGCTGGGTGGTTTGTCCATGATGGTACAAACATCATCCTCAAAAAATACATTATACCCCTTTTGAACAAGGTGTCCAATAATTAAGAGGTTACACTTCATTCCTGGAACATAATAGACATCTGCTATGGATTTCTTTACACCTTTCTTTGTTAAAACATATACATTTCCTTTTCCCATAACAGAAAATTTGCTATCAGTTCCTAGTGTGACTTGTGACTTCACTCTCTCATCTAGCATAGAAAACATTGCTATGTTTCCTGTCATATGGTTACTGCAACCGGAGTCTAGAAACCATAAATCCTCACTTTTTTCTTCAGCCATATTACAAGCTAAAAATAGATTATCTTGGCTGATATTTTCTCTAGTGAAATTTGCACTAGTTCTACATCCCATATCATGTTGCTTCTTTCTACATTCATTAGCATAATGACCATATTTTTTACAATAGTGACATTGGACATTGGACTTATCATACCTCTGTCCTTGAGCATTCTACTGACCACTTTGTTCGCTGCTGCCTTGGCCTTGATGCTGATTTGGATTGCTGCCCCTTCCTTGAGCATTTGCTAGACTGTTCCTTCCACCTCTGTTCTGGCTTCTGCCTCTTCCTCTCTTGTTTCCTCTGCCTTGCCCTCTTCCTCTTCCGAAAGACATTTGGGTCTTAAAGGCATGCTCCAGAGATGAGTTTTCACTCCTACCCAATCTCTGCTCATGAGTCATCAGTGATGCATGTAGCTCATCCACTGTGAACTTTGTGAGATCCTTAGTCTCCTCTATGGTGGTGAAAATCACATCGAATCTTGAGGGTAGACTCCTCAAGAGTTTTTCCACAATCCTCTTGTCTTCAAGAGTCTCTCCATGAGATCTTATTTGTGTGACCATTCCAATCACATGAGTGAAGAATGAGTCAATAGTATCTGACTCTTTCATACAGAGAGTTTCAAAGTCTCTCCTTAGCAACTGAAGTTTTGTTGTCTTCACTTTTTCCATGTCTTGATAGGCTGTCTTGAGAGTTTCCCATGCTTCTTTGGATTTCTTGGCTGCTGCTATCCTAGGAAACACACTCTCATGCACTGCTTGATACAATAAGAAGAGAGCCTTAGAGTCTTTCTTCCTAATGCTTTTCAGCAACTATTTCTCTTCTTGAGTTAAATCTTCAAACTCTTCTTCATTTGCTGGCTCTACAAAGCCATCCTCAACAAATTCCCATAAGTCTTTGGAGACAAATAAAGCTCTCATAGTTATTGACCAGTGATGTAGGAGCATAAAGGCCATTTTTCATTTGTAAATATGTAATAAAGGGGGGTGTGACATTTTTATTATTTTAATAATTAATTTGTTATTTTTAATAAAATAGGAAATAAATTATATAAGTGAGGATTTTGTAAATATTCTTTTATTAATTAAAAGGATATGAGAGAAATAGATTAGGAGAAAAATTAGAGAGTAGCAATTCTATGTATGGGACTTTGTTGAGTCCACACCTAAAATATAGATTTACTTGAGGATTAGGTGGAGAGATTTTTGGAGTGAATTAAATGCATTATTTATGTATAAATATGAGTGGTTTTTGTGAGGAAAATACACTTGAATAGTTGAAGAGTTGTGAGTAGTGAGAGGGTTTCTACTTGAGAGCCTTCAGGCGATTGTAAAGGGCCATAGATCTCGAATATCTGGCCAAATCAAGAGTTTGTAAGCAATTTTATTTGTTTCAAATTATATATATTGGTTGATTGGGATTATATATATTGGTTGTTTCTTGTTAGATTCTGAAACTGGGAGTTGAATTATGCGCATTTGAATTGGATGTGTTTATGAATTCAAAGACAATTGAATGAATCAAATTTTGTATGGGATTGACAGTTCGATTTGAATAATCGATGCCAATTTTGTAAAAAAACACAATACAAAACTAAATGAATGTGAATGCGCTAAGGTTTCAATCTCATAACAGTCTATAAACATTGATCTGTTGATGAGTTCATAGAAGATGAAGGAACAATTTTAAAGGTTCGATTTTTGTGTATAAAGTTCCCCACAACGAATTGACCGTTTACAATTGTATAGAAGAAACACAGTCAATTTATTCTTGGCCTGGCAAAAAGAGTTACAATCTGGCAAGTCGTGAATTGAAGCATTGGAAAGAGGCGCAATTCTTGTTTTTAACTCTGGAAATATATATGCTATGGAAATCATTACATAAAGGGTTATTGAAATTCGATTTGAAGAAATCAATATTGAATCTGGTTTTTACACGAATTACTGATGTCTGAGGGACGCAGTAAGCTAATTTCTGAACTTTGAAGATGTACTGAATTATATGTTGCTGGAATCGATTCCTTTAGTGGCATCGATTGAGGAATTCTATTCGATTACAAATGCTGTTGATGAATTAATTCAATTAAAGTCGATTTCAGAAGAGAAAGAGCCAGAGAGCGGAAATGAAGATGATCCAAAGGTCGATTTCCAAGAGGGCGCAAAATTATGGAGTTAGAGTAATCGAATTATGAATGAAGTATTGTATGCGGCTAATCTGTATTAGTTGAAGTCTAAATGAATGTTGTGATCGGTTTATTTGAAACAGGTTGATTCCATGTTCAAGGCAATTGTATAATTGTTTAATTGTAGAGATTTCAGTTGCAAAGAAGTTCTATCGTCGGATCAATGAGGCGTTCATGGAGTGAATCGATCGACTGTGGAGGTGCGTATGAAGGGTAAGTTGTAGAAGAAATAAAACTCCGAATTAATGAACAGTGGAAGGTCAGTTTGATGCTGAGATTCAATTGCGTTACAAAATTTATGTAGTGACTCAGTTTATGTTGTACGCTGGAAGTGTTCATAAAACTATGGGTCAAATGATATTTGAATAATAGCATTGCATATAATATTGTTGATATGCATTGATGTGATTAAAGGAAACTGGCGTATTAATGGTGAAATTTAGGAATGGTGGCATTTAAGTTCAATGCGTGAAGATCGGTTAATGTTGGAATGCGTAAATTCCATATACATTGATTTGATTAGTCAATGTCAAGCTTGATTACAAAGGAAAAGGGGCATTGTAAATAATAAAACCAACCAAGATTTATTAATGTGAATTTAAATCTTAGGCAAGTTTGGGTTGTATTCAAGTTTGGGTTGACTGCACGAAAAATGATTTGAAACATGGGTTTCCTGAACCATAGAAATTTGTGAACAAGATATTTGAAGAGCTTCTGCGAATTTAAGTTGTTAAATTTGCCAGACATTGAGGTTTTAATTTGGGCAAATGTTGAGATGCATCATTTTCATGGTAGTAAAGATTCTGGGTATTGCAGGCTAGATGCATCAATTTTGGTATCAAAGCTTGGCTCTGTTGAAATTGATGTTTGTTTTTCTGAATGAAGTGCAGGAAGGTTGTGTTGAGAACTGAAGAGTGTTTTATTTGAATGTATTCTAAATCTGATATGTAGCAGTACACAATAGCAGCAAACATGATTGCCGAAATGAATGAAGAATCGTACAGATAAAGCCAAAATATTGGAAGAAATGATCAGATTCTAAAATCCGATTGACAGTAGTTGAATATCGAGAAATTGTGCAGAGGAAGCATAAAGATTTGCTGAAAGAGATTTGCAGGAATGGTGAGATTCTGAAGGTAATTGAAGGTATTCAGTTTTGTCTAATGATTAGCAGATATGAAATGAATGAAATTTCATAGTAAGATTGCAGTAGTTAAGCTGTAAGATGGATGTTTGTAAGTTTTGGAAGTAACAGAGTTTGAAGACATAGCTGAAAGCTAGTGGGAAGGACAGTCCATTCAAAAGTGCAGGTGAATGGAAGGACAAGATCAGACCGAGATCTTGAAGGTAAGATGATATGATTTTATTTGGATTTGAAGATTAAAACATTGTAGTCTTTGCATTGAAGAAAAAGTATTATTGCAACTCCCAAAAGGCAATTCCATAGAAGATGAGGTTAAATTGCTAACATATAAAGGAAGCTGGTGAAAGTTTCTAAGTGAAAACATAAATGTGGCAGAACCCTTAGAGATTGGATAAGGATGACAGTTGCATTCTTTGAAGATGCAGATGAGTTGAAGCCAGAAAGAGCAAAGAGAAGTGCTCAAAGGAGGTTCCAGAGATAGAGAACCAATTGCTTGCCAAAAGACTGAGTGAGGAGAGCTTAGTGAGGTAAGTGGCGGCAGGACAGGACTTGTTGTTGTAGAGGCTTTAGCGCAACTCATAGTAAAGTGAGTGAGGAACTCATAGAGATGGAGAGGATGATGACTAGTGACAGTAATAACAGAGGTTCTGAAAGAGACCACAGCAGAGGACAAAAGGAGAAGGATGTTAAGGCAAATGGCATACAGAGACAGTTAAGCAAAGAGGAATATGAGCGGGAGAAGGCTGAGATAGTAGTTTAGCTTGAGGTGTTAATGGAGATGTTGCAAAGAAATGAAGTAGACCAGAAGCATGGTTATGTCATGAGAAAGAAGGTGAAGTGGCAGAGGCTAAAAGAGAAGAGGAATCATCAGGTGAATATGCAGTTGATGAAGGAACTAAGGGAACTTAAACAGGTTATAAATGCCAAACAGAGGATAGAGAAGCTCGAAAGAATTGAGCTACAACAAAAGGAAGATGTTGAAGTTTCGATATGTGAACCAGAAAGTGGACCATTACTTTTTGAAAGTGATGAAGAGCTAGAGGAGTTGAATCATATGAATGATTCGAAGCAGCTGGAAGACTTGATGAATGAAGCATTAAATAAGACCGTAGGGTCTTGTGATTTTAAAACTAATGATTTGTGTATGATTGCAAGTTTGGAAGAAGATAGACAGTCTTTTAAAACTTTCAAAGATGTGAAAGAGTACCTTCTAGAAGATGAAAGTTTTGAAGCAGAATATGATAAAGAGGTTGGGAAAGAATCATTTCACTACAATGGACAAATACTGGAAGACATCATTGAAATAGATGATGAGAAAGGGAGACTAGCTGACGGTCTCAAAAGTTCTTTGAGTTTGGATCAGCATACTGATATGCTAACAGAAAAAGAGAAATCAATGCAACATACTGAAGTGTTGCTAAAGGGAAAAGAGGTACACAAGCCTTATATTTTTTATTATAATGATTGTCTTATAATTGAAGATGTTGTTGCAGACGCTGGAACATATTTGGCACAAGTGGATAGCAAAATGGAAGAAGGAGAGGAAGAACATCTACTGAAGGATGTTAAGGAGAGACTACTGAAGAAGGATGACAAAATAGTTGTCATAAATAATAATCAAGAAGAAGTTGACAGATTCAGAAAACAAAGGCATTAATTTGTTCTAAAAAACAATGTAGCAGCAGCAGAAAAGGTGCAAAACAACAGTAAGGGTGGAAAGGAAGCGATCAAAACAAGTGAAGAACAAGCAAGAATGAGAGTTCAACAATCAAGAGATGGAAACAATCAGCAGACAGAGGATATACTGCACAGACAAATTGAGTTGATAAGGAGGTTAATGATGAAAATGTCTCAGAGAAAGACAGTAGCAAGAAAGAAAAGGAGCGACAACAAGAGAAAGACAGCAAAAGATTGCGAGAGCACATCCAGTGGGGCAATGCAACATAAAGTGTGGAAACCTGGAGAAGAACAACAGACAGAAGCAGCGACAAGTGGGAAATTGCAGCACAAGATATGGGATCCAGGCATACACAGATCCGAACACATGATCAGGCAATCATGTTTAATTTCAACCTTGGGAGTCTGATGCAGGAGCATCAAGGCCATTTTTCATTTGTAAATATGTAATAAAGGGGGGTGTAACATTTTTATTATTTTATTAATTAATTTGTTATTTTTAATAAAATAGGAGATAAATTATATAAGTGAGGATTTTGTAAATATTATTTTATTAATTAAAAGGATATGAGAGAAATAGATTAGGAGCAAAATTAGAGAGTAGAAATTCTATGTATGGGACTTTGTTGAGTCCACACCTAAAATATAGATTTAGTTGAGGATTAGGTGGAGAGATTTTTGGAGTGAATTAAATGCATTATTTATGTATAAATATGAGTGGTTTTTGTGAGGAAAATACACTTGAATAGTTGAAGAGTTGTGAGTAGTGAGAGGGTTTCTACTTGAGAGCCTTCGGGGGATTGTAAAGGGCCATAGATCTCGAATATCTGGCCAAATCAAGAGTTTGTAAGTAATTTTGTTTGTTTCAGATTATATATATTGGTTGATTGGGATTATATATATTGGTTGTTTCTTGTTAGATTCTGAAACTGGGAGTTGAATTATGCACATTTGAATTGGATGTGTTTATGAATTCAAAGACAATTGAATGAATTAAATTTTGTATGGGATTGACAGTTCGATTTGAATAATCGATGCCAATTTTGTAAAAAAACACAATAAAAAACTAAATGAATGTGAATGCGCTAAGGTTTCAATGTCATAACAGTATATAAACATTGATCTGTTGATGAGTTCATAGCAGATGGAGGAACAGTTTTAAAGGTTAGATTTTTGTGTATAAAGTTTCCCACAGCGAATTGACCGTTTACAATTGTATAGAAGAAACACAATCAATTTATTCTTGGCCTGGCAAAAAGAGTTACAATTTGGCAAGTCGTGAATTGAAGCATTGGAAAGAGGCGCAATTCTTGTTTTTAACTCTGGAAATATATATGCTATGGAAATCGTTACATAAAGGGTTATTGAAATTCGATTTGAAGAAATCAATATAGAATCTGGTTTTTACACGAATTACTGATGTCTGAGGGACGCAGCAAGCTAATTTCTGAACTTTGAAGATGTACTGAATTATATGTTGCTAGAATCGATTCCTTTAGTGGCATCGATTGAGGAATTCTGTTCGATTACAAATGTTGTTGATGAATTAATTCAATTAAAGTAGATTTCAGCAGAGAAAGAGCCAGAGAGCGGAAATGAAGATGATCCAAAGGTCGATTTCCAAGAGGGCGCAAAATTATGGAGTTAGAGTAATCGAATTATGAATGAAGTATTGTATGCGGCTAATCTGTATTAGTCAAAGTCTAAATGAATGTTGTGATCGGTTGATTTGAAACATGTTGATTCCATGTTCAAGGCAATTGTATAATTTTTTAATTGCAGAGATTTCAGTTGCAAAGAAGTTCTATCGTCGGATCAATGAGGTGTTCATGGAGTGAATCGATTGACTGTGGAAGTGCGTATGAAGGGTAAGTTGTGGAAGAAATAAAACTCCGAATTAATGAACAGTGGAAGGTCAGTTTGATGCTGAGATTCAATTGTGTTACAAAATTTATGCACTGACTCAGTTTAGAAACCATAAATCCTCACTTTTTTCTTCAGCCATATTACAAGCTAAAAATAGATTATCTTGGCTGATATTCTCTAGTGAAATTTGCACTAGTTCTACTTCCCATATCATGTTGCTTCTTTCTACATTCATTAGCATAATGACCATATTTTTTACAATAGTGACATTGGACATTGGACTTATCATACCTCTGTCCTTGAGCATTCTACTGACCACTTTTCTGGCTGCTGCCTTGGCCTTGATGCTGATTTGGATTGCTGCCCCTTCCTTGAGCATTTGCTAGACTGTTCCTTCCACCTCTGTTCTGGCTTCTGCCTCTTCCTCTCTTGTTTCCTCTGCCTTGCCCTCTTCCTCTTCCGAAATACATTTGGGTCTTAAAGGCATGATCCAGAGATGAGTTTTCACTCCTACCCAATCTCTGCTCATGAGTCATCAGTGATGCATGTAGCTCATCCACTGTGAACTTTGTGAGATCCTTAGTCTCCTCTATGGTGGTGAAAATCACATCGAATCTTGAGGGTAGACTCCTCAAGATTTTTTCCACAATCCTCTTATCTTCAAGAGTCTCTCCATGAGATCTTATTTGTGTGACCATTCCAATCACATGAGTGAAGAATGAGTCAATAGTATCTGACTCTTTCATACAGAGAGTTTCAAAGTCTCTCCTTAGCAACTGAAGTTTTGTTGTCTTCACTTTTTCCATGCCTTGATAGGCTGTCTTGAGAGTTTCCCATGCTTCTTTGGATTTCTTGGTTGCTGCTATCCTAGGAAACACACTCTCATGCACTGCTTGATACAATAAGAAGAGAGCCTTAGAGTCTTTCTTCCTAATGCTTTTCAGCAACTCTTTCTCTTCTTGAGTTAAATCTTCAAACTCTTCTTCATTTGCTGGCTCTACAAAACCATCCTCAACAAATTCCCATAAGTCTTGGGAGACAAATAAAGCTCTCATAGTTATTGACCAGTGATGCAGGAGCATAAAGGCCATTTTTCATTTGTAAATATGTAATAAAGGAGGGTGTGACATTTTTATTATTTTATTAATTAATTTGTTATTTTTAATAAAATAGGAGATAAATTATATAAGTGAGGATTTTGTAAATATTCTTTTATTAATTAAAAGGATATGAGAGAAATAGATAAGGAGAAAAATTAGAGAGTAGGAATTCTATGTATGGGACTTTGTTAAGTCCACACCTAAAATATAGATTTAGTTGAGGATTAGGTGGATAGATTTTTGGAGTGAATTAAATGCATTATTTTTGTATAAATATGAGTGGTTTTTGTGAGGAAAATACACTTGAATAGTTGAAGAGTTGTGAGTAGTGAGAGGGTTTCTACTTGAGAGCCTTTGGGCGATTGTAAAGGGCCATAGATCTCGAATATCTGGCCAAATCAAGAGTTTGTAAGTAATTTTATTTGTTTCAGATTATATATATTGGTTGATTGGGATTATATATATTGGTTATTTCTTGTTAGATTCTGAAACTGGGAATTGAATTATGCGCATTTGAATTGGATGTGTTTATGAATTCAAAGACAATTGAATGAATTAAATTTTGTATGGGATTGACAGTTCGATTTGAATAATCGATGCCAATTTTGTAAAAAAACACAATACAAAACTAAATGAATGTGAATGCGCTAAGGTTTCAATGTCATAACAGTCTATAAACATTGATCTGTTGATGAGTTCATAGCAGATGGAGGAACAGTTTTAAAGGTTCGATTTTTGTGTATAAAGTTTCCCACAGCGAATTGACCGTTTACAATTGTATAGAAGAAACACAGTCAATTTATTCTTGGCCTGGCAAAAAGAGTTACAATCTGGCAAGTTGTGAATTGAAGCATTGGAAAGAGGCGCAATTCTTGTTTTTAACTCTGGAAATATATATGCTATGGAAATCATTACATAAAGGGTTATTGAAATTCGATTTGAAGAAATCAATATAGAATCTAGTTTTTACACGAATTACTGATGTCTGAGGGACGCAGTAAGCTAATTTCTGAACTTTGAAGATGTACTGAATTATATGTTGCTGGAATCGATTCCTTTAGTGGCATCGATTGAGGAATTCTGTTCGATTACAAATGCTGTTGATGAATTAATTCAATTAAAGTCGATTTCAGAAAAGAAAGAGCCAGAGAGCGGTAATGAAGATGATCCAAAGGTCGATTTCCAAGAGGGCGCAAAATTATGGAGTTAGAGTAATCGAATTATGAATGAAGTATTGTATGCGGCTAATCTGTATTAGTCGAAGTCTAAATGAATGTTGTGATCGGTTGATTTGAAACAGGTTGATTCCATGTTCAAGGCAATTGTATAACTGTTTAATTGCAGAGATTTCAGTTGCAAAGAAGTTCTATCGTCGGATCAATGAGGCGTTCATGGAGTGAATCGATCGACTGTGGAGGTGCGTATGAAGGGTAAGTTGTGGAAGAAATAAAACTCCGAATTAATGAACAGTGGAAGGTCAGTTTGATGCTGAGATTCAATTGTGTTACAAAATTTATGTAGTGACTCAGTTTATGTTGTACGGTGGAAGTGTTCATAAAACTATGGGTCAAATGATATTTGAATAATAGCATTGCATATAATATTGTTGATATGCATTGATGTGATTAAAGGAAACTGGCGTATTAATGGTGAAATTTAGGAATGGTGGCATTTAAGTTCAATGCGTGAAGATCGGTTAATGTTGGAATGTGTAAATTCCATATACATTGATTTGATTAGTCAATGTCAAGCTTGATTAAAAAGGCAAAGGGGCATTATAAATAATAAAACCAACCAAGATTTATTAATGTGAATTTAAATCTTAGGCAAGTTTGGGTTGTATTCAAGTTTCAGTTGACTGCACGAAAAATGATTTGAAACATGGGTTTCCTAAACCATAGAAATTTGTGAACAAGATATTTGAAGAGCTTCTGCGAATTTGCCAGACATTGAGGTTTTAATTTGGGAAAATGTTGAGATGCATCATTTTCATGGTAGTAAAGATTCTGGGTATTGCAGGCTAGCCCTGCATCAACCAGTAGTCATAATTCTTCCCATTAAATATTGGGAGATGGATATTTCCCATACCCATACCAGTGCTAGCTCCAGCCATTCTGCACTCTTAACTATGATTAAAAAAAAAACACTTGACTATGTATTTAAAATAGCTCACTGTTCTGCAACAGTAACAAAATAAACTGTATAGAGAAATACCTTGAATTCTTTTTGGCTGAGTCTTCACACTGCTGGAGAGGCTGCTGCAACAAAGAACTCCTTCCTTCAGCTTCTTTTATCTTCAAAGAGCCTGGACTAGCTCTGATACCATGTTGGAATATTGAAAATTTCAGAATAAAAATGGAGAGAGTAAACTCCCCTCTTCAACACAGAGAAATTAATAAAATTTCTTGATAGGAGACAGAGTTTCAACTCTGAAAACAAACTTCTATTTCTTAAAAAAAAATGTTACAAATTCTTCCTCTAATAGAGGGATTAAAATAGTGACTGTTGCTAACACAGTGCACACCAAAAGACTTCACTGTCTCACACGAAACAACACTCTGTCTCTGTGTGTAATAACAAAACTACACTGCTGTGTATTCTTCCCACACTGCTGTGCAAAAAAAAACAATTAGATACGTTACACAGGCTCTCGAGTCTTTTTGGCTTTTATATATATCGCGTATAATAAAAACATTAAAAAAACTATATAAAACTTAAAAACTTAACAAATATATTTAAAAGACTGTCGGGGCCCAATTCAATGTGCTTTGAACACGCGATTTAAACTTGATCTATAAACCCATCGGGTCCGCGACTAACAACTAAAATACACGACCAAATCAAAACTCTGATGTCGATTGACATAACGGATGCGATCACCCATATTTAAATCCGCCATAGAACATGGCGTCGGGTCCAGAACTTCAATAGAACAAATGAGAAATATGAAAAGTTTCGATTGCGATTTTCAAACCGGACGCGATGTAACAAAATAAACTACGCCATAATAAAACGTATCAGGTCTGGATCATAACAATTTAAAACGACCCAACTTAAAACCGCAATTGCGATTATGCGATCGCGATTGGATCACATCGCAACATCGCAATGGACCTATAGTATGGGCGGAGGGCGATTTAATATATTGCGATTGGGCCACGGATGCAATGACCAAAAATTAAATTCGCTGTAAAAAATGGATCCGGTCCGCCCATGGTTAATGCAATCGGGCCATAAAACAAACGAATTGCGATTCAAAAACTTGCGATTGTGTGAATGACTGCCGCATGGTCTTATGGGACCAACGGACCTCGGCTACGGTGGAGGGCGATTTAACGTGGTTTGTTGTGTATTTTGATTGCGATGTGTGCATCGCATCGAGCCGTAAACAAAGGCTGTGGTGTATTATATGGAAAACGTTCTGCTTGCGGAACTCGACACATCAACAAGACACTGTTCGTCCCGGGGACCACGGGGGTTAAAAAAAAACGCTCGCGTACATATAAAAAATCTGTTTGACTGTAACAAAAAATAAAAGTACTCTGTTTTGCCAAAAACAGAGACTGTCCCAAACAATTTAAAAGACTCTGTTTTTCAAAATAAACAGACTATGTCGATCAAAACAAATCTGAACTGTTTGTTCAACAAATTTAGAAAGTGGTTGGGAGTACATAAACCTGGAGAAGAAAATAGAAAGCGGCTCAGCATAGCCACTATTGAAAGTAACATTTCAACAACATGTTGTTAACTGAAAGGATATTCTTACTAATTTTCTGAGGGATTTCAACAATTTATCCTTAAGACCAAAAATCCTGGAATCGATCAATGTCATAGTATAACATTGACGGAAGAGAAATTCAGAGAAAGATATTAGAGTTCGGACCCTGTAATTTATCAATGACTTAGTATAACGTTGATGGAAGAATAGCAAAAGAAAGATCTAGTCCCGATCCCTGCGATCAATCAATGTCTTAGTATAACATTAATGGAAGAGAAACTTGAGGTGAAGCATATGAAAATTGGTGAGTACTTGCTGAAGGTGGAAGTCATTTAGTTAGGAGGTTTCATTCTTCCTATCTGTAGTGCATTCTCCCTTCCTTTTTGAGGCACATAAAGGTAGGTCAAGACATTATCTTATGTCATTATTTTTGGTATATTTTTCTTCAGAGTTTTGTTTTGTGATTGTAACATTTTGTATTGCTTCGAATTACTGAACTTTTAGGAAAATTAGTTGCTTTACCTTGAATGTGATTTTTGATTTACACATTTTGCATGTTGCCTTTTTCATAAATAGGACCTGTAAATCCTTTATAGTAGAATTTATTGTGTTGGAATAATTGTTGATGAAATTTGACTGCTTTTCTTCTATCCTACGCTAACGCTTCAGCTTGCTTTCCTAGGTTATTAGCAAGGAAGAAAGGAGAACTGTTGCATACCATGAATCTGGACACGCAGTGGCTGGTTGGTTCCTAGAGCATGCGGAGCCTCTTTTGAAGGTTACAGTTGTTCCTCGTGGCACTGCAGCTTTAGGTTTTGCACAGTATGTACCGAATGAAAACCTACTTATGACAAAAGAACAACTGTTTGATATGACATGCATGACTCTTGGAGGGAGAGCTCCAGAGCAAGTAAGGCATTTATTTTTGGCACTTTAATGGGGAAATTCAGTATTTTCTGTCATTATAGTCAGTTGTCTGTTTACTATGCTTTTTTAAGGGCACATTTTTACCTTTTTTCAGTTTGAAAAAGTGTGGTTCTGAAAACGCTGTTTTAACAGGTTTTTCAGGGAAAAATATACCCGGTGCTCAAAATGACCTAGAGAAGGTTACGAAAATGACCTATGCTCAAGTTGCAGTATATGGATTTAGTGAGAAAGTGGGTCTTGTCTCATTTCCTCAGAGAGAAGATGGGTTTGAGACTACAAAACCATACAGTAATCAGACATCAGAGATCATTGATAGGGAAGTCCGTGAATGGGTAGATAAGACTTACAAGCGCACAATAGAAATAATAGAAAAAAATCGAGATGGTGTGGAGCAGCTAGCTAAATCGCTGCTTGAGAAAGAAGTTTTGCATCAGGAGGACTTGACCCAGATTTTCGGTGAGCGACCTTTTCTTTCTTCAGAGCGCACCAACTATGATATTTTTAAGAAAGGTTTTCAAGTTATTCATAGATTGGTTATGCGGGCTTGTAAGCTTAATGTCCGGGGAGTTGAGTTTTATGAGATTATGCCCGACATGAAAAAATCATTTCCAGATAAGAAGCATAATGCCAAGAACATGCTTGTCCGTTGTAAAATGGTGACAGAGATTGGCATGAAAGAGAAAGTAAAGGCAGGGGAATCAACGCCTGATTACGTTATATATTCTTTTCGATCCATTTTGTTGAACATGCTAATTTTTTTATTTTTATTTTTGGGTTTTTTTATTGTCGACTCTCAGAATAACATCTCAGATACATAATTTTTTCCAAGAAAATCTTAAATAAGAAATCTAAGAAAGGAGAAATCTCAATATTAGGACGACATTCTATCATGTGTGAAAGTACTTTTTATCACTTCTGTATTTGATAAATTAGGAAAAATAGTTTGCAATCAGCATATGAGAAAGGTGATTATGCTGACCAGTGTTTATACCAATTATATTTTAACTTTTAAGATTAGTAAAATATTTATAATTTTAATAACACTATATAAAGAAAAACAGAAAGTAACGGAGTTTTAATTTAATTGCAAGATTCATTTTCTTAATTCATGTTTTTATTTGCGTATATTTGTGTGCTGTTTGCTCATTATATTATGATATTATTCATTTTTTAATCCATGTTTTAATTTCCTTTTTATTAAATATAGCTTTTGCACCCATCTCATTTGATAATCTTTTAATTATATGAAATGAAACTATTTAAATTTATATTCATTTAAAAAGATTTAATGAAAAAATATTTACAAGATTAAAGTATTCAAAGCTATATTGTGAGGGTAGGTAGGGTAGGCAGATTATGCTTTGAGGATAAGGTTATAAAAATGAGCATCAATTTGCACTTGAACACCTTTTTTTAATGTAAGATAATGAAGTTGATATAAATAGTTCATATTTTTATGTGAGATAATGAGGTTGATATAAATAACTCTTTTATGAAAATATAGATAATTTTCTCTTTACAACCTTTTCTTATTAATTCTTTATGCCCCTAACACATACATATTTTTATTAATTCTTTATGCTCCTAACACATATATAGCAAGAAAGACATTAATTTTGATATTATTATTATTAGTTAGAAAATATATACTAGATCATTATGGTTAATTTCAATATAATTGAAAAATGAACAAGTTAAAGTGGGTAGATCACCTTTTCTTTTTATAAATGGATATACATGGTTAATTAGATTATATTTAAACTAGAAGTGTTCATCTTAAAAAAGATAAGCTAATTTGTAATAGATGAAGAGATAATTGATCATAGAGATAAATTCTTTATCAAATTGGATAAACTCTATACATCAAATGTCTCCATTAAAGATTAATGCTGCTGTAAGGGCTTAATTTAATACTAATTATACCTAACTAAACTAATTTGTATTTATATAACTGGATAGAATTATTCAATAATTCAAGGATTTTTGAAAAGTAATCATTGACTTAAAAAAAGTGAAAAATTTATTTGTTTAAAAATTCTTTTGGGATATCAAATTTAAAGCTACTTTATTATGCCGTAAATGAAGGGTAATGAAGATTAATCTGAAAAATATCAAATTTACCAAGCAATAGCCTTGATTTGAAGAGTTTCGATTTAAAGAAAATTTAGATCTTTTAATGTCACCGCCATAATTTTTCTTACTCATGACTTGTAAATTGCTTGTGTTTGTTTAGTAGCATAGTGGGTATATGTGGACCTTGTATAAACACTTGTTTCCATAAGTGTTAATCACCTAGTCTTCCATAATACCCATTAATTTTATGGACTCTCATTAAGGAATGACAATCTTGAATGGTAAAATATTACTAATTATGGTATCAAACATAAGAATACCAATGACATACACAAATATGCAGTGCACAAAGATTTATCTTAGAAAACTTAGGAATACCTAATTAGAATACTTTAGATTTATCTAATTCATCATTTTGGATTAGATTACAACCTTAAAATTTTAATTGAAATTAGTTTATAATTACTCTAAATCATTGACAAAAATAATACATAATGAACCAAAAGTATTTTCCTCAAGAGTTTTGCCTTTAAACCCCACATGGAGGGCCTCCTTGCCACTCTGCCCCAAACCAGGGTGTGGGTACCTCTTAGAGATCTTTCACTTGGCAGCTAGCCTTCTAACCCCCATTGAGATGTTACTATCTCTACTCCTGAAGAATACAACACATATCCAACATTCTCCTAATTGTTGAATACTTTGAAAAAAATTGGTAGGGGGAAGGCATTCATATACCTACTCAAAACTCCTATTGCATGGGCAATGCTTTGATAATATTTGGTCTAGTATATATCATGGCATATATGAAACTTCCAACAACACAGGTTACTTAGGAGATAAGAGACATGTCTACTTGTTCTTGTGTATCAAGATTTTGCTCTACAGATTACATTACGTCTACAAGATATGGATATTTACCTTTATTATTATACATTCCTACATATTAAATCTTTGCAGTATTGTCTAAACAAATTTCTTCTAATGCAATAAGAGTTCTTGTTTTCTTGACTTCTCTTAATTTCCATGCCCAAAATAAAATTTATAACACCAATTTTTCCATATCAAATTTAGAACACAATTGAGCCTTGACATCCCCTTGATGATTTCCTTGTTTTCAATAATATACCATCAACATATAAGACCACAAAAATAAAATAATTACCAACATGCTTGTAATATACACACATATCAACTTTACTTTTTGAAAAACTATGTCCCAAAATATAAATATTGATCTTTTGATTCTACATTCTTAAAGATTTTTGTAATCCATGCTTGAATTTTTCAACCAACTCATTTCTTGTCATTGCAAAATGTTTTGGTTGTGTCATATATATTTCTTCTTCAAGATTGCCATGTAGGAAAATTTTCTTCACTATATCCATATGCTTTATTTCAAGATCAAAATTGATAATTGCAAATAAAATAAATATAATTTATTATGCCTCTCGCAGACATGATATTACACATTGAGTTTTACATTGATTAGGTATTACTTTCTCTTTGACCAAAAAATTTTTTGAGGCTTATCCAAAGTTTAACATTATTAATTGAAATTTATGATTTTTAAATAATATTATCGGTTCAAATCTTTCACATCTTATTTTGTCATGATGACATGAGAGGATTTCAATGTACTCCATCATTATTTAATTATCATAGTGATGTACAACCCATCCTCCACATTGTACTATGCAATCTGAGGTTGTGCCAACATTTCTGCAACACACATTTATCTTATCATTTTGTACCTTTTCACATGCGTGGCTCATCTTACACCTTTTCTTTCCATCTCACATCCATTAGGCTCAGGCAAGTGCCATGTAATCTACTTTACCACCAGAAAGTCATTAGTCGAAGTTAGTAAGTACTATATTTTATCTGAGTTGTCTTTAGTGTGACTTTTTGAAGGCTTTTCCAGTGGATTCTTCCGGTCTAATTTCTTTAAAATCCGGCAGGAATACATTGAAAAAAAAAGTTTGATGGGTAACTTTAAACAATCTAAGTGCCCTATGGGTTTTTTAGGGTGCTCAATCCATATACAGTGAAAAAACCAGTTTAAATAACAAAAATCAAGATTTCACCTAAAAAAATTTCACCGGATTCCGACACCTGAAACTCTAAAAAATTGCACTAAAGACAACTCCTATTTTATCTTTTTTATTATATATATATATATATATATATATATATATATATATATATATATTATTATTATTATGTCAACGTTAGTAATTTAATTTAAATGTAGCATCTAATTTTTATATGATAAACATTTGGAAAGAGTTCAACGTACAAAGCGTTGAAAGAAATCTAATATCTCCACGTACAAAGTTCAATAGTTTATGAGAGAGTAGTGACGCTAATGGTGTATACCTATGCATATTGTTGGTACAAATTATCCTCCACGAGTCACATTAGTAGTTGAGAAATGAGACACTAGACATGATCTAGGGGATAAAAAATATGCTAAATATGAAAGTGCTCAAAATCTCCCGAAACTAGTGCCAAATCATAGAGCTCTTCATTATGAATCCGACAATTCTTGAATTACCTCAGTTCAACATCGTATGAGCAAGTTATTGCATTATGAAGTTTTGGCCAAATAACATAAAAATCAAAGTGTAGGGTTGACTATTCAGGTATGGATGCCATGTGGCAGTTTGTGTGCTGATGTGGTGTTGATTTCATCATCTGACTGGGCTGTACGGTGCAATGACGTGTCAATTTGTGATTGGTTGGTACAGTGTTTTGGTGGACCAACCACAGGCCATCATGTAGGCCAATCATAAGGCGCCACGTAGCCTATGGGAAGCCGCCAAGTGGTCTCAGTTTTCGAGTAAAAATTTTGTTATAGACTAGATTAGCCTCCACAAGACTCGAACCATCGACATCCAACTCACAAGTCTACCGCCCAACTAGTGTACCACAGGTAACACTTTTTTATATCATTTTCGGCAGGTTATATTTAAGGTGTAACGAGTTATCATTTGGCATTAACGCCAGGGTAATGGGCTAAATCGCTTGGCCTGACACTTGGTTATATGGCATCCATGAGACTAGGGCGCAAACGATAGAGGCGGAACGAAGGTTGGGCCAATTACCCATGATTATATAGTTTGATGTGACGAACGACAGTAGGTTCAGGGTTGGGGCACGTGGCACACCACCTGTGCCCATGGCTCGTGATCATGTGGCGACAGGGAATTGAGAGCGGAGAAGAAGGGCGGGGCTACAACCCGTTAAGAACAAAATTTAATATATATAATAAAAGCAATGCAACAAAAGCTAACTCTGCCAAATCGAACCCAGGACCTCTGGTCCCAACTGAATGCACCTACGAATAGGCCATAGGCCATTTTGTTGAAAAAATTTTAGGGCAGAGACCCAATATGTTGCAATTGTAGATCAATTTTAGAAAAAGAGGGGCATTTTGCTAAATTTTAAGTATTTTTGAGCTCAAGAAGAGTCTAGATGGGTTTTTGAGCATTCTGGACACAATGGTAGTGTATTTTTGCAGATTGAAGTTTGTATGTTGATGCATTGAGAATTTGAGCATATAATAAAGCAATCACCACTGAAGCTAGGCCCGAAGACGTAGCCCAAGATATGTGAACTCCGTTATCAATTTTCTTCTGTTTGTTGCTGCATTTTTGTACTCTTTTAACTATTAAAAATTCTACAAATTACTTAAATTTGTGTACTTTTGCAACCACAATCTATTGCTTAAAAGACATAAACTAGCTTGCAAATTGTTTAATGAAACCTTCACTTTCATATTTAAATCAACACTTCATTTTCGCCATGGCTCCTTCAAAAATTTGCTTAGAGTTTTCACTTCAATTAAAGGCGTGATTTTAACGATTGCAAATTGTAATTATTTTCACCAATTCCAAAGTTCACAAATCCATATTCGAACCACACAAATTATCCACGGTCCCTAGAGATAAGTTGTGGCGTAGAATGGAAGAACTTGAAATTCCTTTACAACATAGAGCTGTTGTCCATAGGCTTTATGAAGAGGTGAAAGTCAAGATTAGAACTTCAGTGGGGATTTCAGAAAGTTTTAGAAGTGACATTAGAGTCAAGCAAGGTTGCCTTTTATCCCCTACCATTTTTGGTTTATATATTGACAGACTGGAAGAGTGGTTAAATTTGCAAGGTGGGGAGGGTGTTCGATTGGGGGAGTTTGTGATAAAGCTTCTTCTATATGCCGTTGATCTTGTGCTGGTTGCTAAATCGGCCCATGGATTCCAGATGCACCTATATGCCCTTGAGCATTTTTGTAGAGCAGTGGGGATGCAAGTCACTACCAGTAAGACCAAGATAATGATTTTCTCTAATAAAAGGAAGAAAAGCCAGCATACATTCTTCTTTCAAGACAACATTCTTGAAGAAGTAAATGAATACAAGTACCTCGGGATCGATTTCAACAACAAGCTTAATTGGGAGGATTGCAGAAAGAAAAGAATTTTAGGAGGGTGGAAAGCATTATATGCACTTCAAAATAGATGTAGAGAGGCAGAGTTATGGGATTGGAACACGATCAAAGTACTTTTTGGACTCCTAGTTTGTCTAGTGATATTATATGGGTGTGAATTGTGGGCTTGCAACATCTCTGTTTCAAAATGGAAACAAATTGAAAAAATTCAAAAACGCTTGATCATGAGCAAGTTCAAAATAAAAAGTTCAGTTCCCTATGAGATAATGTTGAGTGAAATAGGGGCAACGCCCATTGAAGCAATTGCCATGGTGCGTCTTATAAGGTACCTAAAGAGAATGGAGAAAATGGGAGAAGGTAGATGGCTGAAAGTTATCTTCAATGAAGGTATGAGTGAAAGAAAGAAATCATGGATGAGACAAAACAACAAATGGATGTAAAAATGGAATATTTACTTGAATGCATGTCCCACAAATAGCAAGGAATTAAAGAATTTTGTGCTGGAGAAGTTCCGTAAGGGTATATGGGGAAAAGAATTGGGTAGAAAGAAGAAGCATTATGTTCAGGAATTCAACCCCACTTGTGATCTCCAACAAAAATAATACATTGGAGCTAGCATTCCGTGGAGGGAAAAGGTTCTTATAGCTCAACTAAGAACTAACTCACATCAACTTCGGTGTGAAACGGGACGGTGGAAGAGACCTAAAGAAGTTTGGGAAGAAAGGGTATGCACTTTTTGCACTTCTGGGGCAGTGGAATCAGAAAAACATTTCATTTTGGAATGTGATGCTTTCAGAGACATCACGGACAGTTACCATAGTATGTTAGCATCAATTCCGTGGCATTGTCTTTTCAATGATGGAATTGTTATAAGGTTGGGTCAGCTCATCATCAATTTGAGTAAGAAAAGGATTGAATTGCAGAAAGCAAAAAACAAGGAATTTGGTGGTCCCATAGACTATTTTTAGTCTCGTGGACATTGAAATATAATTCATTCATTCATATATTCGCTAAATTGCGACAAAGTAAAATGCAATTTAAATACTCCTCATTAAATTCCCTATACAACCTGGAAAAATATAAGACAATTTGAACGCTTCATATTGAATGCCCAATAACTATCCTATAAAATACACATGCCTTGTATAAGAGAAAGTCATAACAATTCTTTGTTACCCACCAAGATGAGACATGTAATGTCAATCTTTCACTGAAACGAGAGGTAGTCTTTCAACAACAACCAAAGAAAGAAAAAAACACAATTTCAATTACTCTTATAGATATCATTGTAGGAGTTTGGTAGTCGTTAATTATGTTATTTTCATTGAAATTCATAATCTGAAATTTGTAAATTTTAATTATAAAAATAATTAAATATTCTTAGAAGTGGTATTAAATTTAGGCAATTTGTTTTGAAATATATGATTTCATTCACTTATAAACTTCATTGTTAGGATAAATAAGTATGATAAAAAATCCTATTAC
Organism: Pinus albicaulis; assembly: GCA_034641835.2. NCBI lineage: Eukaryota > Viridiplantae > Streptophyta > Pinopsida > Pinales > Pinaceae > Pinus > Pinus albicaulis. Next base: position 183,029,593 of record CM076569.1, on the reverse strand, counting down.
AATTTAAAATATACAAATCCATTTAATACCTAAATGAAATTTAAGAGTTAAATATGTCATTTTATTGGATATATTAGCTTTTTTATATACCTTTGAAATCTTTTTATTTAATATATCTAATATTTTCATTTTATATATACAATATTTTCAAGAAAATCATTTTTACTTAAAATTAAAATTTATTATTATGATTACTAATTATTATTATGATTACTAATTATCAAAGAAGCAAAATCGCGATCGGGATTAAATCGGCGAGGGGAAAAAATCGGAAAAAATTGTAAAAATCGGGTAAAAATTGGCACATACAAAAATATTCATGTTTTTTCAATTTTTTTAATATCTAAAGCACCCACAACATAAAATAAATGCATTGACACATAAATATGAAAAAAAAACTAATATATAAGACGTGTAATATCATGTCTAGTGCTACATCACACATAATAGTGAATCATGTCCTGAATACTAAGTCCCGAGTCTCAACTCAACCTCAAAATATCAACAAAAAATATAATAATGTATCTCATATCATGATTCATAATGTTATATACAAAGGAATGCACCAAATAACCTATACTACTGATTTCCTCTGCCCCTCTTGTGAGAAAATGTAACATCTTTCCCTCTAGACGAAGAAGCTGGCGGGGCTGGCAATGGACTCTGTTGTGCTCCAGATCCTGAAGCATTAGGAGCTAAAGGAGGCAAACCACGTCCTCTACCGGTAGCAGGGGTAGGTGATGTCACCTCCTCCTCCTGCTGTTGCTCCTCCTCCTCCTCCTCATGAAACTCATCATTGATTCATCGCTACTAGAAATGGGATCATCAACAAGAGATACATAAACATCATCTAGCTCAAAGTCTTCAGACTTGGATTGCTCAACCTTATAACATGATAGAAATTAAAAAAGTTTAACATGCCTAACCAATGATTTTGGTTTGAGTGAAGGGTTCATCTCCTCAACCTTAAAATGCGGTAGAAAAAGATTAACATGCCTAACCAGTTGTTTTCCTTTGAGTGAAGGGTACATTCTTGTTAAGGCCACAATAGGGGAGTTCAACAATCAATACCACCAACATCAACAAAGTTCAACAATCAATGCCACCAACATCAATGTTCTTAAAGGACTTCATACTCTTGATCAAATGTCAATCTCATACCCTTACACATAATAGAATCAAATGGAAACAATGCAAATCCCCAAACCATGAAACCCTGAAAACCATTAAGTCTACTGAATTTTGAGTGAAATCTAAAATTCTAGTTTCTCCATATGAAATCCAATGAGGTCGAAACCACTCTTAAACATCCCGAGTCATTTCATGGTAATGTTAAAAATTTAAGTAAAAGGACTTTTACTTTAAGAATTTAACATTACCATTAACTGCCAACAGGGTGTGTCAGGAAAATGAGAGGGCTGCAAAAATGACAAAAAAAAAAAATCGATTTTTGAACTTATAGGGTTGTTGTTTGATGGCCCCACGATTTTTACCAAAAAAATCGCGATTTTTTGGCGATCGGCGATTTTTTCAAAAAATCGGGAAAAAATCGCCGATAAAATCGCGATGTTTTCTTCTTTACAATTATTTAATTTTCATTTCTAACAATGTAAACTGTCAAATGAGCATTGTAAACTCAAAACGAAAATTTTAGCCAAAAAACCCTAAAAAAACATGAAAACAACCAGAAAACGAAAAGCGTTGATGCTAGAGTAACGATTTTTTTGGGGTAATTTTTCAACATTTTTAAAAAATGCCAATAAAAACCAATATTTTATTTAATTTTTTATTTTTATTTTTTTTTTCTCTGCAAAAATTATCGTGAAACAAAAAGTGTTGATGTTGGAATAACACACACACATTTATAAATTTTATACAGGCTAAATTTTCAACATTTTTTAGCAATGACGTTGAGGATAAAATTTCATGACTCCGAAGAACTTTAAAATTCCAACGATTTTCAGGCAATACATTAAAGATGAAATAACATGACTCTGTAAACCTTAAAATTCCAACAATTTGCACGCATGGCATTAAAGAAAAAACATCATGTCTCTAAAAAAAGGTTAAAATTTCAATAATTTTCAGCCATGATGTTAAAGATAAAATACTTATAATTGTTTTCAACCATAACATTAAAGATAAAATATCGTGACTTAGAAAAACTTTAAATTTTGACAAATTTTCAACCATGGAATTAAAAGCAAAGATCATGACTACATAAAACATTAAGTTTTCAACATATTTCAACTACAACATTATGAAAAAATTTCACGACTAAAAAAACTTTAAAAATGAACAACTAAATCAAAGAATCATTATACAAAGAGTAATTTACTTTTTAAATGCTAAAAGTACAACGACTTTAAAATCTTAGCCTAAGACAATTTGACACATTGCAACACAAATTTAAAAATCAACCATCAAATTGACATGGATATAGGTTTTAACCCTATACAGAACTTACTCGCAAATGAATTCTTAAAACAAAAAAATAAACAATGACGAGAACATAAAAAATATATACATAGATATTTTCCCTTGGATCCCAACACCAAGACTATTAGATTTATTTTTCATTATATTCCTTTTAATATATATATATATATATGCCAAAACATTCATAAACCTCAATCTAGTAACCCTGGATTAAAACATAACCATAGTTCTCTTGAACAGATCTATAAAATAGCTTGGGCAGAAAATTATCATGCCTAAAACCATGTGAAAAACCCATGCACAAAACCATGCATAGGTCCACTTAACTATTATTGGGTCCGCATAATTTTTTTTTTCTTGGAGCGTTGCCCTGGACCTCGTGCAGGGGCACTTGCTACCGCCCCCCTACAAACTCCTCAACAGGGGGGCCAGCAGCCACTCTGTGACCCCCCGCTGTGCCTGACGCAACGTACAACGCGTGAGACTAGTCATGGAAAGAATATAACACACCCAACAATGCAGTGTACGCGAACTCGACCCATTGTAATGAAAACTCAAAGACCAACCATGAAATTGACACATTCTGAGGGTGGATTTGATTCATTATAACGAAAAATTTAAAATCAACTATCAAATTGACACACAATGAGAACAGGTTGCTAGTCAATGATCGACACAAACCTTGCAGAAAATAAATAAATAAATAAATAAAAATGAAAAATACAAAAGAAAACAAAAATAAAAATATTGAAAAAAACAAAAACATTTTTTTTTAAATAATAAGTAAAATAAAAATATATATTAAAACATAAAAAACATGACAAAAATAAAAGAAAACAAAAATTAAAATAATTGAGAAAAATAAAAACTAACACAAGACAAAAAAACACAAAAATTAAAAAAATAATAATAACAACTAAATGAAAATATATATTAAAACATAAAAAGATTAAAAAACGAGGAAAAAAAAACAAATATAAAAAAAATATATGAAAAAATTGTAAAAAAAAAACAAAATTAACTTATAAAAGACAAATAAAAAAAATATGAAAAAAAACTTAGTTTATATATATATATATATATATATTATAAAAAACAAAATACAAAAAAACAAACAAAATAAAAATAAAATAAAAAATTAATACATTATAATTAAATTAAAAACACAAAAAATAATAAAAACATTAAAATTAGAATAAACAAAAAAAACATTAAAATTAAAATAAAACAATAAAAAAACATAAAAAATACCATAAAATACAATTAAAAAAAAAAACTATGGCCCGAAGAGCCTTGGTCGAGGGAGATCCAATTCCGGGAATTAGATCTCCCCAGCGAAGGGTCCATTGGGCCACATGGGTTGGCGAGGGGCGAGAGCTGCACGCAACCTTTAGTGTTGAAAATGATTCTTATTTAATTTTCTCTTGAATTAAATTAGAAAAAAATTATAATTCCACATCACATGACAACTTGTTCAAGTTAACTAAGTTGGTTTAACTTAGTTGGTGCAGTTAATTCGAGTCGAGGGTCTAACTCGAGTCATGTAGAGTCTCGTACTTTTTAGGAGCCCTGGTTGCGTTTATTTTGAGTTGTACTTAATGAATTCAGTTTAACTGAGTTAAAGTCAGTTAAATTAGTTCCAATTGTAGTGAGAAACTAGTGGGAGGTCTAGTAGGTCAGTTCAACCATAAATAACTCATGCATGCAAGATCTATGAGTTACCCAGTTGAGATTAGAGTTCAACGAAAATGTACTATCCATTGTATAATAATCCAAATTGTACAAGTGGTGCATGCAGTCAAAGGAAAGTCTATGATGAATTGCGTATTTGTGGATGAGAAATTTCCTTAATTAATAGGGGCTAATTCCCAAGGAAACAAGGCAAGGAAATAGAGACTTGGGCAAGAAGAAAATTGGTTAAGTATTGGCCAAGGCTTGTCTAGGAAGTAGTGAGATAGATAGAGGTAGTGAAAGGTTGCTTGAGCTTGGGCAAAGCATTGTAATATTCTCATATCTTCTGACTAATGCAATATATAGATAGCAGGAGTGTAATATCCCAAAATAGGGAAAATCTACAAGGTTGGGAATATCTTATAATATCCCAAGATTGGAGATATAGCAATATGTAAACAAAATAATGGAGTAGCAGGGACACATCAACTCATAAAATGTAAGAAGTGCTCATAGCCATCATATTAAGTTGCTGCAGAAAAATGTATACAAGATCTTGAGGAAATAGTCACTCAAGTTAGGCAATACTAGCCTCAAGAAAGCATGTACATGAAATATGATAAAATAATGCTACACAAGAATGTCCAAGGCTATGACAGCGCAGTTTTATAAGGAGCAACTGCTACTAACACATGTCAATACATAGATATATCAATATACAACTCATACAATATAAGAAGCAAAGATATACACTTTCAAAGGCAATTTCTAGACAATCCTCGAAGGATTGGCTGAAATATGCAAAAATACAAAATTCTGGAGTTGTAGGGGCAAGACTGAATAACAGCTGCAACTCATGAACTGGATGGAGATGGATGTAGATGATGCACTAGCTGAAATAGACCTCCTCCAATGGATCTTCCAAGTGAAAGGATGATCCTAACACTGAATATCTCACCCTCCAAACTAGAAATGCAAACCCCCACTGCAAATACTCTCAGAAATAACGCAGTCAAGGAGAGGGACTGCGTTGTAGGAGATGGGAAATGCTTGGCCTGATGCCAAATATGTGCAATCAGCTCGTGAATCTTTCTCACTGACCTCCCAAAGGAATAAAAGCTCCCTCCTCTGAAAGATAAGCTCTAGAAGTGGTGTTGTGGAACCCTCCACTGTAACAACCTGCAACACAACGTATCCTGCTATAGGAATAACGATGTAGCTGAAGGAAGTGGCTTGGCCTTGAGCCTAAATGTGGAGAAATGAAGTACAATCCTTCAAGAGGCCTCTCAAGAAGGGAGAAGGATTCCTAAATAGGAATTCCTTTGTGCTAAGCAGCACAACAATATCAGTTAAACAACTGGAGAAAGCAAATAGTCATGCAGACCAAAATCAATACTCAATAACATGTCCTTCTATGGTTGCCTTGTCCTCCCTTTATACAAATGAAAGCCTTCTTGCCTTTTCCCCCACACATTAGGGTTTCCTCCAGCAATTGATCTCTCCCTCATTCATACTGCGCTGTCTTTCAAAGTGATCCACTTCCTCCATGGTAGCGTTGTTGACTTGGTCAAACTTGACCTTGTCCTCATGCATTTTCCCCTTTTCACACCTGAGGGTGCAAAATATAGCTACTCTGATGATCCCTTTCACACTATGAGGGATTTTATTACTACCCATGGGCCTCCTTACCCATTTATTCACCTCCTAGATGATATAAGCAAAATCAATGTTCCAATTGGCTTCATGTTAATTTTGGGAACATTACAGTCCTCCCCTCCCAAATGTTGCTTGTCCTCAAGCAACTGCAAGGATAGAACTGAAGGGCCTTCTTGAGGCATGAGGGCTGATATGAATTGGGATCTACCATTCCCATATGAATCTCCCATCCCCAAGAAATCATCCATACAAAATGAGTTACCTCCCAACATGAAAACTCCTGAAAGTCTTCCTCCACCTTTGGCTCATGCAAAGTAGGTGGGCTGAAAATATTATCATGGTAGACAAGGTAGTCTACCCCATGCTGTCCTTCTCTCCACTCATGATAAGTGTAGAGTATGTGCTGATCTTGGGCTTCAATAGTATTTCCCTTAAGTGGAAACATGAAGAACAATCCTCCAAGGATCTCCTCTCCAACTTTGAAGAACAAGCTGGCCCAAAACATCTCATCCATGATGAATAGGACATGATCATCATAGGGTATCCAAATGAGAAGTTTTCTGAAGGTTTCACATGATGCTGCATGATTCAAACAATGTCTCAAGTGGACACAGCACAGTCTCTCCCACTGCAACTTCAGAAAATAACATGGAAAGTGATGTTTTGACAAATGGCTAGTTGTGTGAATCATCACATCTACTAGTGAATAGTAAATGGCTGAATGTTTCAACTGAGCATACATGAAGTAATCAAACACTTACCCCAGTTTATAAAAAGGATGGCTGTCTCCATCATAATCGTTGGAAAATTTCTGTTTATGGGGCTCAACAATAAACTTTCCCTCTTGTGGAGCAATGCACGGTATGATAATGGTAAGAATATGCAAGTACTATGTTACATAATCAATAGATGCAAAAACAACATTCTCACCATGTGCTGAAAGTAAAGTGATGCATGAATACATGAATAAGCCCATGCTCCAAAGGAACAGTGCTGTTGGCCTATGTAGATAGGCTCCTGCCAACTCATAGCTCATTTCTTTGACATGATCCTTGTCAAAGACATCCTCCATAATGTTGCTACAAACAAGAAGCTCCTTCCAAATTGGAAGTACTTCCAGATCATCCAAGGCTGAGGAGTAGCCCCTTTGCACCATGATAGTGCCATCTCCTACTCCTGCAACATCATGCAAAGTGTGAGAGCAAATCTGCCCTTGCTCTCCCAAGAACAACCCAAGCAACAAAAGTTTTTGCTGCCTCCTCATAATTCCATCATACAAATCATATGATGAAAACATAATGAATGATATGAAGATCACATCAACACCATGCATCCATACTCTGTGCTGCTCAATGATGCAAGCATCCTGCTACATCTTCTTCATCCACCTACCCTTAGAAAGAGTATACACCAAATGATGGAAAAACTCCTTCAAGAGTAGCAAGCGCAGCCAAGCCTCCTATTGCCCGGTGTCATAGATCTGCAAGTGGCTTACTAGCCTCTTGCCCTTCATCCACATCCACTCAATCATTTTTGGATGTCTCCTTCCATCTTCCATCTTGGTACTCCTCCCTTGAGGGCTACCATCCTCCATGTGTTGATGAACCTTGCACTCCATGACATGTTGAAGTGCATCTCTAATGGGATCTCTCCATGAGACCTCCTCTTCATCAATGGCCTTCCAAAACCAATGAGGTTATGGATCTGCTGCAGGTAGAAGTTTCTCTTTGAGCTGGGGAGTGCTCATTGAGAAAGTGTCATCTAGAAAGGAGAAAGTGTTTCTCATTTCAAGATGTCTACCATCTATCATTCCATCCACCATTGCTTCATGAATGAAGCTGCCATTTGGATGCTCCCATAAAGGGTGGGTCCTCCTCTCTTCATCACTGCTCTTATACAGCACAGTACAAATCTGTTGCTCTAAATCAACAGTATACAATAATGTAGATCCCCCATAATATTTGATGAAATGGCAAGATATGGAAACTTAATCATACCTTGGTGAAATCTGGAAGCTTCTTGCAGGGCTGCAAGAGTTTCTTCCTCATATGTGTCAGCTTCCCAAACTGTTGAAGATGAAGGCTGCTCTTTCATGGTTACAACAACGCTGGTACATGCTCCTTCTACTGGTGGTGAGGGATTCTCCCTCCTTTTGCAAAATCTCATGATCATCCTTTGAGAAAACTCAGCAAGAGTAGACACCCTTGCATGGTTCAAATGGCCGAACGACCAATTGTTTGCTTCAACTTCAAGGTGCAGCGCTGCAATTTCTACAACCTCTCTCTCTACTACTAGATGTAGTAGGAAGCATGCTTCTAGATTCATCACCCAAGCCTCTGCTACAAATGTGAGTGATCCATCAAAAGTGGACAATAGAAATCTATTGCCTCTCATCATCCCATAGCTGTAGGGTCTTCTTTCTTCCTCTGGCTGAATGAACTATGGTAAAGCTAGAGCCTCCTTGAAGGCTCTAGGTTTAGCTTTATATTCAGCAAGGTATTCACTTATAATTTCAGATTCCAAGTGTTCTTCATGATTCATGTCTTCTTCTCTTTGAGAATAGGAAGTGCATGGCTCTTCCTCTTCTTGAAACCCTCTAGGAGTTTCATTGCAACTCTTCTTCTTTTTCTGATTAACCTCCTCGGAGAGGTCCTTCCTAGATCTAAAAAGTGATGAGAGCAAGCTCATTTTTTTCATCATCTTGATTTATTCTACGTTTTTATGGCTGAAACTCACAAGCTGAGCCAAAGGTCATGCTTTGATACCACTGTAATATCCCAAAATAGGGAAAATCTACAAGGTTGGGAATATCTTATAATATCCCAAGATTGGAGATACAACAATATGTAAACAAAATAATGGAGTAGCAAGGACACATCAACTCATAAAATGTAAGAAGTGCTCATAGCCATCATATTAAGTTGCTGCAGCGAAATGTATACAAGATCTTGAGGAAATAGTCACTCAAGTTAGGCAATATTAGCCTCAAGAAAGCATGTACATGAAATATGATAAAATACTGCTACACAAGAATGTCCAAGGCTATGACAACGCAGTTTTATAAGGAGAAATTACTGCTAAATCATGTAAATAGATATATATATCAATATAAAACTCATACAATATAGGAAGCAAAGATATACACTCCCAAAGGCAATATCTAGACAATCTTGGAAGGATTGGTTGAAATATGCAAAAATACAAAATGCCGGAGTTGCAGGGGCAAGGAAGAATAGCAGCTGCAACTCATGAAATGGATGGAGATGGCTATAGATGATGCATCAGCTGAAATAGACCTCCTCCAATGGATCTTCCAAGTGAAAGGCTAATCCTAACACTGAAGATCTCACCCTCCAAACTAGCAATGCAAACCCCCACTGCAAATACTCTCAGAAATAACGGAGTCAAGGAGAGGGAATGCGCTGTAGGAGATGGGAAATTCTTGGCCTAATGCCAAAGATGTGAAATCAGCTCTTGAATCTTCCTCACTGACCTCCCAGAGGAATAGAAGCTCCCTCCTATGAAAGATAAGCTTTAGAAGTGGTGTTGTGGAACACTCCACTGCAACACCCCGCAACACAACATTTCCTACTACAGGAATAACGCTGTAGCTGAAGGAGGTGGCTTGGACTTGAGCCTGAATGTGGAGAAATGAAGTAAAATACCTCAAGAGGCCTCTCAAGAAGGGAGAAGGATTCCTAAACAAGAATTCCTTTGTGCTAAGCAGCACAACAATCTCAGTTAAACAACTGGAGAAAGAAAATAGTCATGCAGACCAAAATCAATACTCAATAATATGTCCTTCTATGGCTGCCTTGTCCTCCCTTTATACAAATGAAAGCCTTCATTCCATGGCCCGCACACATTAGCATTTCCTCCACCAAATGATCTCTCCCTCATTCATATTGCGCTGTCTTTCAAAGTGATTCACTCCCTCCATGGCAACGCTGTTGACTTGATCAAACTTGACCTTGTCCTCATGCATTTGCCCCTTTTCACACCTGAGGGTGAAAAATATAGCTATTCTGATGATAAATTTCACACTATGAGGGATTTTATTCCTACTCATGGGCCTCCTTACCAGTTTATTCACCTCCTAGATGATATAAGCAATATCAATGTTCCAATTAGCTTCATGCTAATTTTGGGAACATTACAAGGGGTTTTTACTTGTGGCTTTCCCTAGGAAATCATTGTGTAATGTGTTTATAAATTTTTTCTCTTGTACGCTTTGTGATTTCAGGATCGTTTAATTGTTTCCACAAATTGGTAGAGTAGATTCAAGATTATTGTTTTAGTAAATTACAATTAGTAGTTTGAATCTACAAGGAATTTCCACATGGTATTGGAGCTGAAATCACTATAAAAGAGAAGGATATGAAGTTATATTTGTAGGAGGAACGATTTTTGCAGATCTGTTCTTCAGAGCTAGTAGCAGGATCATGATGGGGTTCTATGGTCTAAGGCTTGAGAATTCCCTTGAGGGTAGCTCGAATTACATTGGTTGGAAGGGCCAGATGGAAGCAGTCATGGTGTAGAAATTATATACAAGATGCATGTATATATCCAGATTCTCCTGATCTAACAATATTTATCTTATTGATAAATACAGAATCCTTCCACTGTTAATCTTTTGCGGAAATTAAAATCAATTGCAAACACATGAAGCAATAAAAACAATTGCACAAAACACAGTTGTTTAACGGGAAAGCCTGAAGCTAAAAACTCCAACTATCATATATTATGTATCGTGGAGATCATGTAACAATCTCATACAAATCTTAGTACATCAAGCTCTCAGTACAATCAACCGTCACACACTAATCTGAAGAAATCTGCAAATCCATGCACCGATTTCTTGCCACCTGCTAGCCTGCCTCAACTGCGCAATCCCTGCTGAAGAATAGCTCTGAATGAATTCGAATTACACTTGCCTTGACTGCGCAATCCTCATTGGCAACTCCAATGTGTGTGTGATGCAATCAATGCATCACTATAGTCACAACATATGGTCCATATTGCTCTTTCACCTATCTCTCCATAGGGTCTCCACTAGAACTGACATGCACTGTAGTTAACTGATGTATTGTTCAGTTGATTAATGAGTTATTATTTGTGAATTAATTAACTAATTAATTCACTCCACTCTCACTAGTGTATCATTCAGTTAGACTAGATACAACTATCTCAACTGAGTTTAACTCCAATAATTGAGTTAAACTGAATAACAACTCCATGAACTACTCTTCCAACTTTGTCATAACTTTGCCACTTTAGTTCTAACTGAGTCCTCCATGTATGAACCACCAGTAAACCCTAGGAATTGCGTAATTCCTTAAGCCCACTGATTTGAAAAATCTGTGCACTGAAACTAAGTGCTCCAAGAGAATAAGTTGCTGTTTAATGTTAGATTATTATTAAGAGCTAATAATAATTGACACTTCTATTTTTAGATCGACGATCTATAAATAGACTTCACCCAATATTATAAAAATAGAATTTCATCTATTCTTGCAACTTGACCAACCATCCAGAAATAGCATCTTGCAAGTTATGAAATATGACCACCATGTCTAAAAATAGACTTGCGCAAAAAATAGCTTGCGGGCCCAGTTAGTGAAGGCGACTCTTTTCACTAAACTCATCATCTTGTTGAATCTCAACACTCCCTCTCAACAAGGTAGGGATTATCTTTCACCCCGATCCTGCCTCTATGGAATTTGAATTTTCTCTTGGTGAGCACCTTCATCAGAATATCTGCATCCTGATCTTCCGTAGGAATGTACTGAAGCAACATGATATTCCACTGCACACAATCTATGATGTGGTGATACCGGATATCAATATGTTTATATCTATCATGAAACACAGGATTAATCGAGAGTTTAATGCAACTCTGATTATCACAATGTGTCACTGTAGGATCTAAATGTGAACCGAACAAATTGACCAGGATCTTCCTCATCTAGATAGCCTCACATGCATATTGACTTGCTTCCATGTATTCTGCTTCCGCTGAACTGAGTGCCATAGATCTTTGTTTCCTATTGTACCAAGAAACTGCCGTAGATCCGATACTGAAAATCCCTCATGATGTGCTCTTTTTGTCTGTTGGGCTGCCTGCCCAATCTGCATCCGTGAAGCCATGCAACTTCACCTCATCCGTCTATCTGTACCATAAACCATACTCAGATGTGCCCCTGAGATACCTCAGGACATGCTTGCCTTCCTTCCAAAAGAGCTTGGTAGGCTTAACCATCGCTTGTGAAAGATGGTTCACCGCATATCATATATCCAGTCTTGTATTAACTAAATACATGAGCAAACTCACCAACTGTCGATAAACAGTGGCATCCACTACCTCTGCCGACGTAGCATCCTCTTTCCTCCAATTCCATGGAAGAGGAGTGTTGATAGGCTTGCAACCTTGCATGTGAAACTTCTCCAGTATCTCCCGGGCATACTTGCCATGCGACACAAACAGTTCACCTTCCCGTTGCCATATTTCCAATCCAAGGAAATAATGAAGGAGGTTCCTTCATCTCAAACTCCTTTGCAAGATCTGCCTTGCATGAGTGTATCAACTGCTCATCACCCTTTAGTATTAAATCATCAACATAAAGAACAATGATTAAAATCTTACCCTCCACCACAATTTGGTACAGGTTTGCATATGCCTCACTCTTGGTGAAGCCAAGTCCAGTGAAATAGCTGTCGATACGTGTGTGCCAAGCACGAGGTGCTTGTTTCAAACCATACAATGCTCTTTTGAGCCTGCACACATGCGACTTGCTGCTGAAGATCTCAAATCCTTCAGGATGCTCAATGTACACCTCTTCCTCAATGATCCCATTAAGGAACACAATATTCACATCCATCTTATGAATGTGCCAACCCATCTGCGTTGAGACAGCAAGGATGGTCCTTATGGAAGAATACCATGCGAGAGGTGCAAAGGTTTCTCCATAATCAATCCCATCGATCTGTGAGAAGCCCAGGGCAAAAAATATTGCCTTATACTTCTCGACGCTCCCATCAACAACTTGATTTACCTTGTATATCCATCTTGATCCTACAACTGATTTTCCCACCAGCCTTGGAACAATCTCCCAAGCACTGTTTTTGAAAATGGAGTCATACTCCTCCACCATGGCATCTACCCATGTGGGCTCCTGCACTACTTCTTCAAAATAAGGTGGCTCTGTCAAGATACGCTTGCTCATAAGAGCCATGTATCCAGTAAATCGGTCAGGTGACTGTCTCTGTTTGTGCTGTGATGTAGGGACTCCTACATTCTGTGCCGCATCAAGCTTTAGTCTCTCAGCTTCTGTGGTCCGCTTTCTGCCTTGTCTGATGTTTGGTTCTGCATGAGTGGAATCCTCCACTCCATGAATCTACTGTTCTGGCTGATCCACACCTAGAGGCTTATCTTTGGGAATAAGAAGTTCCTCCTCTGCATGCAAGTGTAGGTCCCTCTCAAGAGACAACTTCATGGCTGTCACATCATTGAATTTTATATCCCATCGCACTACAGTCATCCGACTGTCTAGAAAATACACACGATAATTATGGGGTGTTTATGTGTACCCCACAAATATCCCAACTTCTGCAGTCGGCTCCAGCTTCTTCCTGGCGTCCTTTGTCACATGAATGTAAACAGATGAGCCAAAAATATTCAAATGAGAAATATCAGGCTTCTTACCAGTAAAATATTCTTCAGGTGTACTCATGCCAAGTACTCTATGAGGACAATGGTTTGAACATAAACCGCAGTGTTGCATGCTTCCGCCCACAAGTGCATTGGTAGGCCCTGGTCATGTAGCATCACTCGTGCAACACCCACGATCTTTCTGTTCTTCCTCTCCGCGACCCCATTCTTCTGTGGGTTATGAGGCACTATGAGTTCTCTTCAAATTCCTTCTTTTCTACATAAGTCTTTTAATTCGCCCGAGATGTATTCACCACCATTATCGCTCCGTAGAGCTTTCACTTTCTTCCCCGAATCCTTCTCCACCAATGCTTTAAACTCACAGAACTTTGAGAATGTTTCTCTCTTCTTCTGCATGAAGAAGATCCAACATCTACGAGAATAGTCATCAAAAAATATAACATAATACCTATTTTTTTCTGTTGAAGCAACCGAGAAAGGTCCACACATGTCTGTGTGAATTCTCTCCAAGATCACCGAAGCACGGTTCTCCTTCTCATGAAAGGTGGTCTTCATAAATTTACCCATAGTACATCTCTTGTACTGATCTGACTGTGCAAGAGTACCCTTGGGAAGTCTAGTAGAAATCTGTTGCAAAATATTCAAAGCGCCATGGTGAAGATGGCCCAATCTCCTGTGCCATAACTCACCCTCATCCCAGCTCACCACTTCTTCTGCTTTGCCCACCATTGCAGTGCAGCCATCTATCTCCAGCTTGTAGAGATTCTTAACTTGAATCATTATCTTCTTGGTTTGACCCATTTTTTTATGTCGAAGGAAAGCTTTTCCCTCACTGAAAACAACATCATAAACTTTGTCTTCCAACATTGCGACCGAGACCAAGTTCTTCTTCAGACCTAGAACATGCATAACATCCTTCAACAAGAACGGATTACTGGACTCCCTCTCAAAGGTAATGGTCCCAATGTTGGTCGCACTGTATCGACCATCGTCACCCATCTCTATATGCATATGGAGGTCCTTCTCCTCCAAGTCACTAAACAACTCCTTGTCTCCTATCATATGGAAAGACGCACCACTATCAAGATACTAGACCGATCCCATATAGCTTGAAACCAAGCATGCGATCAAAGAGAAATCAAGTTCAAATTGCGAGGCTAAGGCCTCTCCAGCTGTAGCTCCAACAAACTTCTTGTTCTTCTTCTTCTGTGGGTAGTGAATGGTGAAATGCCCATGTTCGTGACAGTGAAAACACTTCACTTTGGACAAATCCTGCTTCTTGCCTTTAGCTTCAGATTTTGAAGGAAATTTCTTCCCCTTCCCTTCCCTTGCTTTGGTAGCCAAAGTGAAATTTTCTTCATCTTCATTCTTTGATGAAGAGCCATCCCTGGTACCCCACCTTATCTCCTCCTGCACAAGATCCGATCAAAGTCGCTCCCATCCCGACAGTTTCTCCTGTCCATTGACAGAGTCTTCATAGCTATGCCAACTCTTCGGAAGCCCAAGGAGAGCCAAGCTCACCAAGTATTCATCATCAAAAATAATCCCCACACTTCCTAGTTCATCCCTACAATGGACAAACTTCGTGAGATATTTTGTAATACTGTCGCCCTTCTCCATTTTTATTTTTATGAGCTTGTCTTTCAGCACCAAATTCCTTTGGTCACTACTGCTTTGGAACAAATCTGTCAAAGCCTTCCACATTAATAATGGAGTGGCTTTCCTGTGAAGGCTGGACACAATATGGTCCTTCACACCTTCCAACAAAATTATTTGTATCTTTGCTATCTTCTTTTCCCATGCGTCAAGTAATGCAGCATCACTAGATCCCTGCTTAGGAACATCGCTATCGATGAGCTCCTTCAGTCCATTATCCTCTAGCACTGCCTCCATCCTATCCTTCCAGGCTATGTAATTTGAGCTCCCATCAAGGGCATATCTAATCACAGCCCATTGAAAGACATTTCAATGTATACTCAACTTTTGCACCAAGAATTTTCTGTAGCAAATTCGAATTTTCCACCAGCACAAGCTCAACAATTCTTCACAATTGCAATCTTCAAGAATTAACACTGCTTCGATACCATGTAGAAATTATATACAAGATGCATGTATATATCCAGATTCTCCTGATCTAAAAATATTTATCTTCTTGCTAAATATAGAATCCTTCTACTGTTAATCTTTTGCGGAAATTAAAATCAATTGTGAACACATGAAGCAATAAAAAAAATCTCACATAACCTAGTTGTTTAACGGGAAAGCCTGAAGATGAAAACCCTAACTATCATATATTATGTATGATGGAGATCATGTAACAATATCATACAAATCTTAGTACATCAAGCTCTCAGTACAATCAATCGTTACACACTAATCAGAAGAAATCTGCAAATCCATGCACCGATTTCTTGCCACCTGCTAGCCTGCCTCCACTGCGCAATCCCTGCTGAAGAATAGCTCTGAATGAATTTTAATTACACTTGCCTTGACTGCGCAATCCTCATTGGCAACTCCAATGTGTGTGTGATGCAATCAATGCAACACTATAGTCACAACAGATAGTCCATCTTACCCTTTCACCTATCTCTCCACTGGGTCTCCACTCGAATTGACATGCACTGTAGTTAACTGCTATATTGTTCAGTTGATTAATGAGTTATTATTTGAGAATTATTAACTAATTAATTCACTCCACTCTCACTAGTGTATCATTAAGTTAGACTAGATACAACTAGCTCAACTGAGTTTAACTCCAATAATTGAGTTAAACTGAATAACAAGTCCATGAACCACTCTTCCAACTATGTCATAACTTTTCCACTTCAGTTCTAATTGATTCCTCAATGTATGAACCACCAGTAAACCCTAGGAATTGCGTAATTCCCTTAGCCCATTGATTTGAAAAATTTGTGCACTAAAACTAAGTGCTCCAAGAGAATAAGTTGTTGTTTATTGTCGGATTATTATTAAGAGCTAATAATAATCGACACTTCTATTTTTAGATTGACGATATATAAATATGCTTCGCCCAATATTCTAAAAACATAATTTCATCTATTTTTCCAACTTGACTAACCATCTAGAAATAAAATCCTGCAACTTCTGAAATATGATCACCATGTCTAAAAATAGACATAGTCTAAAAATATACTTGCGCCAAAAATAGCCTGCGGGCCCACTTAGTGAAGGCGACTCTTTTCACTAAGCTCATCATCTTGTTGAATCTCAACACTCCCTCTCAACAATATAGGGATTATCTTTCACCCCGATCATGCCTCTATTGTATTAGAATTTTCTCCTGGTGAGCGCCTTCGTCAGAATATCTGCATCTTGATCTTCCATAGGAATGTACTGAAGCAACATGATCTTCCACTGCACACAATATCTGATGTGATGATACCAGATATCAATATGTTTAGATATATCATGAAACACAAGATTAATCGAGAGTTTAATGCAACTCTGATTATCACAATGTATCACTATAGGATCTAAATGTGAACCGAACAAACCGACTAGGATCTTCCTCATCCAGATAGCCTCACATGCAGCTTGACTTGCTGCCATGTATTCCGCTTCCGCTGAACTAAGTGCCACAAATCTTTATTTCCTATTGTACTAAGAAACTGCCGTAGATTTGATACTGAAAATCCCTCTTGATGTGCTCTTTCTGTCTGTTGGGCTGCCTGCCCAATCTACATCCGTGAAGCCATGCAACTTCACCTCATCCGTCTGTCTGTACCATAAACCATACTCAGATGTGCCCCTGAGATACCTCAGGACATGCTTTCCTGCCTTCCAAAAGAGCTTGGTAGGCTTAACCATTGCTTGTGAAAGCTGGTTCACCGCATAGCATATGTCTGGTCTTGTATTACTAAATACATGAGCGAACCCATCAACTGTCGATAAACAATGGCATCCACTACCTCTGCCGATGTAGCATCCTCTTTCCTCCAATTTCCTAGAAGAGGAGTGTCGATAGGCTTGTAGCCTTGCATGTGAAACTTTTCCAGTATCTCCTGGGCATACTTTCCTTGAGACACAAAAAGTTCACCTTCCCGCTTCCATATTTCCAATCCAAGGAAATAATGAAGGAGGCCCAAATCCTTCATCTCAAACTCCTTTGCAAGATCTGCCTTGCATGAGTGTATCAACTGCTCAGCACTCGTTAGTATTACATCATCAACATAAAGAAAATGATTAAAAGCTTACCCTCCACCACAATTTGGTACAGGTTTGCATTCGCCTCAAACTTGGTGAAGCCAAGTCCAGTGAAATAGCTGTCAATATGTGTGTACCAAGCATGAGGTGCTTGTTTCAGCCCATACAACACTCTTTTGAGCCTGCACACATGCGACACACTACTGAAGATCTCAAATCCTCCAGGCTGCTAAATGTACACATGTTCCTCAATGATCCCATTGAGGAACATAGTCTTCACATCCATCTGATGAATGTGCCAACCCATCTGCGCTGAGAGAGCAAGGATGGTTATGGAATAATACCGTGCGACAGGTGCAATGGTTTCTTCATAATAAATCCCCTTGATCTGTGAGAAGCCCCGGGAAACAAATCTTGCCTTATACTTCTCGACGCTCCCATCAACAACTTTATTTACCTTGTAGATCCATATTGATCCTACAACTGATTTTCCCACCGGCCTTGGAACAATCTCCCAAGCACTGTTTCTGACAATGGAGTCATACTCCTCCACCATGGCATCTACCCATGTGGGCTCTTGCACTGCTTCTTCAAAAGAATATGGCTTTGTCATGATACACTTTCTCATAAGAGCTATGTATCCAGTAAATCGGTCAGGTGACTGTCTCTGTCTGCGCTGTGATGTAGGGACTCCTACATTCTGTGCCGCATCAAGCTTTAGTCTCTCATCTTCTGTGGTCCGCTTTTTGCCTTATTTGATGTTTGATTCTGATTGAGTGGATTCCTCCACTCCATGAATCTCCTCTTGTGGCTAATCCACAGCTAGAGGCTCATCTTTGGGAACAAGAAGTTCCTCCTCTGCATGCAAGTGTAGCTCCCTCTCGAGCGACAACTTCATGGCTTTCACCTCATTGAATTTTATATCCCGTCGCACTAGAGTCATCCGATTGTCTGGAAAATACACACAATAATTATGGGGTGTTTTTGTGTACCCCAAAAATATCCCAACTTCTGCAGTCAGCTCTAGCTTCTTCCTGGTGTCCTTTGTCACATGAATGTAAACATATGAGCCAAAAATCTTAAAATGAGAAATATCAGGCTTCTTACCAGTAAAATATTCTTCAGGTGTACTCATGCCAAGTACTCTATGAGGACAATGGTTTTGCACATAAACCGAAATGTTGTATGCTTCCGCCCACAAGTGCATCGGTAGGCCCTGGTCATGCAACATCGCTCGTGCAGCACCCACGATTGTTCTGTTCTTCCTCTCTGCGACCAAATTTTGCTGTGGGTTATGAGGCGCTATGAGTTTTCTTTGAATTCCTACTTTTCTACAGAAGTCTTTGAATTCGCTCGAGATGTATTCACCACCATTATCGCTCCGGAGAGCTTTCACTTGCTTCCTCGACTCCTTTTGCACCAATGCTTTAAACTCACAGAACTTTGAGAATGTTTTGATATTCTTCTGCATGAAGAATATCCAACATCTACGAGAATAGTCATAAAAAAATATAACATAATACCTGTGTTTTTCTGTTGAAGCAACCGAGAAAGGTCCACACACGTCTCTGTGAGTTCTCTCCAGGATCAACGAAGCACGGTTCTCCTTCTCATGAAAGGTGGTCTTCACAAAATTATCCATAGTACATCCCTTGCACTGATCTGACTGCGCAAGAGTACCCTTGGGAAGTCCAGTAGACCTAACAGAAGACCACCTTTCATGAGAAGGAGAACTGTGAGCAATCCACAGATGGTGAGCAAGCTAAGAAGGATAATAAATTATCACCAAAGTACTATGGTCCTTACAAGGTGTTGCAAAAGATTGGTTCTATGGCATACAAATTGGAGCTTCCTGCTTCTTCGCGAGTACATTCAGTTTTCCATGTTTCATGCTTAAAGAAGGTTATAGGTGAAAATCTTCCAGTTCAAACAATATTGCCAGAACTTGATGAGGAAGGAAAAATAATATTGGAACCTGAAGTGGTCATGGAAACAAGAACTCGACAAGTACGGAATCGATCAATTTCAGAGTATCTCATTAAGTGGAAGAACTTACCCACTGAAGATTCTACATGGGAGGATGAGAATTTTATATAGAAGCACCCGGAGCTACTCAAGCATTGAGGACAACACTTTTTGAAGGAGAGGGGCATGTTAGGTCCCTATATCACTAGTATAGTCCCTTATTATTGTTAGTGTAACCCCCTTATTGTTATTATTGAACCCTTGTAACCCCCATTTTGTTATTATTGTGCCCTTAAATTATTATTGTTAGGTCGGCTAGGATTACATTGTGGCCCACTAAGATTACATTATGGCCCCATGGACTCCTATATATAGAAAGGAGGTTTTGTAAATTGTATCATCCAAGAATTGTGCATTTATGTAATGTATTGGAGGTTTCCCCCTCGAAGTGGCTTATTTCTAAGGCGTTGATATCTGTTTTCTTCTATTTTTAGAGTTGGTTACACAACATCTTCACAAAATTACCCATATTACATCCCTTGCACTGATCTGATTGCGCAAGAGTACCCTTGGGAAGTCCAGTAGAAATCTGCTGCAAAATCTTCAAAGTGCCATGGTGAAGATGGCCCAATCTCCTGTGCCATAATTCACCCTCATCCCGGCTCACCACTTCTTCTGATTTCCCCACCATTGCAGTGCATCCATATACCTCCATCTTGTAGAGATTCTTAACTCGAATCATTATATTCTTGGTTTGGCCCATTTTTTTATGTCAAAGGAAAGCTTTTCCCTCACTGAAAACAACATCGTAACTTTTGTCTTCCAACATTGAGACCGAGACCAAGTTATTCTTCAGACCTGGAACATGCATAACATCCTTCAACAAGAATGGATTACCAGACTCCCTCTCAAAGGTAATGGTCACAATTCCGGTCGCATTGTATTGACCATCATCTCCCATCTCTATATTCATCTGGAGGTCCTTCTCCTCCAAGTCACTAAACAACTCCTTGTCTCCTGTCATATGGAAAGACGCACCACTATCAAGATTCCACAAAGATCCCATATAGCTTGAAACCAAGCATGCGATCAAAGAGGAAAAAAGTTCAAATTGCGAGGCTAAGGCCTCTCCAACTGCAGCGCCAACAACCTTCTTGTTCTTCTTCTTCTGTGGGAAGTTAATGGTGAAATTCCCATGTTCGTGACAATGAAAACACTGTAGAAATTATATGCACTAAGCATGCATATGTCCAAGATCCACCTGATCTCATACTATTTAACTTTATACAAGATACTGAATCTATTCCACTTGTTAATCTTTTGTGGAAAAATTAATTGCACACATATGTGAAGCATAAAAAAAAATATTCAATTGCACATAACACAGTTTTTAACCGGGAAATCCTGAAGCTGAAAACCCCAAATATATATTATGTAACATGGAGATCATATGAAAATATCATACAAAGCATACAAAGCTTATCACAAGCCCTCAATATAGTACAATCATCATACACTAATCAGGACCATTCTTGCAAATCTATGCACCGATCTCTGCCCCCTGCTAGCCTGCCTCCACTGCACAATATCTGCTGAAGAATAGCTCTGAATGAATTCAAATTACCCTTGCCTTGACTGTGCAATCCTCATTGGCAACTCCAATGTGTGTGTGATGCAATCAATGCATCACTATAGTAACAATAGATAGTCAATCTTGATCTTTCACCTATCTCTCCACTATTCTCCACTGAAACTACCATGCACTGTAGTTAACTGATGTATTTTTTAGTTGATTAATGAGTTATTATTTGTGAATTAATTAATTAATTAATTCACTTCACTCTCACTAGTGTATCAATCAGTTAGACTATATACAACTAGCTCAACTGAGTCTAATTGAGTTAAACTGAATACAACTCCATAATTACATATTCCAACTGTGTCATAACTCTGCCACTTGAGTTCTAACTAAGTCCTCCATGCATTAGCTCCAGTAAACCCTTAGGAATTGCATAATTCCTTTTTTCAGCTGATGTGCCACATCTGTGCACTGAACTGAAGTGCTCCAAGAGAATAAGTTGTTGTTTAGAGTCTGATTATTATTAAGAGCTAATAATAATTGACATGCATCTATTTTTAGATTGACGATCTATAAAAATACTTCCCCCAATATTCTAAAAATAGAATTTCATCTATTTTTCCAACTTGTTCAACCATCCACAAATAGCATCCTGCAACTTCTAAACTATGATCATCATGTCTAAAAATAGACTTGCCAAAAATATCCTGCGGGCCCACTTATTGAAAGCGACTCTTTTCACTAAGCTCATCATCTTGTTGAAGCTCAACACTCCCTCTCAACAAGATAGGGATTATCCTTCACCCCGATCCTGCCTATACAGTATTCGAATTTTCTCCTGGTGAGCAGCTTCATCAGAATATCTGCATTCTGATCCTCCGTAGGAATGTACTGAAGCAACATGATCTTCCGCTGCACACAATCTCTGATATGATGATACTGGATATCAATATTTTTAGATCTACCATGAAACACAGGATTAACCGAGAGTTTAATGCAACTCTGATTATCACAATGAATCACCGTGGGATCTAAATGTGAACTGAACAAACCAACCAGGATCTTCCTCATTCAGATAGCCTCACATGCAGCTTGACTTGCGGCCATGTATTATGCTTCCGCTGAACTGAGTGCCACAGATCTTTGTTTCCTGCTGTATCAAGAAATTGCCGTAGATCTGATACTGAAAATCCCGCCTAATGTGCTCTTTCTGTCTGTTAGGCTTCTTGCCCAATCTGCATCCGTGAAGCCATGCTTTGTCACCTCATCCGTCTATCTGTACCATAAACCATACTCATATGTGCCCCTAATATATCTCAAAACATGCTTGCCTGCCTTCCAAAAGAGCATGGTAGGCTTAATCATCGCTTGTGAAAGCTGGTTCGCCACATAGCATATGTCTGGTCTTGTATTGACTAAATACATGAGCGAACCCAACAACTATTGATAAACAGTGGCATCCACTACCTCTGCTAATGTAGCATCCTCTTTCTTCCAATTTTCTGGAAGAGGAGTGTCGATAGGCTTGCATCCTTGCATGTGAAACTTCTCCAGTATCTCCTGGGCATACTTGCCTTGAGACACAAACGGTTCACCTTCCCACTGCCATATTTCCAATCCAAGGAAATAATGAAGGAGGCCCAAATCCTTCATCTCAAACTCCTTTGCAAGATCTGCCTTGCATGAGTGTATCAACTGCCCATCACTTGTTAGTATTAAATCATCAACATCACCCTCCACCACAATCTGGTACAGGTTTGCATTCGCCTCACTCTTGGTGAAGCCAAGTCCAGTGAAATAGCTGTCGATCCGAGTGTACCAAGCACGGGGTTCTTGTTTCAACCCATACAATGCTCTTTTGAGCCTGCACACATGCGACTTGCTGCTGAAAATATCAAATCATTCAGGCTGCTCAATGTACACCTCTTCCTCAATGATCCCATTAAGGAACGCAGTCTTCACATCCATCTGAATAATGTGCCAACCCTTCTGCATTGAGAGAGCAAGGATGGTCTGTATGGAAGAAAAATGTGCGACAGGTGCAAAGGTTTCTTCATAGTCAATCCCAACAATCCATGAGAAGCCCTGAGCAACAAATCTTGCCTTATAATTCTCGACACTCCCATTAACAACTTGCTTTACCTTGTAGACCCATCTCGATCCTACAACTGATTTTCCCAGCGGCCTTGGAACAATCTTCCAAGCACTGTTTCTGACAATGGAGTCATAATCCTCCACCATGGCATCTACCCATGTGGGCTCTTGCACTTCTTCTTCAAAAGAATATGGCTCTGTCATGATACACTTTCTCATAAGAGCCATGCATCCAGTAAATTGGTCAGGTGACTGTCTCTGTCTGCGCTGTGATGTAGGAACTCCTACATTCTGTGTTGCATCAAGCTCAGTCTCTCAGCTTCTGTGGTACGCTTTCTTCCTTGTCTAATGTTTGGTTCTGCATGAGTGGACTCCTCCACTCCATGAATATCCTCTTGTGGCTAATCCAAATCTAGAGGCTAATCTTTGGGAACAAGAAGTTCCTCCTCCGCATGCAAGTGTAGCTCCCTCTCAAGCGACAACTTCATGGCTTTCACCTCATTGAATTTTATATCCTGTCGCACAATAGTCATCCAACTGTCTGGAAAATACACATGATAGTTATGGGGTGTTTCTATGTACCCCACAAATATCCTGACTTGTGCATTCGGCTCCAGCTTCTTCCTGGCGTCCTTTGTCACATGAATGTAAACAGGTGAGCCAAAAATCTTCAAAAGAGAAATATCAGGCTTCTTACCAGTAGAAGCTTCTTCGGGTGTTCTCATGCCAAGTACTCTATGAGGAAAATGGTTTTGCACATAAACCATAGTGTCGCATGCTTCCGCCCACAAGTGCATCGGTAGGCCTTGGTCATGCAGCATTTCTCGTGCAACACCCACGATCGTTTTGTTCTTCCTCTCCGCGACCCCATTCTGCTGTGGGTTATGAGGCACTATGAGTTCTCTTCGAATTCCTTCTTTTCTACAGAAGTCTTTGAATTCACCCGAGATGTATTCACCACCATTATCGCTCCGTAGAGATTTCACTTGCTTCCTCGACTCCTTCTCCACAAATTCCTTGAACTCACAGAACTTTGAGAACGTTTCACTCTTCTTCTACATGAAGAAGATCCAGCATCTACGAGAATAATCATCAAAAAATATCACATAATACCTATGTTTTTCTATTGAAGCAACCGAGAATGGTCCACACACGTCTGTGTGAATTCTCTCCAGGATCACCGAAGCACGGTTCTCCTTCTCATGAAAGGTGTTCTTCACAAACTTACCTATAGTACATCCCTTGCATTGATCTGACTGCGCAAGAGTACCCTTGGGAAGTCCAGTAGAAATTTGCTTCAAAATCTTCAAAGCGCCATGGTGAATATGGCCCAATCTCTTGTTCCATAATTTTCCCTCATCCCGGCTCACTACTTCTTCTGCTTTGCCCACCATTTGCAGCGCAACCATCTACCTCTAGCTTGTAGAGATTCTTAATTCAAACCCCTATCTTCTTGGTTTGACCCGTTGTTTTATGTCAAAGGAAGGCTTTTCCATCACTGAAAACAACATCATAACCCTTGTCTTCCAGCATTGCGACTGAGACCAAGTTCTTCTTCAGACCTGGAACATGCATGGAATTCTTCAACAAGAACAAATTACCAGAATCCATCTCAAAGGTAATGGTCCCAATGCCAATCGCACTGTACCGACCATCATCGCCCATATCTATATGCATCTGGAGGTCCTTCTCCCCAATTCACTAAAAAACTCTTTGTCTCTCGTCGTATGGAAAGACGCACCACTGTCAAGATACCACACTGATCCCATGCAACTTGAAACCACGCATGCGATCAAGGAAAAATCCAGCCCAAATTGCGAGGCTAAGGCCTCTCTAGCTGCAGATCCAGCAGCCTGCTTATTCTTCTTCTTCTGTAGACAGTTAGTGGAGAAATGTCCATGTTCATGACAATGAAAACACTTCACTTTGGACAAATCCTGCTTCTTGCCTTTAGCACTGAATTTTGAAGGATTTTTATTCCCCTTCCCTTTCCTTGCTTTGGAAGCCAAAGTGAAATTCTCTTCATATTCATTCTTTGATGAAGTTCCATCCTTGATACCCCGCCTTATCTCCTCCTGCACAAGATCCGACCAAAGTCGCTCCCATCCCGACAGTTTCTCCCATCCATTGACAGAGTCTTCGTAGCTATGCCAACTCTTCGGAAGCCCAAGGAGAGCCAAGCTCACCAAGTCTTCTTCATAAAAAATAACCCCCACACTTCACAGTTCATCCTTGCAGTGGACAAACTTCGTGAGGTATTTTGGAATACTGTCACCTTTCTCCATTTTTATTTTTCTGAGCTTGTCTTTAAGCGCCAACTTCCTCTTGTCACTTTTGATTTGGAAAAATTCTATCAAAGCCTTCCACATTAAGAATGGAGTGGCTTTCCCGTGAAGGCTAGACACAATATGGTCCCTCACACCTTCCAACATAATTTTCCTCGTCTTTGTTGTCTTCTTTTTCCATGCATCAATTAATGCAGCATCGATAGATCCCGGCTTAGGAACCTCGCTATCTTGAACTCCTTCAGCCCATTATCCTCCAACACCACCTCCATCCTATCCTTCCAGGCTATGTAATTCAATCTCCCATCAAGGGCATACTCCAATCTTAACCCGTTGAAAGACATTTCAATGTATAATCAATTTCTGCACCAAGAATCTTCTGTAGCAAATTCGAATTGTCCACCAGCACAAAATCACTTCATAATTGCAATCTTCTATCAACAATGCTCCGATACCATGTAGAAATTATATACACTAAGCATGCATATTTCCAAGATCCACCTGATCTCACAATATTTAACTTTATGCAAGATACTGAATCTATTCCACTTGTTAATCTTTTGCGGAAAAATTAATTTCACACACATGTGAAGCATTAACAAAAATATTCAATCGCACATAACACAGTTTTTAACCGGGAAAGCCTGAAGCTGAAAACCCCAACTATATATTATGTAACATGGAGATCATATGAAAATCTCATACAAAGAATACAAAGCTTATCACAAGCCCTCAGTACAGTACAATCGTCATACACTAATCAGCACCAATCTTGCAAATCCATGCACCGATCTCTGCCCCCTGCTACCCTACCTCCACTGCGCAATATCTACTGAAGAATAGATCTGAATGAATTCGAATTACCCTTTCCTTGATTGCACAATCCTCATTGGAAACTACAATGTGTGTGTGATGCAATCAAGGCATCACTATAGTCACAACCGATAATCTATCTTTCCCTTTCACCTATCTCTCCACTGGTCTCCACTGAAACTACCATGCACTGTAGTTAACTGATGTATTTTTCAGTTGATTAATGAGTTATTATTTTTGAATTAATTAACTAATTAATTCACTCTACTCTCACTAGTGTATCAATCAGTTAGACTAGATACAACTAGCTCAACTGAGTCTAACTGAGTTGAACTAAATACAACTCCATAACTACTTCTTCCAATTGTGTCATAACTCTGCCACTTGAGTTATAACTGATTCCTCCATGCATTAGCTCCAGTAAACCCTTAGGAATTGCGTAATTAATTTTTTCAGCTGATGTGCCACATCTGTGCACTAAACTGAAGTGCTTCAAGAGAATAAGTTGTTGTTTAGAGTCTGATTATTATTAAGAGCTAATAATAATCGACATGCATCTATTTTTAGATTGATGATCTATAAATAGACTTCGCCCAATATTCTAAAAATATAATTTCATCTATTTTTCCAACTTGATAAACCATAAAAAAATAGCATCTTGCAACTTTTGAACTATGATCATCATGTCTAAAAATAGACTTGCACCAAAAATAGTCTACGGGCCCACTTAGTGAAGGCGACTATTTTCACTAACCTCATCATCTTGTTGAATCTCAACACTCCCTCTCAACAAGATAAAGATTATCCTTCACCCCGATCCTGCCTCTATGGTATTCGAATTTGCTCCTGGTGAGCGGCTTCATCAGAATATCTGCATCCTGATCCTTCGTAGGAATGTACTGAAGCAACATGATCTTCCGCTGCACACAATATCTGATATGATGATACTGGATATCAATATGTTTAGATATATCATGCAACACAGGATTAACCGAGAGTTATATGCAAGTCTGATTATTACAATGAATCACCGTGGGATCTAAATGTGAACCGAACAAACCAACCAGGCTCTTCCTCATCCAGATAGCCTCACATGGAGCTTGACTTGCTGCCATGTATTATGCTTCCACTGAAATGAGTGCTACAGATATTTGTTTCCTGCTGTACCAAGAAACTGTCGTAGATTCGATACTAAAAATCCCTCTTGATGTGCTCTTTCTGTCTGTTGGGTTTCTTGCCCAATCTGCATCCATGAAGCCATGCAACTTCACCTCATTCGTCTATCTGTACCATAAACCATACTCAGATGTGCCCCTGAGATATCTCAAAACATGCTTTCCTACCTTCCAAAAGAGCTTGGTAGGCTTAAATATTGCTTGTGAAAGCTGGTTCACTGCATACCATATGTCCGGTCTTGTATTGACTAAATACATGAGCGAACCCACCAACTGTCAATAAAAAGTGGAATCCACTACCTCTGCCGATGTAGCATCCTCTTTCTTCCAATTTCCTGGAAGAGGAGTGTCTATAGGCTTGTAGCCTTGCATGTGAAACTTCTCCAGTATCTCTTGGGCATACTTTCCTTGAGACACAAACAGTTCACCTTCCCGCTGCCATATTTCCAATCCAAGTAAATAATGAAGGAGGCCCAAATCCTTCATCTCAAACTCCTTTTCAAGATCTTCCTTGCACGAGTGTATCAAATGCCCATCACCTATTAGTATTAAATCATCAACATAAAGTACAATGATTAAAAACTTACCCTCCACCACAATCTGGTACAGGTTTTCATCCGCCTCACTCTTGGTGAAGCCAAGTCCAGTGAAATAGCTGTCGATCTAAGTGTACCAAGCACGGGATGCTTGTTTCAACCCATACAACACTCTTTTGAGCCTGCACACATGAGACTCGCTACTGAAGTTCTCAAATCCTTCAGGCTGCTCAATTTACACCTCTTCCTCAATGATCCCATTAAGGAACATAGTCTTCACATCCATCTGATGAATGTGCCAACCCATCTGCACTGAGAGAGCAAGGATGGTCCGCATGGAAGAATACTATGCGACAGGTGCAAAGGTTTATTCATAGTAAATCCCCTCAATATGTGAGAAGCCCCGGGCAACAAATCTTGCCTTATAATTCTCAGCACTCCCATAAAAAACTTGCTTTACCTTGTAGATCCATCTTGATCCTACAACTGAAATTCCCACCGGCCTCGGAACAATCTCCCATGCACTGTTTCTGACAATGGAGTGATACTCCTCCACCATGGAATCTACCCATGTGGACTCCTGCACTACTTCTTCGAAAGAAGATGGCTCTGTCACGATAAAATTGCTCATAAGATCCATGTATCTAGTAAATCGGTAAGGTGACTGTCTCTGTCTGTGCTGTGATGTAGGAACTCCTACATTCTGTGCCGCATCAAGCTCAGTCTCTTAGCTTCTGTGGTACGCTTTCTGCCTTGTCTGATGTTTGGTTCTGCATGAGTGGACTCCTCCACTCCATGAATCACCTCCTGTGGCTGATCCACATCTAGAGGCTCATCTTTGGGAACAAGAAGTTCCTCCTCCACATGCAAGTGTAGCTCCCTCTCAAGTGACAACTTCATGGCTTTCACCTCATTGAATTTTATATCCCGTCGCACAACAGTCATCTGACTTTCTGGAAAATACACACGATAGTTATGGGGTGTTTCTGTGTACCCCAAAAATATCCCAACTTCTGCAGTCAGCTCCAGCTTCTTCCTGGCGTCCTTTGTCACATGAATGTAAACAGGTGAGCCAAAAATATTCAAATGAGAAATATCAGGCTTCTTACTAGTAAAAGCTTCTTCTGGTATACTCATGCCAAGTACTCTATGAGGACAACGGTTTTGCACATAAAATGCAGTGTCGCATGCTTCCGCCCACAAGTGCATCGATAGGCGTTGGTCATGCAGCATTGCTCATGCAACACCCACAATCATTCTGTTCTTCCTCTCGGTGACCCCATTCTACTGTGGGTTATGAGGCGCTATGATTTCTCTTCGAATTCCTTCTTTGCTACAGAATTATTTGAATTCACCCGAGATGTATTCACCACCATTATCGCTTCGTAGAGCTTTCACTTGCTTCCTCGACTCCTTCTCCACAAATTCCTTGAACTTACAAAACTTTGAGAACGTTTCACTCTTCTTCTGCATGAAGAAGATCCAACATCTATGAGAATAATCATCAACAAATATCACATAATACCTGTGTTTTGCTTTTGAAGCAACCGAGAATGGTCCACACACGTTTGTGTGAATTTTCTCCAGGATCACCGAAGCACGGTTCTCCTTCTCATGAAAAGTGGTCTTCACAAACTTACCCATAGTACATCCATTTCACTGATTTGACTGCGCAAGAGTACCCTTGGGAAGTCCAGTAGAAATTTGCTGCAAAATCTTCAAAGCGCCATGGTGAAGATGACCCAATCTCCTGTGCCATAATTCGCCCTCATCCCGGCTCACCACTTCTTCTGCTTAGCCCACCATTTGCAGCGCAACCATATACCTCTAGCTTGTAGAGATTCTTAATTGGAACCCCTATCTTCTTGGTATGACCCATTTTTTATGTTGAAGGAAGGATTTTCCATCACTGAAAACAACATCATAACCCTTGTCTTCCAGCATTGCGACTGAGACCAAGTTCTTCTTCAGACCTGGAACATGCATGACATTCTTCAACAAGAACAGATTATCAAACTCCCTCTCAAAGGTAATGGTCCCAATGCCAGTCGCACTGTACCGACCATCGTCACCCATCTCTATATGCATCTGGAGGTCCTTCTCCCCAAGTCACTAAAAAAATCTTTGTCTCCCGTCATATGGAAAGACGCACCACTGTCAAGATACCACACTGATCCCATGTAGCTTGAAACCAAGCATGCGATCAAGGAAAAATCGAGCTCAAATTGTGAGGCTAATGCCTCTCTAGCTGCAGATCCAGCAACCTGCTTATTCTTCTTCTTCTGTGGACAGTTAGTGGTGAAATGTCCATGTTCGTGATAGTGAAAACAGTTCACTTTGGACAAATCCTGCTTCTTGCCTTTAGCATCGGATTTTGAAGGATTTTTCTTCCCCTTCCCTTTCCTTGCTTTGGCAGCCAAAGTGAAATTCTCTTCATCTTCATTCTTTGATGAATATTCATCCCTGGTACCCTGCCTTATCTCCTCCTGCACAAGATCCGACCAAAGTCGCTCCCATCTTGGGAGTTTCTCCCGTCCATTGACAGAGTCTTCATAGCTATGCCAACTTTTAGGAAGCCCAAGGAGAGCCAAGCTCACCAAGTCTTCTTCATCAAAAGTAACCCCCACACTTCCCAGTTCATCCTTGCAGTGGACAAGCTTCGTGAGGTATTTTGGAATATTGTCACCTTTCTCCATTTTTATTTTTCTGAGCTTATCTTTAAGCACCAACTTCCTCTGGTCACTTCTGCTTTGGAACAAGTCTGTCAAAGCCTTCCACATTAAGAATGTAGTGGATTTCCTGTGAAGGATGGACACAATATGGTCCTCACACCTTCCGATAGAATTCTCCTCGTCTTTGTTGTCTTCTTTTGCCATGCATCAAGTAATCCAGCATCGCTAGATCCCGGCTTAGGAACATTGCTATCGATGAACTCCTTCAGCCCATTATCCTTCAGCATCACCTCCATCCTGTCCTTCCAGGCTATGTAATTTGAGCTCCCGTTAAGGGCATAAACCAATCTCAACCCGTTGAAAGACATTTCAATGTATACTTGATTTCTGCACCAAGAATACTCTGTAGCAAATTCGAATTTTCCACCATCAAAAACTCACTTCACAATTGCAACCTTCAATAAAAAATGCTACGATACCATGTAGAAATTATATGCACTAAGCATGCATATGTCCAAGATCCACTTGATCTCACACTATTTAACTTTATGCATGATACTGAATCTATTCCACTTGTTAATCTTTTGCGGAAAAATTAATTGCACACACATGTGAAGCATAAACAACAATATTCAATCGCACATAACACAGTTTTTAGCCGGGAAAGCCTGAAGCTAAAAACCCCAACTATATATTATGTAACATGGAGATCACATGAAAATATCATACAAAGCATACAAAGCTTATCACACGCCCTCAGTACAGTACAATCGTCATACACTAATCAGCACCAATCTTGCAAATCCATGCACCAATCTCTGCCCCCTGCTAGCCTGCCTCCACTGTGAAATATTTTCTGAAGAATAGCTCTGAATGAATTTGAATTACCCTTGGCTTGACTGCGCAATCCTCATTGGAAACTCTAATGTGTGTGTGATTCAATCAATGCATCACTATAGTCACAACAGATAGTCTATCTTTCCCTTTCACCTATCTCTCCACTGGTCTCCACTGAAACTGCCTTGCACTGTAGTTAACTGATGTATTTTTCATTTGATTAATGAGTTATTATTTATGAATTAATTAACTAATTAATTCACTCCACTCTCACTAGTGTATCAATCAGTTAGACTAGATACAACTAGCTCAACTGAGTCTAACTGAGTTAAACCGAATACAACTCCATAACTACTTCTTCCAACTGTGTCATAACTCTGCCACTTGAGTTCTAAATGAGTCCTACATGCATTAGCTCCAGTAAACCCTTAGGAATTTCGTAATTCCTTCTGTCAGCTGATGTGCGACATATGTGCAATGAACTGAAGTGCTCCAAGAGAATAAGTTGCTGTTTAGAGTCTGATTATTATTAAGAGCTAATAATAATCGACATGCATCTATTTTTAGATTGACGATCTATAAATAGACTTCGCCAAATATTCTAAAAATAGAATTTCTTTTATTTTTCCAACTTGATCAACCATCCAGAAATAGCATCCTGCAACTTCTGAACTATGATCATCATGTCTAAAAATAGACATAGTCTAAAAATAGACTTGCGCCAAAAATAACTTGCGGGCCCACTTAGTGAAGGCGACTCTTTTCACTAATCTCAGCATCTTGTTGAATCTCAACAAACACTTCACTTTGGAAAAATCCTGCTTCTTGCCTTTAGCTTCAGATTTTGAAGGAAATTTCTTCCCCTTCCCTTTCCTTGCTTTGGTAGCCAAAGCGCAATTTTCTTCGTCTTCATTCTTCAATGAAGAGCCATCCCTGGTACCCTGCCTTATCTCCTGCACAAGATCCGACCAAAGTCGCTCCCATCCCGGAAGTTTCTCCTGTCCATTGACAGAGTCTTCGTAGCTATGCCAACTCTTCAGAAGCCTAAGGAGAGTCAAGCTCACCAAGTCTTCATCATCAACAGTAATCCCCACACTTCCCAGTTCATCCCTACAGTAGACAAACTTCGTGAGATATTTTGGAATACTGTCGCCCTTCTCCATTTTATTTTTATGAGCTTGTCTTTCAGCGCCAACTTCCTCTGGTCGCTGTTGCTTTGGAAAAAATATGTCAAAGCCTTCCACATTAAGAATGGAGTGGATTTCCTGTGAAGGATGGACACAATATGGTCCTTTACACCTTCCAACAGAATTCTTCTTATCTTTGCTATCTTCTTTTTCCATGCGTCAAGTAATGCAGCATCGCTAGTCCCCGACTTAGGAACATCGCTATCGATGAACTCATTCTGTCCATTATCCTCCACTACCGCCTCCATCCTATCCTTCCAGGCTATGTAATTCGAGCTCCCATCAAGGGAATACTCCAATCGCAACCATTGAAAGACATTTCAATGTAAACTCAACTTCTGTACCAAGAATTTTCTATAACAAATTCGAATTGTCTACCAGCACAAACTCAACAATTCTTCACAATTTCGATCTTCAAGAATTAACACTGCTTCGATACCATGTAGAAATTATATAAAAGATGCATGTATATATCCAGATTCTCCGTATATAACAATATTTATCTTCTTGCTAAATACAAAATCCTTACACTGTTAATCTTTTGCAGAAATTTAAAATCAATTGCAAACACATGAAGCAATAAAAAAAATCGCACATAACCTAGTTGTTTAACGGGAAATCCTGAAGCTGAAAACCCCAACTATCATATATTATGTATCATGGAGATCATGTAAAAATATCATACAAAGCTTAGTACATCAAGCTCTTAGTACATTATATCGTCACACACTAATCAGAAGAAATCTGCAAATCCGTACACCGATTTCTTGCCACTTGCTAGCCCGCCTCCACTGCGTAGTCACTGCTGAAGAATAGCTCTGAATGAATTCAAATTACACTTGCCTTTGTGTAATCCTCATTGGAAACTCCAATGTGTGTGTGATGCAATCAATGCATCACTATAGTCACAACAGATAGTCCATCTTACCCTTTAACCTATCTCTCCACTAGGTCTCCACTGGAACTGACATGCACTGTAGTTAACTATTATATTGTTCAGTTGATTAATGAATTATTATTTGTGAATTAATTAACTAATTAATTCACTCCACTCTCACTAGTATATCATTCAGTTAGACTAGATACAACTAGTTCAACTGAGTTTAACTCCAATAATTGAGTTAAAATGAATAACAATTCCATGAACTACTCTTCCAACTCTGTCATAAATTTTCCACTTCAGTTCTAACTGAGTCCTCCATATATGAACCACTAGTAAACCATAGGAATTGCGTAATTCCTTCTACCCACTGATTTGAAAAATCTGTGCACTGAAACTAAGTGCTCCAAGAGAATAAGTTATTGTTTATTGTCAGATTATTATTAATAGCTAATAATAATCGGCACTTCTATTTTTAGATCGACGATCTATAAATAGACTTCTCCCAATATTCTAAAAATAGAATTTCATATATTTTTCCAACTTGACCAACCATCCATAAATAGCATCCTGCAACTTCTGAAATATGATCACCATGTCTAAAAATAGACATATCCTAAAAATAGACATAGTCTAAAAATAGACTTGCGCTAAAAATACCCTGCGTGCCCACTTAGTGAAGGCGAATCTTTTCACTAAGCTCATAATCTTGTTGAATCTCAACACATTGAAGATAATGGGTTGAAGGAATACATTAATAGAAATGTTCCGAGACCAACAACTACTGATGCACAAAATCTAGCAGAATAGAAGAATAATGCAGCAAAGGCAAGAAGGATATTACTGGAAGGAGTTAGAGATAATATTATCTTGAACCTCCATGGGAAGGGGACTCCATATGCAATTTGGAAATCCTTGAAAGACTAGTTTCAAAAAAAAAATGACCACAAGAAGCTGTCATTGAAGGACAAGCTTCGGGAAATCAAGATGGAAAAGGGCGACACAATACCACAATATTTTAGCAAGTTCACTGAATGTCAGGATGACCTTAGGAGTGTTGGTGTTATAGTTACTAAAGATGATATGGTCATACTGACACTTATAGGCCTTCCCAAGAGCTATCACAACTACCAGGATTCAGTAAATGGGAGGGAGAAGCTACCAGAGTGGGAGTGTTTTTGGTCCGACTTGGTGCAAGAAGAGATAAGGCAGAACACCAGAGATGGAACCTCATACAAGCATGATGATGAGGAGAAATGTGCCTTGGATAGAAAGGAAAAGAAAGGGAAAGGGAAGAAATCCCAATCCAAAGTATATTCTGGTCACTATTCCACGAAGTGTCCACACAAGAAGGCTGACAAGAAGACCTCAAGAGGAGCAACAGGTGAAGCACTAGCTTCACAATTCAAGTTGGATTTCACCCTCATTGCATGCATGGTGACATCAGTGATGGGTAGCACGTGGTATCTTTATAGTGGAGCATCATTCCATATGACCAGAAACGAAGAATTTTTCAATGACTTGGAGGAGTAGGACCTCTAGATGCACATCAAGATGGGAGATGATGGAAGGTATAACACGACCAGTATCGATATTGTTACTCTTTAGAGGGAGTCTGGTTCCCATCTCACATTCAAAGATGTAGGTTTCGGATCTGAGGAATAATTTAGTTTCAGTTGCTATGTTGGAATACCGTAGCTACAATGTGATATTTAGAAAAGGAAATGCTTTCCGTCGTTACATAGCCTCGGGACAAGTGAAGCATATCTGGGTTCATGAAGAACCTCTACAAATTGGATTTATAAGACTGTAATTATTTGAGAACGAAGGAAGAGAAGGTGCTCATCCAAGACATTGGGAAATTATGACATAGGCGACTTGGCCATTTACACCATGGAGATTTGAAGATCATGCAACAGATTTATATAGGACTTTCCAAGGGTGCACAAGAGAAACGTGATACATGCAAAGGGTATACATTGGGGAAGTACACAAAATCCACCTTTCATGATAAAAATAGTCGAGTGCAAGCGATCCTTGAAATAGTTCACTCCTATGTGTGTGGACCATTCTCAATAGCCTCAGAAAGACCAAACATTCTCAAAATTTTGTGAATTTAAATAACTTGTTGAGAAAAACACAGTCAGGAAAGTGAAGGCTCTCAGGAGAGATAACGTTGGAGAATATGTGTCGAATGAATTCAAGAACTTATGTGCATCAAAAGGCATTTGACAGGAGTTAATAGAACCCCATAAAGTAGACTGGGGTTGCTAAAAGGAAGAACAAAAGTATTGTGGGAGATGCACAGGCGATGTTTCATGATCAGGGCCTACTGTTGCACTTGTGGGATGAATCATGCAACACAATGGTATATGTGCAGAACATGAGTCCTTATCAGATTTTCGGAATGATTACACCAGAAGAAGCTTTTCCAGGTAAGAAACTAGATGTGGAACGCTTCAAGATCTTTGGTTCATCAGTTTACCATCATGTTTCCAAGGATGAAAGGAAAAAGCTAGAACCGATAGTAGAGTTGGGCATATTTTTTGGGTACAATGATACACCTCACAACTATCGAGTGTACCTTTAATCTCACAAGACAATAATTGTTCGTATAGATGTGAATTTTTATGAAGAGAAGACCATGAGATGTTCCCTTGAGAGGGAGCTTCAGTTTCATGTAGATGAGGAGATTTTAGCTCCAAAGGAAGAACCTCAAGATGTTTTGAGGAAACCAAAAGTAGAGGAGCAGAGAGTGTAAGCACCCACTCATGCAGAGACATCCATATCTGAAAGGAAGTGCACCAAAGAGGCAGGCATATTGATGCATGATTCTAGAGAGAATGTGGGAGCACCCATATCAAAACACAGACATAGGAGGTCACCAAATTAGTACACTAGGTACATGGCTCTGATGAGCGAGAGTGTAGAGACTGAGCCATCTCATTCGAGGAAGCAATGAAACAACCAATATGGGTTGATTCCATGGTAGAGTGATATGAATTTGAATGTTAGTTTTACTGTGATAATTTCATCTTCAGAATTATAAACAATTGTTGATCATTTTCTTCATGTGCCTAGGTTTCCCTGTGGTGTTTGTGAGTGTCAAACATGTAATTGTGTCAAGTTTTATGTTTAATTCACGTTCATTTTAACATTAAACAAAGTACTGAACAACATCAATAAAATGTATAGAAAATCATCACATGATCTATAAACACAATGTTTTGATGAATGAGTTCACCCCTCCATGGCTACATCTCCTTGGTCCAACTTCCATGGCTTGGGCCTCTGTATTAGCTCAAAATGGAAAAAAGTATTGTTTACAATATTTTAATGCTCTTGAAACATGCTCCAACATGCTCATAATGTATGCTAGGATAGACTCTTTTTGAGCCAAAAATGGTTGAATTTTTCAAAAGTATGGTTCATTGAATTTTGGCCTAGGAAACCCCTCCAAAACTGGAGAGAACTCTAGTTAACTCCGAAAAATTTGAAGTTTCGCTGAAAATGGTGGACTCCGCCGCCAAGATAACACTGATTTAATTAAGGATAAGAAGGAGTTTAATGTAATTAAGTGAGGGTTAATACACATTTAGAGCGCTAACTCCGCAGTTTTAGTTGAGCGTTATCC
The DNA here is from genome assembly GCA_034641835.2 of Pinus albicaulis. Classification (NCBI taxonomy): domain Eukaryota; kingdom Viridiplantae; phylum Streptophyta; class Pinopsida; order Pinales; family Pinaceae; genus Pinus; species Pinus albicaulis. The sequence goes on along the minus strand of CM076569.1, from coordinate 182,992,337 downwards.
ATGGTCATGGTACGAGATCATATGGGTTGAGGGCTGGCCCCCGCCATAACTCGCATGCAACATTGTATTAAAAAAATATATAGAACAATTGCATACTATGGTAAGAACCATAATGCGGGCATAGCGGTAAGCCGTGTTGTTTGTGTGGGGGAGGTCGCGGGGTTGACCTTGACCTCTGGCCGCCTCTGATAAAATTTTTTGCCACCATAATATATGATTTCGACCTTTGAACATAGTTTAATTTAGCCTTTGGGACAAGGCACGTGGTGGCCCTATCTGCACCACGTGTCCTCTTCCCATTGGCTCATTCCAACAACCAATAAAAATGCAACAAATCACCGAACTCAACAATCAATCACAAAATGACAAATGTCACCACCTGATTTTCCCGAAGGAGCATTTGACCACTTTGACCAACTGCACATTTAGCTGCCACATCAGTAGTATGAACTGCTAAATGGGCAGCTGCTTGTCCTTTTTTTTTCAAAATTTTACCTGTTTGAGAAAATGGACAATAGGCTCTAACTTTCACATACGAAGTCAGTTTTATATGAAAAAAAGTGCGCCGGTTTCTTGGCGACGAGAAATTTGGGGTCGTTCAGGTTTCGAACGATTCCGAGCACTTCCATTTTTGAGCTTAACACTGAGCACCTGATCATAGTGGAATCGTTGGAAAATGTAACTATGTTCGGTCTTCATTTAATGCACTTGAGTCATATTGTAATGTACTTTTCGAAAGAATAAATAAAAGAATTATTATTATTAATATTGTGACTTATTAAAGCATTAGTTTCATGCTTGGGTCACCATGTTTAAGGTCAAAGTCCCCATTGAGGACTTATTCTGAGTTAATAGAGTCATTAGCATTTAAAGAGACCCTTCTTGGGATTTTGAATCATGTAAAAGTTTTAATATTGAGTCAAATATGAATGATGTGACCTACACACCAAGTCGGTCTAAAGGGGATCATGTTAGCCTAAGAGACACCTATTCGACCTCACCTGGAGCCTATAAAAGGAGTGAAATAAAATTCATATGGAGCACACTTTCTCACAAAAAGTTTGATATCTCTTGTATATGGGAAAAGTTCAAAGTCTGTTGTCGAGAATCCGAAAGAAGTGTGAGTTTGGGGAAGTCCAATTAGAAGAAGAAGAAAAAAAATTGGTGGCTCTCTCCCTCTCTGTTTCATGTGCTAGATTGGGAGATCGAAGTCTTCCAAGTTTTGTTGCTGTCGGAAGTCGTCTGCTGCTGGAATTTGTTGCCTAGTCGAAGTTGCTGGAAAGGGGTCGAAGATCTAGGAGGCTGACTTGGTGTGGAGGGAAGGTTTTGGTATATGTCTAGGGTGAAGAGTCTCAAAGAATACTATTGAAAGGAATAATTATCTTGACTAGATTTTCCCTTCAAGGGGATTTTTCCCTGGCATAGTTCCTACATCCGGTGTCTATTATTTTGTGTGCTGCTGATTTGGTAGTTACTTGATGAACTAAAAGAAAGAAGATATAAAGAATTGTAATAACAAGAAACATCACAAGTAATTATCAATAATAAGAAAATCTTTCTGCCTTTATGATTTTATAATAGGAATATGATTCCATTATTAGGAACAATGCTTGGGAAGTTGTCCCAAGGCTAGAGGATAAGTCAGTTGTAGGTTCCAGGGGGATCTACAAGGTGAAGCAAGCAACAAATGGGAGTGTCGAGAAACAAAAAGCCATATTTTGGGAAAAAGGGGTTATCTTAGGTGGATGGAATTGATTATGAGGATACCTTTGCTACACTAGCAAGGTAATATTCAATCACATCAATTCTAGCACTTTCAACGTAGATGGATGGAAAATACATCAGATGGATGTGAAGACAACTTTACTCAATGAAGTGATTGAGGAAGACGTGTACATAGAGTAACCAGAAGGATTTGAGACCTTCGAGAGAGAGTCAGATGTGTGATGAATCCAACAAGCATTGTATGGATTGAAACAAGCATCCCATGCTTGGTACACTGTGATCGACAACTATTTCACCGGGTTGGGCTTCATCAAAAGTGACACAGATTCGAACCTTTACCATTTTGTTGTTGAAGGTAATTTTTTTTATTATAGTATTATATTTCGATTATTTGATTCTAACAGATGGTGAGAAGGTGATAAAATCTTCAAAAAAGGATTTGGAAAGATAATTCGAGATGAAATACATGGGGGCTCATGCATTATTTCCTTGGTTTGGAAATTTGGCAAGGAGATGGGGAACTATTTGTCTCTCAGGGAAAGTATGCCAACAAGATGCTGAAAAATTTTCACACGGAGAGAAGAAAACCCATGAAGGCTCCTCTCGCAGGGAATTGGAGGAAGGAAGATGCTACTTTAGGCGAATTGGTAGAAGCTACCATTTACAATAAACTTGTTGGTTCACTTATATAAAGGTGAAAACACGACCGAACATGTGTTATGTAGTTAAATAACTTAGTCAAGCAATGGTTAAGATAACCAAACTCTATTGGAAGGAAACCAAACATGTGTTGAGGTACCTTAGCGGCACCACTTAGTTTTTTCATTGGTACAAACAAACAAAGGGAGTGAAGCTGCAAGGCTTCACAGATGCAGATTGGGAAAGGAGTCCATCAGACAAGAGGAACACATCAAGAGGAATCTTTAGTATTGGTTCAACAACAGTTTCCTAGTATTGAAGGAAGCATAGATCAATTCCACTCAGTTTAGCAGAAGTAGAGTACATGGCTGCTAGTCATGATACTTGTGAGGCTATCTAGATCAGGAAGATCCTTATTGGGTTATTTAGTTTGTAGATGGATCCTACAGTGATTTATTGTGACAATTAGGGTTATATAAAACTCTATGTGAATCCATTTTTTCATGATAGGTCCAAGCATATCGACATCCGATATCACCATATTAGAGATTGTGTGCAGAGGCACATCATGCTGTTAGAGTACATTCCTACAAAGGAACAAGATGCAGATATCTTGACTAAGGCACTGTCAAGAGGTAAATTCGAGTTCCATAGAGGCATGATTGGGGTATCTGATAATCCATTTCTTACTGAGAGGGAGTGTTGAAAATGGAACCAAGAAATATTCTAAATTAATTTTCTCTTTAATTAAATTAGAAGAAAATTGTAATTCCACATCACATGACAACTTGTGCGAGTTAATTAAGTTAGTTTGAATTAGTTGGTTCAGTTAATTCAAGTTGAGGGTATAATTTGAGTCATGTAGAGTGTCTCCTAATTTTTAGGAGCCCTGTCTGAGTTTATTTTGAGTTGTAATTAATTAATTAAGTTTATTTGAGTTAATGTGAATTAAACTAGTTTCAATTGTTGGGGGAACTAATGGGAGGTCTAATAGTGGAGTGTGTACTCTGTGATCAACCAGTTAATTGATAATCCATCCATAAATAAATCATGCATGCAAGATATACAAGTTACCCATTTGAGATTGGAGTTCAAGGGCAATGTACTATCAGTTGTATAATCATCCAAATTGTACATGTGGTGCATATAGTCAGAGGAAGGCCTACGATGAATTACGTATTTTTGGATGAGGAATTTACTTAATTAATAGGGCTTAATTCCCAAGGAAACAACGCAAGGAAATATGGGCTTGAGCAAGAAAAAAATTGGTTAAGTATTGGCCAAGGCTTGTCCAGGAAGTAGTGAGACAGATAGAGATAGTGCAGAGTTTCTTGAGCTTGAGAAAAACATTATAATCTTCTCATATTTTTTGACTAATGCAATATACATAAGAAAATTTGAAGTGTAAAAAATATGCTAAAAAAAAGGGGTGTATTCTGAATCAACACTTTTCAAAATCAGATGATTTTTTTCTACCTCAAAAAAATAGGCACTCGGTACAGTTCTCGTTTGAGTTTACAGTGTTTTATTATCTCGTAAATAAATCAATCCATGACTTATTTTTATCTCATTTGGACGTTGTATATTTAATCTAGACTCTCAAATCTACATGCTTGTGGGTCATCTTAATATTATCTATATCACACAAGTTATTATCTAGGATATGTGAAGATACCATTTTATTCTCTTTCCAATCCACTTTTTTGAATGTTCCTAGAGTGTTGCCAATGTATTCAAGAACTTTGTTATGCTAGAAAGGGAGTGGAAGATTTGGGAGTCTGACCCAAAACTGCATTGTGCATACCACCATAAAGTTTGCATCAAACTCACGGAACTAGGGAGTAGTGAAAAGTACAACTCTCCCCAAAACTAGAGCCCTGCATTTAAATCATATTCCATGTCCTTCTGTGTTTCAAACTTGACTATAAAAAAACCTTTGGAACATTAAAAAAGTTTCAAAATCAAGAGTCCATGTTTTGGCAATCCATTGGACGAGTGCTTCTGGTTAGGGATAAATTCCATTAAATATGCACATGACAAATTTTCTTGAAGGACAGAGAACAAGGGGGTTAGGTCTGAAAGCTTTATTTCCATTCCAAGAGTATTTTCCATTTGTTCAACTATATACAGGTCTGAGATATTTTTTAACTGATATGCAGGGGCTGTAGGTTTCCTTTGAGCTGCTTCTTTATAGGAAACACAATTTCCTTCGATGGAAGATGAACCTGCAACCCCTCCTCGTAGTCTTGAATTAAGAATAATGGAAGAGTATTTTGTGATGTTATAATCTTCTACATTTGAAGAATTTGTTAGAAATTTTCCATTATATTGAAAAACTTGATAATATGAAGGTGTGCCACAACTTGATTCATTTATAAGTTTGACAAAAAAACAAAGAAAAATTTATTCACCCAAACGATCTTGGATTCCCTACTAAATATTTTAATGAAAATATGGAAGCAAGACACCCTGATGGAACTTGAGGGGGGAAGACATATTATAGATTGAGCCTTTAAATGGGAGAACGCTAATATGGAGTCTACTTGAAAAGATTCAAGGGGTAGAGACACCCCCAAACTTGCACAAGAGTGGCTTGACGACTGGGAAGAGAAGGATTGGAGTGGGAATATGATTGTGGAGCCAACAAGGAGGGTACTCCAATAGAATATTGGGGCCTCAACACTCTGAAATAACGTTCCAATGGATATAACAGAAATGAAAAGTAGATAAAGGAAAATACCAGAGTAACAGATGGTGGTCGGATAGAGGAACGACAATGGTTTCTCTCTTAGGATGAGCTGCTAATGGGACTTGAGGAAACATATTCTCTCACAACCACAAGATGCAAAAAAACTTCACCTTTATCCTGATAGACGGAAATGACGATCTCGGTGCAAACGCAACCCTAAAGAACTAAAGGAGAAGATTTTATGCCTCGAACACCTGTGGCGATGCCAAGAAAAGATACAATGAGAGAGAGAACCCTAAGCTCTAGAGCTCACACCATTTCTCCCAATCAATAAATAAATATTGATAGAATTTAATTTAGCAATAAGATAAATGATCTCACTGTTGGCTTTTGACCGCACACAAAGTGGAGAAGGAAAATAGAAGGGAAATCCTTACTATCAAAGAGCTTCAAATGAATCTATCTGCCTTTTAATTCAATTGAAAGAGGAAAGTGTCGCTGATTAAGTGCGATGGTGAGCGAAATCTTTACTGCCCTCATTCATTCCATCTACCCCCCTTCCTACCCTCCATTTGTCCTAATTATGAACTCCAACGCTCTAAATACCATTTATCCATTTTCGTTTATTTTCCCCAAGTCATTCCCTTTTAATTCATGACCGCACACTCAAATTTCTTTTCGCATTGGCCAAATCCCAAAATCCTTTAATTGTCGTCTCCTACAAACAGGGAAAATTTTAAGAATGGAAAATTATCTTGAAGTTTAAAACATTGGCGAATCTCCCTAGTCCCTAATATGTAAATTATAAAATATTTATCGATATATTTGTAAAATTATTCAAGTTTATAATGATTATATATATATTATATATAATGTTGGCTATTTTTAAGGTAAAATAATTTTATATTTTAAAATTTGGCAAACCATTTTTAGAAAAAAGGGAAATTGGCGAATCTTTTTTTTAGAAAAATCATGGAAAATTAGCCCACCTATGAATATTAGCCCCTAAAATTTTCCATGCCTACAAACCTTTCGAAATGCGATATGCGATGAAGTGGGACCCATTCACCTGCTGCACTTCATTTCATTTCATTTCCCTTAAAAATCATTAAACCTTACCATTCGCTTTCCTGATTCCCCGATTGCGATTAAAGTGGGGCCATTTCTCCTGGACACGTCACCTTTTCCCCATCACCCATCGCACATCGCTAAATATAAAATTCACAGATCAACGATTATAAATTTTCGTGCTTCGCACAGTTTGTAACTCACCTTTTAAGCGCCCACAAAGTATCTTATTTAAATTGCGATGTGGGGCCCCACCTCCATCTGCCACGTCATCTTCCCCACTCCCGCACTTCACACTTCACTGGTTTTAATGTTTAACCCCTGCCTACTCGCACATAAAACTTGTGCTTTGCGATTTGTGGGCGCGGGTCCCACTGCCTTGCCACGTCATAAATATCCCTCCTGTAGCCTATCTTTCGCCCATTTCAGTGATAAAAATTCTCACTAAATTCATTTCTGCTTCCGCCATTCATGCCCCCTCCGAAATCCAGTTCCGGGTTGCAATTTAAAACACAACATGGGATTTTGGGTGGAACTTGCATTATGGTTTATTAAATTTCCACAGGATAACCTACGCTAAAGAGTTCAGCATGCACAACACAATTGGATATTCCACAACGGGAAGTGGAAATCATGAGCGTTAGAGAGTGAAGGTCTTCAAGCAACAGGTGAAATCATATAATGAAGGCCAGAATGCTAACCAGTTCTTAGCCATTCCTCGCCACTCCTTTGAAGATTCAGGAATTTGGCTTCCCTGGCCAACTGTTTTGTTCTTTTTACTGATTAGATAGTGATGTTTTGCTGGTAAAATCTTGATTTTACCCAATTCTATTTTGATTTTTCTATTGCAAGAGTGATTACTTGATGCACAGTCTATTAGTTTGTTAGGATATTTTGGTTTCACCTGTGTGGGTCAATCATGACAGAATATTCAGTGGTAAACCATTGAGGAGAACTCTATATGTAGTGAGTTCTAAGATGAAAGAAGGGTTCAGGAATTCTGAAGAATTTTGTTGTAGTTTTGTTTGATTGTGCTCCCTGTGCCCCGAGACACATATTTGGGAGAGATGTTTAAACTTAATATGAATACAAAGCTGATACTTAGATTCCAGATGGAGAAATGAGTAGTATGTATATGTTTCCTTCTATTATCAGTAATATCCTCTTTATGTGTAATCATATTTCATGTTATTTTGCTTTGATGGTTCGTGTAATGTAGCTACCGGTGGTCTACAATTTTATTCATGAATTCGTGTGTGCATAACGCTCAGGTCTTAACGCTCATTTATTAAGCTTGATGCACTCCCTTAATTCATGCTCCACGAACCTATGTTGTTGTCCATATTTCATTCATATCCGTTTCCTCTGAGTTCATAGTAGACAGATTATTAAATATCTTAAGCCTGTCTCTCGTGGGTTCCTTCTCCATTCTCTCTCAATGCCTCTGCATATTTTTAAGATCTCTGCTCATTATTTTATACTTGGCCCATTTAAAATCCATCTAGTCTCATAGCCTCCCGAGCCCTCTCACAGTTTGGGGATTTGACATGAATCAAGCTCAAATGGTCTTCTCCTTTATTGAACCACCAAAATCATTATTCTCTTGACCCATATTCAGTGAGAGGCATTTATGCAATTGTCCACACTTAACCTTTGATTTTAAGATGTCCTAGGCATTGGTCTTTTGCAACTCAAGGTTGTATTTAGGAGCAATAACATCTTTTTGACGCCGTTGCCGGGGAAACGAATGAAGAAATATTTTCCCCGGGATACGACATTATCTTCACCCTTTAATTAGGTGAGCATGAAGGGTTGAGAGTTGCATATTCCTCACCTTGGTGACTCCACTGTAAAATAATCCTAATCAGAAGTAATCCTGGCTTTCATTAGGCCTCACACCAGATTCAGATCCATCATCTACACCCACCTCTAAATCAGATGGTCATGCCGAGTTTCCTTTTAAATAAGTATTCCCCCTTGGCCCTCCCTCAACCTCTAAATGGTATGCCACAAGACTATCTAGAGCGGTTGCCTCGGTTCACTAGGGAAGATATCAATTCTGCACAGAAACATATTGAAAATGTCTGCGCCTTTGCCGAGAATGTAAATGTAGAACAACTAGATGTGGTGTTGAGGTTTTTCATCCAATATCTGGATGGAGAGGCTCGAAAGTGGTTCAAGTCTCTAGCTGACTACATAGTCCACACTTGGGAAGAAATGGAAATTTTCTTCACTTTAAAATGGGGAGAAGAGAGGGACCATGGATATGTCCTCACAGAGTTCAACGCTCTTAAAAAGAGACACAATGAGGATGTAACCGAATTTATAAAGAGGTTCAATAAGATTTATAATGATCTTCTTGCTGAATAAAGCCTCCCCAAGCAGCTGCTAAGGTGGTTTTCACCGGATTTTTCAAGCCAGATTTTGGGTTCACCTTGAGAGAAAGAAGATCCACATCTTTGGATCAGATCCAGACTGATGCGTTGGAAGTAGAAGCAAACTTCTATTCTACTGGTAAGTTCAAGGGGAAGACAAAACATGAAGCTAGAAGAAATAAGGGGGAGGAGGCTTCTATCTCAAATCAGGAGAGGGAATCATAGGAGTATAGACTTGAAGAAATGAACAAGTTGATCAAGAACCTCTCAAATAAGCTAGTTAAGCTTGAATCAGGGGCCAAGATTTCCCCTCCTCGTTCCAACCAAATGATTCCTAACCGAGGGTTTAATCCTCAATATCGAAGGCCCCCTCTGCAACTGTTGCAACAAGCTGAGGAAGCCTCAGAGAGCCAAGAAGATTAATTCCTCGCCTACTCTGATAAGATTAATTCCTTGCCTACTCTAATGATAAGAAAAGTGAACTTACCTTGTAGGGGGAGCAAGAGAAGAGGGAAATTCCTTCGGCAAATCAAGATATTTACGAGTACTCCAGGAAATTTGTGGATTTCATGCAAGCTCAAATCCACAAGAAGTATGACCTCAGGTCCTCCGAAAAGAGAACCCAGTGGCAAGAACAAAATGAAGAGTCGATATCAAGAGAAAAAACCCCTCCTAGTCCTACTAGTAAATGGAATAAGCCATTAGAAGAATCAACCCCTCATAAGGCCACTGCATCCTCTTCCACAAAGCAAGAATCTGGTCCTCCTAAAGATAAGAAGCCCTCATCCATACCATTGAAACCGCCCGACCCTCCTAAAGAGAAGTTCGAAGAGGCCATTATAGAAAAAGGGCCCACACCCTTCAATCTCCAAGAAGAACAACCCATGGCAGTTTTTAGACTGAATGTAGAAAACCAATTTCTAGCTTGTGCTGAAGAAGAGGGAGGTGAGCTTACCCTCCCTAAAGAAGTGGAAGAGCTGAAGTATTTCCCAAAGGAAAACACTAAAAATCAACAACAGTCTAGTGATTCAGAAATAGAGGTAGCAGAGCTTAATTTTCTAGATCCACAAGAGCACCTTCAGCTAGTAGTGTTTTATTCAGAGATTGAACACCAATCAAGTGTGCCCAGTGAAAACCAGAAAATCTTGCCAAAAGAAGACCAATCAGGTTTGCTAATTTAAGATCACTCAAATAGTCTTTCTGTGTGTGTAGACCTTCATAAAATTTCTTCACCATTAAGTTCTTCATGGGATGTTGAGGAAACATAATATGTTTTTATTAATTGAGATCCTTTACCCGAGATGATCGAGAGTTTGCAACTCCCCTGCAAGCCTCCGTATGACAAAGGAAATGATGAAGAGCCCAAAAAGAAGTTGATTATAATGGAAAAGGAGATGAAAAAAGAGTCATCCTTATTGTTTGAAGACAATTAGTGGGAACACGGAAGCAAAGCAGCAATTTGGAATCAGGTTTGTTTTATGGTTACAAATCCTCCAGAAAAACTCACATTGCATGTTTACCATGATCATTTGGTTAGTATATTGTAGCCATCAGTGGAGGAATAATTTTCTAGGTTCATCAATGAAGCTATGGAATTCAGTGGAAGAGATAAGTTACGACGTTTTAAACCCATTTCTCCACCTACAGGAATGGGATGCCAATTTCAGTTAAGCACTCATTTTCTTAACTGGTTACATTGGAAGTCTGATTATTATTTGATTGGATAACTTTTGATCAGACTAGGTGTAGGTAGGAGTGCCAATAAACTCAGTACTATGAGCATATTTCTAGTTTAGTTTCAGATTGCTTTGTAGTTTCCAGTTCAAGTGTGTTTCAGTTTCCAATTTCAGCATAGTTCAGATTTCAACATTTAATATTTTCAGCGTACGGAAATAAATTCTATTATATATAGTTGGCAGTGCACAACTCAATTGTAGTTTCGATTCAATCTTAAAATATGAATTTGTGGCTCCATGAGCCCAATAAAGCACATGAATTCAGGTCTGCAGGTTCTCAACACACTGAGAACAACACGTTGTCCCCAGATGGAGCCAATGTTGGCCTGTGACCACATACAAAGTGGAGAAGGAGAAGGGAAGGGAAATCCTAACTTTCAAAGAACTTCAAATGAATCTATCTACCTTTTAATTCAGTTGAAAGAGGAAAGTGTCGTTGATTAAGTGCGATGGTGAGCGAAATACTTACTGCCCTCATTCATTCCATCTACCCCCCTTCCTACCCTTCATTTTTCCTAATCCTTAACTGTAACGCTCTAAATACCATTTATCCCTTTTCATTTTTATTTTCACCAAGTCATTCCCTTTTATTTCATGACCGCACACTCAAATTGCTTTTCACATCGGCCAAATCCCAAAATCCTTTAGTTTCCTTCTCCTACAAAGCTTTCGAAATGCGATATGCAATGAAGTGGGACCCATTCACCCGCCACACTCCCTTTCATTTAATTTCCCTTAAAAATAGTTAAGCCTTACCATTCGCTTTCCCGATTCCCCAATTGCGATTAAAGTGCGGCCATTTCTCCTTGACACGTCACCTTTTCCTCATCATCCATCACACATCGCTAATTATAAACTTCACAGATTGACGATTATAAATTTTCGCTCTTCACACAGTTTGTAACTTAACTTTTAAGCGCCCGCAAAGTATCTTGTTTAAATTGCGATGCGGGGCCCCACCTCCATCTGCCACATCATCTTCCCCACTCTCACACTTCGCATTTCGCAGGTTTTAACGTTTAACCCCCGCCTGCTCCCAGATAAAATTTGTGCTCTGCAATTTGTGGGCGCGGGTCCCACCGCCTTGCCACGTCATAAATAGCCCTCCTGTGGCCTGTATTTCACCCATTTCAGTGATAAAAAGTCCTGCTAAATTCATTTCGGCTTCCGCCATTCATGCCCCTCCAAAATCCGGTTCCAGTTTGCAATTTGAAACACAACATGGATTTTGGGTGGAACTTGCAGTATGGTTTATTCAATTTCCACAGGACAACCTCTCCTAAAGAGTTCAATGCACACAACACAACTGGCTATTCCACAACGGGAAGTGGAAATCATGAGCATTAGAGAGTGGAGGTATTCAAACAACAGGTGAAATCATATGATGAAGGCCGGATCGCTCACTTGTTCTCAGCCATTCGTCACCACTCCTTAGAAGATTCAGGAATTTGGCCTCCCTGGCCAACTGTTTTGTTATTTTTACTGATTAGATAGTGATGTTTTGCTGGTAAAATCCTGATTTTACCCAATTCTGTTTTGATTTTTCTGTTGCAAGAGTGATTGGTTGATGCACGCTCTGATAGTTTGTTAAGATATTTTGGTTTCACCTGTGTGGGTCAATCATGACAAAATATTCAGTCGTAAACCCTCGAGGTGAACTCTATATGTAGTGAGTTATAAGATGAAAGAAGGGTTCAGGAATTTTGAAGAATTTTGCTGTAGTTTTGTATGATTTTTCTCCCTATGCCCTAAGGCACATATTTGGGAGAGCTGTTTAAACTTAATATGAATACAGAGCTGATATTTGGATTCCATATGGAGAAATGAGTAGTATGTATATGTTCTCTTCTGTTATCAGTAATCTCCACTTTATGTGTAATCATCTTTCATGTTATTCTGCTTTGATGGTTTGTGTAATGTAGCTACCGGTGGTCTTAAATTTTATTCTTGAATTTGTGTCTGCATAAGGCTCAGGTGTTAATGCTCATGTATTAAGCTTGCTGCACTCCCCTAATTCACGCTCCACGAACCTCTATTTTTGTCCATATCTCATTCATATTCATTTCCTCCGAGTTCATAGTAGAAGATTCTTAAATCTCTTAAGCCTGTCTCTCGTGGGTTCCTTCTCTGTTCTCTCTCAACGAATCTACATATTTTTAATATCTTTGATCATTGTTTTATACTTGGCCCATTTAAAAGACATCTAGCCTCATAGTCTTCTAAGCCCTCTCACAGTTTGGGGAATTCACATGAATCAAGCTCAAATGGTCTTCTACTTTCTTGAACCACCAAAATCATTATTCTCTTGACCCATATTCTGTGACAGGCATTTATGCAATTTTCCACACTTAACCTATGATTTTAATATGTCCTAGGAACTGGTCTTTTGCAACTCAAGGTTGTCTCTAGGAGCGACAACACTCACCAAAATAAATTCCTTCATTCCTTCGACATGGAAGTAGCCACTTTTCTAATAGGAAAGATTTGTACCTAAGAACCTTACCTTGTGAATTCAAATTTTCTTAAATATCTATTTACTATTGGAAATATATTTTCTTTTGACCCACAACTTAACTTGATCCCAAGCTATGACATCTATTTATTCAGCTATAACCTCCTTGAATTTACTATCTTATGAATTCAATTCTTCCATAATAGTTATAGGATTATCATTATTAAGTAATAGACAGAACAAAAGTATAATTAAAATAAGGTGGGATATACCAATCTTGGTTGCCTTCTTTCTTGAACCAATCTCCTCAAGACTAGAGTTTGAGGTTCATCTTCTTGTTGACTTAGATTCTTCAACCTTTAACTTAGAATTCTATTGTCTTTGGTTCTTCTTACATTGGTTATACTTATTGATTGGGAACAATTCAAACCTCTTTAATTACTAGATCATGATTGAAAATTGTATTTTTTGTGATTAGGGTCCATAGTTTATAACTTTTTATATAATCTTTATAACCAATAAAGATAAAAATTTCAACTTTATTATCCAACTTACGTTTATTTTCTCTTGGAACATATACATGAGCATTACAACCAAAACCTATAAGACGTTTAAGAGATGGATTTTCTACTATTCCATGCATCATGTATACTTTTTCCAAGTAATGCCTATGTATGTGTTTGGTTTAGCAAGTCAGTTAAAGTATCCATTGCCTCTGCCCAAAATTCTTGTGACAACCTTGCACCATTGAGCATATTTGTCTTTTCCATAAATGAATGTTCGTTCTTTCGGAAACTCAAATTTGTTAAGGTGTATATGCAATAGTCTTTTATCTTGTATGCTACACTTATAGGATTCTTTGAGCTAATGTCTACAACAATCCCCTCTCCACCATTATCTATCCTCGACACTTCTTTTCTTCTCTCTCTAGTTCTCTACATGAGCTTTAAACTTTTTAAAATTACTTACCTTAGATTATTTTTAGAGGAAAGAGATCCATGTGTTCCTTGAGAAATCATTTATCTATGAAACATAGTACATATATTTTGCTTGTGATGGAATATGTAGAAGTCCAAACACATCATGATATATCAACTTCCAAATTCCTTTTGTTTATGTATCTCCAAATAACCCATTTACACATTTTATTTACCATACATATATATATATATATATATATATATATATATATATATATATATATATATATATATATCAAAAAAATAAAAATTTGAGCAATAATGCATATATTCAACCATATATTTACAATGTACTTAAAGCCCTTCTCTCCAATATACCCCTAGTCTTTGATACTTTTATCACCTTTTAGTTTTAGGATAAAGGGTTCAAAGGAAATGACTTGAAATTGTTGTTTTGAAATTTTCATAAAAATTTCAAGCGTCTTGACAATTAATTTGTCAGCGTTGGTTCGAAAAATTTAAAACGAGAGCATTGACAAATTAGATTTCCACCTATCCTATCGTTATTTGACATATGGCGCTGACAAATAATTTGGCAGCATATGATATTATCATTTGACAGGTGGCACTGACAAATCAAATGGTAACACTGTTTTATTATGTTTTTTCATCTAAAAGACAATAACTTTGGGTGCAGTTTCTGAATAGATGGAAACAAATTTTTGAAAAGAAAAAGAGGTTTTAGTTGGGAAATGTAGTTTTTAACCATGTACAAAAATATCTTCAAACGAAATCTTAAAACAAAAAATAAACAATAGTGAGAGCATAAAACATAAAACTTATCTACACAAAGATTTTCCAATGGATCCCAAAACTAGGAATACTAGTTTGACACACATATATATACATGCCAAAGAATTGATAAAACCCAATCCATTAACCCTGGATTAGAACATAACCGTAGTTCCCTTCACCGGATCTACAAAATACCATGGATAGAAAACCATCATGGCCAGGACCATATGCTAAACCCATGCGAAAAACATAGGTAGGTTCGCGCACCTAATATAGGGTCCAAAAAAATGTTTCCCAGGGTGCTTCCCCAGACCCCGTACAGGGGGGATGCGCCCCCCCTGTGACCCCCCTTCTGTGCATGGAGCTAGTCGTGGAAAGAATATAACACACACCCAACAGGAACAAGCCCATTAACAAAAAAATAATTCAATTTTTATACAACTATCATAATTTGAGATATTTAAATGGATCTTTGAAGCCTATTTTTCAAGAACTCACCAAAATTAATTTTTTCTATATTTAGAAAAAATCCTATTCAACTTTCAGTTGGAGAGCCACCTTATAAATTTGACTTTTGAATAAGATCTTATCTCTTCCTTAAAATTTTTGGTTAAATAAGATAAATATGGGATCAATTAAAAAAGTAAAAATACTTATCTATTGGGATGGAAAAGAGCTAAGCAACATGTTTTTATTTTTGGGATAAAAGCAGGGGATTGTTTCTAGATTCCAAGGAGAAAGATCATGCCAAAGTTCAAAAAACTCAACCATTCGAGATTTATTTACAACCAATTCTATCTTTTGTTTATATTTATTTATTATTTGATTTGTTACGAGTTGTATTATTTTATTTTGCAAAATATATTTTATTAAAAAATAGTCCTTGTAATTTTCCTATTTATTGAACACTTTGTAAAAATTGAAGGGTTGGGAATCTTTGGAAAAATAGAAACTTAGTGTAGAATTTGATATTAATATATTAATATATTGGATATATGTAATATTATATGTGCAATTTTTCAGAGATTCATGTGTGATTGATTTCTGGTCTATTCTTCCTACTGTGTTTAATTACTCATTTAGCTATGCCTTTTGAACATTGATCTTCAACAATTGGATAAAGCATAATGAATTACAATTCTTAGTGAATGCTCAAATTTAGGTTATTCAACGCTTATTTGTGTGTCAACTTAAATATCACTGCAAAATTATCAGTGCTCTATTTTGATGTTTATCTTCTATAGTCTTCTACATACCTTAATGATAATATGTCAAAGAAATTGTGAGTTATCTTTCCTTTGCTTATAGCTTTTCATGTAATTTGTGTTTAGAAAGTATTTATCTTTGGTAAAAGACTCCACGCTCAATGGTCCCTTTCATTTCTTTCCAAAGCAAATCCATTTATGACAAACCAAATCTAGCCAATGAGCTTAATGACCTACTGCTAAAGTGACCTTGAGTGGTAGTTCAAGGAGAAATCGGTCTCCAGATTAAAGGGCCAACTTTCAATCTCAAAGCAGTTTGAAGGTTTCCTCAATGAGTTTTCCACATCCAAGTAAAACTTCTGAGTGATAACAAATACCATAGAATTAGTATTCTCTCAAGGGACAATACAAGTCCTTGCTTTTTCATTGCTACCCTCACATGTAAAACATATTTTACACCCATCATTAATGATGCTTCCCAATAGCTTTCACATAGATCTCATCTAAACTCTCTTCAACAACACCATTGATGTTTAATTTTCAAATGCAATGTGCATGCTTGCATCATTCATCTTACTTACAAATATCAGGCTTTTGTTTAGATATGTAATGTGTAGAATCTCAAGGAGAGTTCTAATCCTTATATCATTGACAAACAACTTGACCTTGTTGGGGTCCCGTGGATATTTCCACATTTACTTCACAGCTAAAATGGACGACAACATCAAACCAAGCTTTGGAGCCCGAGGACCTAGCCTTCTCTGGTCTGCAGAGGGCTCTCTCTATATGTGTAGAAGATGTCGGTGTGTTTACTTGCGATGTTCGGATATTAGGCTAGTTATGAAGTGTGTTTTTGGTTTTTTTAGTTTTTAAGTTTGTGAGGGATGAAACTGATCAAATACATAAACTGGATGACAAGATGTAGATAACAAGGTGGTCACACAGACTGTAAGGTGCTAAGTGGAGGAGATAATGCTAGAAAATGGCTTGATTCACAATAGAAGGGATCTCCGGGGAAAATGGATTAAATGAACAATAAGTTGGTGAAAGACAAGGGATTTCAAGTGCAAACTAGTTAATAGCAGACATAAACATGTAATAGCAAGCCATTAATCATGCTAGGAGTAACTATAAGCTAATCAATACATAGAAATCAAACATTCCAGCCATACATAGAGGGTGGTATATGACCTCAACTTTAAAGTATTACTGTGACTTTGGGGAAAACACATGGTGTCAAACTAACAATCATAAATTACTTTAACGCCTAAACATAGTCTCTAAGTCACACTTGGACAAATAAGTTTTGAGGTTTTAGCAAAGGGCTGGGATCGAAACTAGCTCTCGTTCAACAAAATGATAACAATCATACCAAAGAGAAAGTTTTATGACAGAACTATGGGCAGTGATGTAAGAGGTAGGGCAAACCATACCTCCTACTCAAGATAATATGGAACTGATGAATAAAACTTAAGGTCAACACTTAGATTACTAAAGAGCAGTTAAGAATTTTTTAGTATAACTAAGGGAGAAGAAAACATCAAGCTATGAAGATTCAGGGATTTTGAGGTGCCTCCATGGGCATGTCTCAAAATCAATCTTTACTGATCTATAGCAGCTAGAAAAATGAAATATGAGTGAAAACTAGAAGACAAAACAACATTAAGAAGCACTATACCATTCTACCATGTCAAGGAATCCATCAACAAGCCTTCAAACATTCCTCAAAAGCATCCAAGAGGCAATCCAAACATCATAACTCAAGTGTATTCTTCAAAGCTCATATGACCAATGCATTAATTCTTCTCTCAAGTTCAGCCTCTGATTTACAATGAGAAGTATGGGATAAATAGGATAGAAGGAGGAAAACCTCATGGAGCAACTAGCTATCCCATTGGCCAAGTCAAAATATCTAAATTTGCCCTTGTGGCTTTGCAAAGCCCAAGGCACAAAATATCTAATAAAATATCTAAAAAACTGCTAAAAACGGAAATTATATTGACTTTACATGATTTTCCCATGATAAAAATAGCCTAACGCACATTTGGGAAAAGCAGATTTTTGGAGTTCAAAAATTGCAAAATTACTTCATATTTATGCCTGAAAAAGGTCCTCTGACTTGCTGGATGCAAATGGAAGGCTTCCTGATGTCGAAATGAGGCTCATGATGGCTCGTTGGAAAGCTCTCTGTGTCTTCTTTCCAATGCAAGTAGAATCATCTCAATCTGATCTCTGAAAGTCCCTCAAAACTGTACCTGTGTGCAAAAACCCAGAAAATAGCAGGCTGCTGATAGGGCGGGCAGAATGTGCAAAATGAGGCTGTTTTTTGCCAATTTGAGGGGGCGAATGATTTTCAAATGCCCTGAAAATCGCTAGAGAGCTGCTCATGAAATTATGGAATCCATTGGTATCACCCTCCTCCCTTGACGACTCTTCAAACTGAAATGGCGCATTTATGAGTTTTTGGCAAAAACCCCAAAAATGCCAAAAAACAAAAAGTTTTCGAAACAGGCCCAAAATTGGCATGGAGGACCCTCAAGGGTCCATGGAGACATGTTCCGAAGCTGAAGCTAAAATATCGAGGGCTGATGTGCGTTTTGCTTCCTTCCGTGCTAGGCGCCTCTCCAATTTCTTCAATTTTTCTTGTGCTACCTTCAATTTGCGCCGGGCGAATTGGTTTAGCTTCTGAAAGTGAAGTGTTCTCTTTCTCTGTAGCTCGAGATCCCTGTTTTCCTTCTCAAGCTTGGTCTCCAAATGCTGGTTAGCCCTCTCAAGCTAAGCTTCCTTGTTTTCCTCAATTTCCCGCTCAAAGAGGGTAGTGAGAGGAAAAGCTTCAAATTGAGCTTGTTCTTCAGCCTTCTGCTTCTCCAAAGCTCTCCTAAGCCCGATGGTTCTAGGCCTCTTTCGCCTAGGCTGGTCCTCCTCTTTCTCATCATCAAATTTGCCAATAAGCTCTTCAATTCTCACTTGCGCCCTTTCCGCCTCCTTTTTGTACTTGATGGCCCTTGCCTCATGAATGAATGCATGAAATTTCATTTGTTTGTTCTCAACCTCCAAGAATTGATTGAAATTCCTTGCCCTTTGGAGATCTTCTTGTAAAACCTCAATTTGCCCTTCTTTGTGAATGAGGAGGTTCTCAAGGATGCGTCCCTCATTGTCGCTGTCATCGCTTGGGATAGGGATGACAGCTGATTCACCTCCATGCTTGGCGCTTTCTCCAATTGTACTTTTGCCTTTGAAGGCCAATCTAGCGCTCTTTCTCCTTGGTAAGCTAGGATTTGTTCTCTTGGGCAATTTTCCCTTCTTAGGGACAGTTTTGGTCACCATTGTGGTGGCAGCTTCAGCTTGCTGTCCTTCCCCAACATCCTGTCCAGCTTGTGGCTCAAAAGGTGTTTCGATTGCTTGCTCAAACTGCTGCTCTTCAAACTCTGTCCACTGCTGTTCCCTTTCCGGTACCTGCTGCTGTACCTCAACCTCTGTCTGCTGCTCTTCTTCCTGAAATTGATGTTGTTCATCAACCTCCAGCTGCTGCTCTTCTTCCTGAAATTGATGCTGTTCATCAACCTCCAAATTTCGTCGCTCATCAACCTCCTTTTCTCCCTGTGGCTCACTGCCCTCTCCTCCTCCTTGTGTACTTGGCTGCCCAGTGATCATCTTGAGTTTTTTAGGGGTAGGCCTACTAGATAAAGGCACTGGGCGATGGATAGGCTGAGTCGGGGACACATGAGCAGGAGGAATAGTGGCGAAATCGGCATGGCTAATGAAGGACTCCCATGAAACCCCTTTCTTCTCCAGCTGGTGCAAGAAGATGATTTTGATCAAGGAATGATGAAAGAGAGAAGAGATTTGCCGAGGTGGAGCTTTCTTTTGGACAGCAGCTGCCATCTTCTCTATGCTCTTGGACAAAAAGTATGGAAGGTTTAATTTCTTGCTCCTGGTAAAATGCATCAACAAGCGAACATGATAAGCAAAGATTTGGCTAAACCTCCCTTCACAAGTGAAGTATCTCATTATGGCCTTCATCAGTGGCGCATAACTGTCAAGAAGATAGGAGAAAGGGAAAGTAGCAGTGACGGTCTCCCTATGTTCCGGCTTGATGAAAGGCTTATAGTCCTCCAAATCAAGATGTGCTTGTTTAAACCATTTTTCACCATGATACGGGATCTTGGTAGCTTTGGATATATACCTTTGAGAAATTTTGAAATCAAGATCTGCAAGCTGGAAGTGTTTGTCCTTGAACCTTAAAGCACACAAATGTGTAAGTGGTGAGAAACTCTTGACTTCCTCTATCCTTTGACAGAAATAAAGACAGCCTACCTCATGGAAATTGAAAAGTACTGAAGGATGAGCATTGATGTCTTCTATGGAGGTAGGCTCATATCTCTTATGTTGTCCGCCTTTGTGATCTCGCCTGGGAGGCATTCTGATTAAAAACAGGCTTGAAAGAGGCACACTGCCTTCAATATATGAAGAATGTTTTCCTGGATTGAGACAAGCCACCAAACTGTTTTGACAGTTATGGACCTTGTGATTCAACAAGGCTTCCTTGAATAAACTCTTCTGCACTTATTAACCACAATCTTTCAAACTTGGTTACACTTTAGCTCTGAATCTTTCTCAACAATAACACTATGGGTAAGAACTGTTTTGTAGATTCTTTGGGCATAGTCTTGAACAAATCCCCTTCGTGACCTTTGCTTAGAGGCCTGCTTGCACTTATATTTTTGTCTTTGAAAACAAACTTCAAGATTATAACCCTGCTCTTTTAAGTTATTTACCTTGAAATAT
This sequence comes from Pinus albicaulis, assembly GCA_034641835.2. Taxonomy (NCBI): domain Eukaryota; kingdom Viridiplantae; phylum Streptophyta; class Pinopsida; order Pinales; family Pinaceae; genus Pinus; species Pinus albicaulis. The sequence goes on along the minus strand of CM076569.1, from coordinate 182,971,945 downwards.
GCCCCTGTCAGCAGACTTCTGTGGAGACCACACAGTGGGAAAAGAAAGAGACCCTGTGGTTAGGTGAAAAATAGCCCACTGTGTTAAGAGAAGACCCTTTCACTTGTGACCTTTTGAGAAGTCAATCACTGCTTTTAAAACTCTGCCCTTGCTGTTTACTTGATCACCAGTAAATGCCCAATCATCTACAAATGCCCAATCATCAACAAAATACCTTGTTTCACCTTTAGAAAACTCTGTCTAACAGTCTTGAGAATGACAATATAGTGTAATGAGCAAGTGCAACAGTTGTTTTAGGAAACACACTCTCTGTTTTATGAGTTTAAAAGGTGCACCAAATACCTGTACCTCTGTTTTCAGTATTAACCTCAAACACTAACCATTCTGTTTTTCAGTGTGCTGTGTATTCCTGGTTTCAAACTTCAACTTTGGTCACAACAACCATGCCTAATCAACAACAACCTGCGTTTGATGTAAACCTGATCATCAACAACTGCCTTCTAGAATGTGGCCTTATTTCACTTCTCAGAAAACTCTGTCTTAACAAACTTTAGAAGGATACCACGTAGTGTAATGAAAAGGCAGATTTAGCTTAGGTGTAAAAATAGGTGTGACAGTGGTTTTAGGAAATAAATTCCTTGCTCCGTGAGTTTAAAAAAGTCCACCTACTGTACCCCTGTTTTGACCTCATATGTAAACACCAAGCGTTCTGCCCTACCCTGCCTCCAGCTTCTTTATCAACAAACTTTTGCCCTTTAACTTATGCACAGCTTCAAACCGAGGTCTACATGCTTGAAAACTTGATTTTTCGAGTTCTTTAAGGTAGGGATAGAGTACCTTGTGCGTTTTTGAGAAGAAATCCCCTTGGAGGGATCTAAAAATGCACCGGGATTCTTCAAAACTGGCGCGGCAACCCTTGGAGCAAAACTCGTCGCGCCGGAGAAAACGCCGGGTGGAGTTGTCGTGCTGTCGGGCGGGCACCTACAGGCTCGTCGTGCCCGCCTACAGGCTCGTCGCGCCCGTGTTGACACCCTGTGTATTTTGGAGCCCAGGCTCGTCGCGCCACTTGCCAGGCTCGTCGCGCCGCCCTAAAACTGTGCAGAAAACCTCAAATTGTTGGAAAAGCTCGTTGTGATGCTTGGGAGTTGTAGCAATTCGTTGTTTTGATTTCACAAATGATTTAATATTCCCCTATTTCATTTTCATGACATTTTCAAAATATCAAACGGTCACTTTGAATACATATATCTGCCCCTTTTCAAATGATGCAAAACAGTGTTTGTATCAAGTTGCCTTTTTTAAAAATGACAATCTTCCAGATCTGTTTTTCCTCCTCACGGAATTACATACCTGTTCCCATGAGAGAGATATCTCAAAAATTTCGACTTTTTCCCTCTTTGAGCGCTTTTAGGTGACAAGGTAAACAAAAGCAAGGTCATTTTAAAAAAAACTGTCAAAGGCATTTGAAAGCTGTTTTACCACTTTACAGGAAACCATTGGTGTCTTCTTTAGGGAATATAAACAATGATAGTTTATCAAAAAAAAATTCCTTTCTGCCTAATCATAGGATCATATACCAGTTTGCCTCCTTATTTGAAAAGCCAAACTTGTAAAATATGAAAACAGGTTTTTTTGGCACACAGTCTTTATTCTATTCTGCTCAGCATTTCAAATCCCTTTTGTCAGTAGCAACATTTCATGACTGGACCTATGTTCGCTGCCTCCTTCTCCTGGTGATTTGCTAGTGAAGAATGGCTATTTCATAATGCACTAAAATGTTGGAAAAGTTGCAAACACCTCTTCTCGAAAGGCGCCCCTTTTGAACTTTTGACATATGGTATGTCGTGCTGCCTGGCCCTTTCCTCAAGGAGAAAATCTTCTTTTGATATTAATGGCACACATATGCTCAAAATTGTCTCTTTTATCTATTCCTAGCATTGCATACCTGTCATTTTGCCTTTTATGACTCAACCTTAGTCACTGTTTGCTTCCCTAGTTGCATTTTTTCACCTTAGCCTTGTTTGTTTGCTCAGAGGGATTTTCCTTGATTTCTGGATAGGTGCTCATGAAATGTCTTTAACCCTTTTTAAGTCCACTGCTCCTTTGGCACTCAAGGCATAAAGTATGTTCAACTTTTTCTCCTTTCTGCTAGATGAGCTGTTGACAGGTAGCTTCTTTGAAGAGGGAGATCAATACATTAGTATCATAGACAGTAACACCTTCTTTATTTCAACTTCTTTGAGTCTTTTCTCTGCACTTTTGGACTTACCATTTTTCAACAGTCTGCAATGATTTTGGCTCTCTGCTTATGTATGGAGGAAGCTCTTTCATCGGGAAAATGTGGTGGTAAGTAAACGATCTGAACAACACCAATCTTAGCATCTTCATTCGCAAACCTCACTGTGTTTTTGAAGGAAACCTAGCCATAGTGACACTGTTCTAAGGTTGCTGAGATATTTGTCACTTGGCTTGTTCATCTCGTGACCTGGTATATTGACCAGAACTCTGTGTGATCATAAAGGTCAGTGTTTTCTTGAAGAACCAAGAACCTTCTCCTGCCTGTGTAATGGCATTGATTAACATCTGTTCTATTTGATGCTGCACCAAAACAGGGCTCTTATGATTTGGATGTTCACTGATGAAATGGCCTTCTAAAGTTTCAACCATTTACCTGACTTGAAAGTTTCAGATGATCTCTTTTATTAGGCTAAACTTCTTTTCCTTTGAGCTTATCATACTTTCACTACAATCCTGTTATGGTCAGCAATTACATTCATGAAACCTGAAGATATTGTTTCATTGTTTCAGACAGGGCAAACCTGGACTTTTGCAACCTTCTGAGTCAACTCTGACCTGCGCCCTCTGCTTATGGATGAAGGAGGCACCCTAACCCTCTGCTTGTAATGAAGGAGGTCCTGAGCCTTGACAAATTTACCATTTGCTGAGACAGTGGCAATCCTTTTTCCTGTGATTTTCATACTGA